>WKFP01014268.1:0-85626 GCA_011057875.1 Pterocles orientalis
ATAGGACAAGGGGCAATGGGTTCAAGCTGGAACATAGGAGGTTCCACTTGAATATGAGAAAAAACTTCTTTACAGTAAGGGTGACAGAGCACTGGAACAGGCTGCCCAGAGAGGTTGTGGAGTCTCCTTCTCTGGAGACACTCAAAGCCCGCCTGGATGCGTTCCTGTGTGATCTGATCTAGGTGTTCCTGCTCTGGCAGGGGGATTGGACTAGATCTTTCGAGGTCCCTTCCAATCCCTAAAATTCTGTGATTCTGTGATTCTGTGATTTTGGCTTTAGAGGTGGTGGTGTCTTCAGTGTGATAGCAATTGAGTCACTAGAGCATCCTTGAGATACATAGTCTGCTTATATATAGATTACATAGGAAAAAATAATATTTTATATATAAAATGCATGTAATACGTAATATATATATTTATGAAAGTGTTCCTGTTCTTCAGATGTTTATATATTTGACTCTTCTCTTTGCACAGGTCTGAGAGCAGTGCCATTCTTCAGGGTCAGATGAATATCCTCTTCACTTTTCTGTCTTGTGCATGCTCCTTTCTTTGAGCTTGAGTTTTTGTTGTGACACCCTTTCTTTTTCTTACTTGATTCTTGTAGCCTTCCGCACCACTTTGTCTGTGGTCTGACTGTCTTGTTGGTGCAGCAAGCATACCCTTTGTCTTCAATAGGGGTGTTAAAATTTTTTCTGTTCCAACAGCGTTTTTAGGTGGTACAGGTTTGAAAAGATACTGTATTTAAGCCAGTCTCATCTTTTTGATAATAAATGACCTGCCATCCACACTTTTCATTAAAATGTTCTCTGTTTAATACATGAGACTGAAATTCATGCCCTGGTTTTGTTTTACATGATTAAGAGATTATTGATTTTAGGTGAATGCATTCAGTATTGACACAGGATATTGGTGGCAGGAGGTAGGAGCCAGGTTTAGTTATGTTTAGCTTAGGAACAACGCTGCGTTTGTGTGCAGTCACAGAGGTTTGAGATCACAGAGCTCTTGTTTCTGTTTCCTCAGTACCAAGTAGGCAGGTGTATATGGGATTTACAAGAAGGTTCTGAGGATAACCTATGTTTATCATGGAATATATCCTAAATTTTTACCAGCCACTCGGGAATTTCTGTTGCATACAGCTCTCAGAAAGATGCAGCTCTTACTAAAGGAAGAAGGCTTCGGAGCTGCTGGGAAGTGTGGTTGGGTGGAGCCACAGCAATCGATGACTGTAAGGCACACCAGAGTGGTGGCCTAGCACCCCGTTATAGGGGTGTCTCTTTTGATCTATTTTGTTATTACAGAAATACAGTTACACTGCCATTATGTCTATTTTGTTTAAGTATTAATGCCATTTATTTTAGTGCCAGGGTTTTATTTTGCTTTTTCAGTACATTCCTCAGCCCACGGAGAGGGAATAAAGCGTGCGTGTCTTTTGATGGTCCTGTGGAAGAGAGGGGAAACTCTTGTTCTATGTACTTGTTAAACAGCTGTGCATGGAGGTCATAACTGTGTGATTAATCATGCTTAAACCAGACTTGGGATGCATGTTTTGTATGTGGCATGGATGTATTAGCTTTGTAAGATTACGATGGGAAATCATGCTTCAGAAACATTCTTTGTTTGAGATAGAAATTTTTTTTTTTTCCACAAGATATTGAAATGCATCTGTACCCTTTATGTGGAAATGCACCCACTTGCATTTCTGAGTCTCTCTGAAGACAATTGCCCTTGCAAGTGCGCATGCCCTTGTGCAGGAACATGCAAGACAAAATAGATTTGCATTGTTTGCAGGTGCATTCTGAGAGGCTGATTATAGACTTGACACTTAATGTGAAGCACTGCTTACCTTGGGGTCCAATCATGCAAAGATTTATAGCTGAGGGTTGTACCGACCACTGTGAGGAATCCCACTGACTGTGATTTTGAAAGAACTCGCTGTGCAAGAGAGAAGTAAAATTTGGCATTGTGGAGCAAACACTCCAGATGATCTCTAATGTAGTCTCCAAAAGCTGACAGAAGCTGCAAAAATGGCTTTGGCAAGTTCCTAAACTTCTGTCTAAGATATATTTTTCTCTGTATTGATAGAAATTACATCCTATAGTTTTGTCTCTTTCAAGGCAGTGATGGATAAATTTCTGAAATATGAAAAAGCTGGAGGAAGCCTGAAGCTATGCAAGTTTTCTTTTTTCCTTCTTCAGCGTGTTGTAAAAACAGTGTAAATGTTTGAGATAATAAAGGAAGATATGCCAAAAAAAAAAATCTCTTGTTCTCTAACTTTCCATTTAAGGTATAATCATTCTGATGATAATATGTCATAACTCTGAAGGTAACACACAGCATTCTGATCTATTTAATCTTTGAGATGTTGATACAAAGTGATAACTCTAACTTTTAGCTTTTGTCTTTTTATTTTTTGAAGGGTTAGACGTGAAGAAACCCAGCTTTGGCATGAAAATGAACATAAACTTTTGACAACCGCTTACCAGGAGAGGATGCAGGTTTCAGCCACAAAACGAAGCGAGCTTTTTCAACAAAAGAAACGATTGCAGGTAACAGGACTGTGACGTTGTCTATAAGAACCAGTGCTGTGTGGGGAAAAGCTTGTAAGCTGTCACACATAAATAAATAAATTTATTGTAATAGTGACTTTGCTTCTGTGCAGCAATTAGAGCCTTGGCTGTAGTCCAGTTGATAATCTTAAGAGGTGATTGGGGATGGCAGCCACAGGAGTTGTGTTACGCTCATTACAGAGGAACAGAACTGGAAGGCTGGGTGGCTTATGTGTGTGCTTTAACTCTCCTCATTATCTTTTTCAGTGTACTCTTTGAGTTCTAATTTGCCATTATATTTCACTGGTCTTCAGAAGTTTTTATTTGAAGACAAAAAGTTTTGAAGGAAAACATCTTTCATCCATTTCTGATTAGAATTGACTATGAATATATGATTTACCAGCTTTTATTCCTGAAGGATGATTGATGCATTTCATAAGGATGAAGGAATCATCAAGGAGCAGCTGGCATTTGCCAACAATAACTCTACACTGACACGTGATGTCACAACGTGGTAACTTGGCAAATGGAATGTTTTTAAGATGGCTTCTGTCCAATTTTAAGTCTGCAAGCCTTTTAAGCAAACCTTAGCTCTTTCTTTTCCACTGTCCTTCAAAATCTCAGTTTACTGTTTAGTACAAGTCTTTGTTCCTTCTCCTGTTAAACCTTGGCAATCACACTCAGCAATGTGACATCTTAGAGAGTTAGTAGGTCTAATTTTCTTTCTTTTCTTGTGGTCTTGTCTTGAAATCTCATTATTTTTGATACTTTTCCTCCTTTGGTGAATCCAATAGTGTAATCATCTATGTGTTTGTATACATATAAATAAATACATGTAAAAAACCAGAAGGAAATGGAGAAGAGCATATTAGATGACCACTGCAAAACCTTACTTAGATAAAGAAATGTCTTTTCTCTCCTAGTCATCACCTTTTAGTATTGTTTGGATTTACTTTGTCAATATATAAGAGGAGACATAGTGTAGTTCAACATTACCAGTGTCTGGAAAACTATTTTTGATAATATAGACATCCAGCCACCTCAAACTATTCAATTGAAAACCGCTGTACCTAAGATTCTATGTCAGCTAGTGTTTTTGAACTTGCTCTGGGTGAATCTTTATGCTTATGTAGTTTTACTAGGGAAAAATTATCCATATCATTGTACAGGTATGCTATTTATGAGCATTTGATCACAATTATAATGAATTTGAAGTTCGAGAAGGCTGACCACTGACTTTTTGGTGGCTCCTAGCATCCCTTATTGATTGCTTCTGGCCAAAATCTCACATGATCTGAAATAATTTTTTTTTTTTCTTAGCCTTACTTTACTTTCCTTCTACCCTCTCTCCTGTTGGTTCTGCAATTGTCTTCAGAGATTTGAGAGCCTGTGACAGGATCTAAAACTTGCATATCAGTGTTTCCACTGTGATCTGTACTTCATGGAGACTACCAGCCCATAAGTGGACCTCGAGGTTTGCAGTCAGTAATTAGCTGTTGTGTTAGAAATCTCGGTTTAAACTCAAATCCACAAAGTAAAACTCCAGCTTATGTTTAGTGAGCCAAATGTCATCTGCTGCTCCACGCTGAGACTTTAAGTCCTTTCTATTTGTCCCTGGAGGCTGACCAAGAGCACATTAAAGGCTTCCTGGCATTTCTGGAAAAGAATGCAAGAGAATTTCAGTTTACTGACTAAAATTTCCATTCTCCCAAGAATGCCTGTGAACTATTCCCGAGCAGAACAGCTTTCTCTGTGTGAATGCAGATTGTGTGCTGCTGGTATCTATTTATGTTGTAAAAAATTTCAGCACTAAAAGTGTGTTTGTAAAACCAAATTGTGTTCATCTCCCTTTCTGTACCCATGTAGGTTCCTTATTGCAGTTATTGCAATTACTACATTTTCAGAGAATATGAAGGTCTTTGTATTAAGTAGGGCCTATTAAGATTTTGGCAGTGTTCCCAAACCAGTAACACAGAGACAGAATTGTTCTTTGTGTGCACTAAAAGCCTGATTTGAGACTGAAAAAACCAAAACTGATGGTTTTTTGCCTCCCTGACCTTTGTCCTTGACAAATGCCTATGGGTTGAAACATGGGCCAGTGTTCTCTTGTTGCTAAATCTAAAACAAAAAAAGGGGAAAGATAATTGATTAATCTAGTATGCAGCACTAACGTAAGTTAGAATTTTTGAGCCAGTCAACCTTCTAACATGCAAGGACTGTGTCTTGTTTTAAGGGATACTGAGGGAGCTTGTTGCAGAGCAGCAAACTTGAAAATATATTAATAAAATGAGCACTAGTGAACTACACTTCAGTTACATTGAAAACATTAAAAGAAGGTTAAGGTTTCACAGTGAAGCACTCAAAAAGCAAAAAAATGCTAAGGTCAGTTATCTGGGCATAGTATGTATGTTTTATCAGAGTCTTTATATGAGCGTGCCTTTTCCTGGATCCCTGCCTCATACATTGCTGAAGATAGAAAGTGCTTGTTCAGGTATTCAGAATACCATTTTATCTTCATTACTCAGTATTTGGCCCCAGAACCCTTTTACAGTGTGCCACTCAGACCCTCTTTTGGATGCAGATTTATGAATTTGCGAACAGGCTCTTTTTACAGCATTAATCAACATGGCACCTGAGTGATTCAAAACCACTTAATTTTATCTCTGTAACATTGCTTTGAGTGATGCCATTTTACAGACAGAGAATAAAGAAGTGAATTGCCATAAAAAGCTGTATGATCATTTCTAATGTCAGTTTTATAATGCCTAGTTATTTACCTGAAAAATGTGTGGTGTTTTTTAAATATTTCTCCTTTTAGCTGGATGGAATATAGTTCAGAGCATGGAATTATGAGCTTTGATTTCTGTTGAGATTCTATAGATAGCACTTCAGGAACCCCTCTTGATTGTATGGAAAATGGTGAACATTCAGTCTGGGTTTGTGTGTTGAGATAATAGTTTAAATGGCTTGCAAAGTTTTGCAGAGACTGTAAGAAATGTAGGAGGAGAATAAAATGATCCAGTATGTCATTCAACTACTTTGATAGCAAGTAGTTCTCTTTTAAACTCGCTTCTTTTCAAATTCTGGGACATATGAGCCGAGGGCCGTGTATTAAATAACTTCCGTCAACAGCAACCCAGACTCCTTCACGGAGTGCTCCTTCCTTGAGTGCAAGCTGTCCCTTGGGTTTTCAAGGAAAAAGTAGAACATGCTCTTGCAAGAAACACCAGTATTGCAATGCACAGGGTTTGAGTGGCAAGATGAGTGCAACTGAGGTTGAAGCTGTGGTCATTTTAAGTCAAGGGAGGGATTTTGTGCTTTTAATTAAAATTAAATATTAATAATCAAAAGGATTGGCCAGACAGTGATTCATTACTTGTATTCTGTGCCTGATGTTGAATTGGAAGCCTAGAGGAACCATTGCAGGGATATTCTGCAGGAGGACAAATAGATTGTTGATCTCTTCAGCTGCCAGTCTGTAACAACACTCTTTTGTTATGGTTGAACTGACATTTTGGGCTTTTTTGAGAAAGTTTTGGGAAGTTTTTAACTTGGGAAATATTATTGTATGTTAAAGTTGAAAGGTGACTGACAGTTGGGGTTTGAAGAGGAACCTGAAATTTGGTGTTGAAATGAAGGTAAGGAGTTTCAGACTGTGGAAGCAATAGAGTTTCTAAATACAACTGGTGTAAGAGTTTTTGTGTGTCAACAAAAGAATGGCTTCTCATGTAATGTTGTGCTAAGTTGGGAAACCTTAATTCATGCTACTTCTGAGACTTACACTGCATTTTTCTAGGGGTGGAGGGGCTTCTTTAACAGGGTTCATAGTAAACTCAGGCTTTTGTTCTATGCAGAAAGAAATTGAAGACCTCCGAGCAAGACTGGCCATATTGGAAGCAAAAGATCAGCAACTAAAAGGAGAAATTGAAGAACAAGATAGGCTTATTCAGTCACAGGACTGTGAACTGACTACTTTACTTGGCTGCATTTCTTTGAGAGAGCTACAGGAGATAAGCAAGGCTGTGGATGACACTTTAGCATCCTCCTATCAAATTCCATTTAGTCTGGATTTTCCATGGACAATAAAGAGGTATTTAAATTTCAGTATGTTTTTGGTACTGTAGAGTCTTGTATCTTCCCAGTGTACTGTTGAATTGACTTTCGGTTGTTTTCTTCATAATTGTGCCAGCTAATTGTCTAGATTCAAACACTTCAAAATTTTCTAAGAAGAGATGTTGAAGTTCTAATATTACTATACTTCCCCAGGAAGGAAGACTTTGTAGTTATTTGAAGGTCTTGCACTTAATATATTTTTATAAAGAACCATTGTCCTGCTTTCGGCTGGGACAGGTTTAACTTCCTTCACAGTAGCTAGTGTGAGGTGATGTTTTGGATTTGTGTTGAGAAGAAGGCTGATAACATACTGATGTTTATAGCTGCTGCCAGGACTTTCTAGCTTCTGTGCTGTGCCAGTGTTCGCAGATGCAGGAGAAGCTGGGAGGAAGCACAGCCCCAGTTACTAGCCTAGGATTTGACCTTAGGTTTAGGATTGAGACCCAAATTGGCTAATGATATATTCCATATCATGCACATCATGCCCAGTATATAGATGAGGCTCTGTCCAGAATTTTCTCTCTTGTGCGCTCTCTCTCTCTGGATTGCCTCTGTCTTGGGGTTGTTTCACTCTTTCGGTCTCTTGGACGCTTAGGCTCTTATCTCCATTCTGAAATTGCAGTTCTGGGCTCATTAGCTGGGAATGGGCTGAGCCTTGGTCATTGGGCGGTGAGCAGTATCACGTGTATCACTCATTTGTGTATTTGTATATATTACTGTTATCATTATTATTTTAAATTATATTGTAGTTTAGTTATTAAATTGTTCTTGTCTCAACCCATGAGTCTCTTTTCCCTTTACCACTTTAATTCTCTCCCTTGTCCCTGGGAGGCAGGGGGGCAAGTGAGTGGCTGTGTGGTATTTTGCTGCTAGCTGAGTGTTTTCAAACCATGACAGCTAGCTCTAGAAAGCATATGTGTCCGTCAACTTTTAATACCTATTATCAGTTTAAACTATTTCTTGTTAAGTGGTGGAATTTTTTCCCCAGCTTGGTAATGAAGTAATTACAACATATTTCTCACAGTCTGAAAGTATGTACTAGGCGTCATCTAAATAAATATTAGAGATGCTTCTTGCTTCAGTGAACTTCCAATCATAATAAAGTCCAATGCAATGAGTGTTAGACTCAGACAGTGGACGCCAAGTGGTGGGGAAAGAGGTAAAGCATGAAGACTTCTGGAACACCTGCAGTTAAGTGCACAGCATATGGTTCCTTTGAATGGAAAAGTAACTACTCTGGGTAACCTTTTGGAAGTAACCTCATCTTTATTTACAAAAGAAATAGAAACGCTTCATGTCCTAAACTGTACTGGCAGTCAATGGGATGCTGGTGATGGAAATTTGAAAGTGTTACTGCTGCTGTGTCACCGGGAGAAAATAAAATTCCTGTTTATCCTAACTTGCATTTCTTCCAGATAAGCAATAACTATGTTGCTTGCAACTTTTTTTCTCCCTTCATGTTTATTGGATTTAGTTTGGTTATATTAACATTCATGAGAAACTGCTGATTGTGTGTGCTAATTTATACAGTTTTTTTAAAGTCAGCAGAACATTTTGTAGAGGACATATTCTTCTCTTTTGGGGTTTTTTAAAATTTTAAATTGGTGTATGGGAAATAGTTTCTCCAATTAAATTTAGTTTGTTTTAGTAGTATCTTACACCTGTGTTTCTGAGATGAGGTATAAAAGGTCTCAAGCAGCCTATTTGAGAACCTGTGCTTTGATTTGAGTTTTCTCTTGGTTTTGGATTTGCTCACCGGCACTATGAATAACACAATCATTTGAGGGTATACAAGCATTCATTATTCAAAGTGGGTTTGGAACTTTAATGAAAGATTTAAAATGAATTTCTTTCCTTTCTGTTAGTTTTTAAAGGATGCCTCAAAGGGGACTGTTCTGGTTTAGTTTTGTTTGTTGATCAGCTTTGTGTCATAAGGGCCAAAGACCAGGTGCTTCTGCTCTCTTTACCATAGCTGGAGTTCCCCTATTGCAAGTGGGGACAGATAAATGGTGGTTTGGGCTGCACAAGTGAGCATCTGTGACAGCCTTTGTTTTTTTAATTCTTCTTCTCAACTTAAAAGTGAAGTGAGCTGTTAGGAACATGTCACAACCTGGCAGATGTAGCCTTTCAAAGAAGCACGGTACCACTCGGTGTCTGCTCAGCAGCTTCTCCTCTCTGCAGGAGATGGTGGCACTCTCTGAATTAAAAACACCTTGTAGATGTTTTCTCTACATGATGTGGCTTCTTGGTCTGGTAAATCCTATTCAACATCTGCCCGAGTGTTGTATATGCTGTGCGGGCTGCTCTTTTGAAAAAGGCACAAGCTGCCTTGGGAGCACAGACTGAAATATCTAGCTGTGTGACTCAACTGCTTGACTTTGTCATGTAGCCCCTTCCTTGCCTTTGGTTCTCAAATCTCTTCCACCAAACCTCATGCTCCCAGGGCTGTGCTTGTGTGATGGGCAGCAGGCACATTTCCAGCGTGGATTCTCTGCAGCTTTTTACTTTCAGGGCAGGCTACATATCCAGAAGGGCTGAGGGGAAGAATATGCTCCTACAACAGTTGCAGTTAATTAACAGTGGGACTTAGGTTCACTGTTGAACTAAACAAGCTGATGGGTGTCTTCCTTTTAAAGATGTGCAGTCGATCATACCTCAAGTACAGTGATCTTATGTCTGCATCCAGTTGTGTTCAGTTCTTTCTTTCTGTAAGATGAAAAAGCAGCAAGCAGATAGTAAGACACCTGATGTGGATATACATCCTATGTACCTGTGGGCATCCCCTACATTGTAATATAATTATAGAATAATTTAGAAGGTCATCTTGTCTAACTCCAGCTCAAAGCAGGACCACAATTTCCAAGTGAGATCAGGTTGCTCAGGCCCCTATCTGAGTTTTGCATATCTCCAAGGATGGCGATTTTTGCAGCCTTGGTAGGCATCCTGAATTTTGCCACCCTTGCTGTGAACTTTTTTTGTCTTGTATCTAGGCAGAATTTACCTTGTTGCAACTTGCATTGACTTATCCTAAATGAGTACTTCTTGTGAAAGGCAATTTTATACTAGGGAAGAGGTTAAAATAGTTGATGAAGCCAGTTCAGCATATTCATTTTAAATTTCAAAGTCTTGGAATATCTAATGTGGAAGATATTTTTCTGGAAACGTACACTTTATTTTATTAATAATTGCAGAGGGAAAAAAATAGTCTTCTAAAGTTAAGGCTATCTGTGTGAGCAATAAAGCTGTTACTCGTGCACATACACTAAATATCAGTGCTTATGTAAAAAGTCCTTCAATATTGATGGGCTGTAAATGACAAGCTCCTGGGTATCAGGTTGCAAGATACTATGTATGTATTTTATCTGTACTGTGCTAGTCAGTAAAGTATTGCTATGATGTGCTTTTGCATAATTATTTGTTGGGAACCTGAATTACATCCAGCACTGAAATAACACAGAGATGACGTGAAGCATCTCTTTAGATAATCTATGCTGTAATGAATTGTATTGAGTGGCTTGCAGCTCACTGTAAAATACAAATTATTTTGCTTTTCTTGGTCTAAATGCTATTAAATAGCAACTTATTAAAGCAAACTTCAGGGAACATGAGAGGATTTCTTAAATGAAGAATAATTGCCCAGATAGAAGTGTGTAGAAGCAAGAGAGCAAGTCAGTGTAACAGTGGGCTGGGCGTTGTTTTTAAGCTTATTTTTCTTGTCAAACGTTGTTCTTTTCAGGAAGATTAATAATCCTTTGTTTTGTCTTATTTATTTTTGGTACATTGTGGACTTTTTGAAAACAAAAACCCTTTGTCACTAACTATAGCATGCTTTGAGTTTGAAGAATTGAGAAAGGTTAGACACGTCACCTTGGGCCCTTTTTTCAGGGCTGTTGGAAGCCGAGGTTAAAACCTGTCTGGTTAATGCGCAAACAAATACGTTATCTTGTGTTGTGACAGGGATTCTCATTGAGGCTGAGACCACAGAATGTGGTCGTTTTGCTTACCCAGACAGGTCTAATTGCTGTTGGTAAACTAAAGGGTGTAATCATCATTATAAAATGAGAAACCGCAGTGCAGAAGCTCAGTACACTTGCGTGGGGTTGCGTGGAGATGTGTTTGAAAGGTGGGAGCAGCTGATGTTGTGTGCACCACAACACATGTTAGTGTTTTACCTAAAGACATTGAAATCTGAGGAAAATAGGTCTGAGTGTTTCTGTGTGAAAGTACTTTCTCCTGGAGTTGCAAACAGTAACAAAATGTGTAATTTCTGTATCCTGTACTGAAGAGGACACCATTTCAGAAATATATGTTTTTAACTAGTATAAGTTGAATCTTCTAATTATAATATAAGACCATGTTAATTATTTGACTTATTCTCTTCAGTACCTGTTGTTTCCTTTTTTGTTTGTTTTCATTTTACAATGAAAACTAGGGAAGTCTGTTATACTTGTGTTCATATTTAGTTTCAGTTAACATTTTCTCTTTTGGTTTTATCCATATCTGCAGATGCATGCGACAGTACAGCATGTCGTCCTTAAAATAAATTGCATGGTTACATCTGGACTATTGTCTGGGCACTGATTGCTGGTTGAAAGAGAAATTCAATTAAATATCTTTCAAAACATTTGAATGCTCCCCCTCTTCTTCTACCCTTCCCATGGAACAATTTTTAATTAGTAGGAATTTGTTCCACAGTGGGTGTGGGAGATGATCTGAAGATGGGGAAATTCACTGTTGCATCTATTAGTTATTATAGTACTGTCATGGCCAGTAGCACAAGAAACTGAACTTGAAGTTTTATGCAACCAGTTCCCTCTGCTTTAGTGATGCCTCAAGCTCATCTGACAAAGATTAATTCAAAGTGAAATACAAACGCTCAGGGGGCTGCAAACCTTATTAGTTGGAATATACTCAAAGCATTTGGCAACTTCAGTTGAGGCCTGATAAAGCCAAAAAAGGTGGGATTTTCAGACAAGTTGGTTTACTTGGGAAAAATTGGAAAAGAAGACTTATACATAGTTTGACATATTAACTTAGGAAAATTCAGAATGAGCTGTCAGGTACTATCATTAGGAGAGACTGCTTTATACACATTTTGTTCTTCTAAGTATATGGCCACATGAAATTTCTAGTCAAATTAATGGTTAGCAAGCTATGTGAAATTGCTAGTCTGAATAAAGCCATGTTTATTCACATCAGCCTTTCAACAAAAATCTTAGCTTTAAATAATTGTATTTAGAAGAAGCAGAACAAATTGCAACCTATCCTTTCAAAAAGATATCTGTTGTTTGCTAGATAACATGCAGTCAATCCAGAAAAGTCCTTTTTAAATATGTGGTTTGAGGTTTTCTTTGGCTATTTCTGTGAAAATGCATACATATGAAAAATATCCTCTGAAAATAGAAGGGTAGCACAAATGCAAAAAGCAGAGGGATGAAATGGCTTTATAGCATCAAAAAGTTTATACTATCATGCACAGGCTGCAAATGTGCCTGTTTGCTGGGCCTGTGTGTGGAACAGCAGAGAACTGAGTTGTACTTTTGTCCTGGGTTAAGCTGAGACAGAGTTAACTTTCTTCATAATAGCTAGCAAGAGGCTGTGTTTTGGATTTGTGCTCAGAAGAAGCGATGTTTACACGGCTGCCAAGGTCGGCAGACCGGAGAAGCTGGGAGGGAGCACAGCCCCAGTTACTAGCCCAGCATTTGATCTTAGGCTCAGGGTTGAGACCCAGAGTGCCAGTAATCTATTCCATAACATACACGTCATGCCCAGTGTATAGGGGAGGACCCTCCGGAAGATTGGCCCTTTTTTGGTTTCAGATCTCTTTTGCTCTGGGTCATCTCGTTCCAGGTGGTCACTCTCCCAAGGCCTTCACCTCCCCACCCGGGTCAGCTCTTGGTCTGGGATGCTCGGACTGTTCTCTGTTCCGTGAGTGCAGTTTTGGGACTCTCCCTGCTCTGGGATTGTTAGCCGGGAACGGGCTGAGCCTTGGTCATCAGGTGGGGGGGCAGTATTACTGTGTATCACTCATTTGTATATTTGTATATAGTATTATTTTCAATATTATTTTAGTTTAGTTATTAAATTGTTCTTATCTCAACCCACGAGTCCTTTTTTCCCTTTACCTCTTTAATTCTCTCCCCTATCCTCAGGTGTGTGTGGGGGGAGGAATTGTGTGAGTGGGTGTGTGGTTTGGCCCCCAGCCAAGGGCAAACCCATCACAACTTTTAATGCCAGATATTCTTGGGGTCTTTACTTCTGGGTTTACTTTTTGGGTTGTTTGGAGCTTTTTTTGTTGTCTGCACTTTCCTAATTTCACAACTTTAGGAGGCTTAATTACAAGTAGAAAGTAATGTTGGTAGGTAGGCTAGAAGCAAAATAATGTAAACTTAAAAAAAAAATCTTCCTGAATATATTCAAGAGGAACTCCTCTGCTGGGTTATGAGTTGGACTGTAAAGACCCCAATGGTTCAGTAGACCTTTAAGACTTTAAGCATTATTTTGTGACTTCTGGCCTCATTTGGCACTGGGGAGGTTTTAGCTGGTCCTTTAACTGGGTATACGTGGGACCATTTCACTTGGTCATGCAACTTAATTTACTTCTGTATCTTTCACTTGGTTATTTTCACTTGCTGCATCATCATGTCCCTGCCCTGGGAAGATGACAGCAATCCCATGATGCTGGCTTGACAGAAAGGCTTTCTGTCCTTCTGACCACTTTCCCCCTCCTGTTGTCAGTTGTCACTACCTGGTAGCCACTTGCCTTCCCAGATACAGTTATATTTCACTGATGGTGGCGTAAGCGTGTGTGCTTGTGTGCATATGTGTCTGATCGGTGTAAGATTTTTTTGCTCCTGTGTTGTGTAAGAGGATGAAGCTTCTGAGCTCCTTCCTTTGTACTGTTACCTGCTTTGTATGGCAATCTCTCTTTTTCCCCTTCTTAAACATCTCTCTCTCTTTCACCCACAGCACACTATATGTCCATGTAATATTGCTGTAAAATATCAGAAGTCCAAGGAAAGCATAATATTAAAAAGGAATGCAAATAAGTAAAACAGATGAGAGACTAGAGCTTCTTCCCCTTTGTTTCCTTCTTCTTAATATGCATGATGAAATGAGTGTCTCAAGCTGTCAGATACACAGACAAAGCAGGTAACTTGTGTAGTGGCCACCACAACTAGGGCTTCCTCACCAAGTGATAGGAGTGAAGAAGAGACTTCTCGGTCACCTTGCTAGTTCAGTTATTTTAACCTTGCAGGTCTGTAGGAATGGAAAAACTGTGTTTACATATGAAATACACTATGTGAAGAAGGGCTGCACAGCCCCAGAAATGGCTCTCCCTGTTCACATCTGTCCCAATCGTAAGCTCTGGGTATGGGAGTCTTCAAGGCTTCTGGCAGCTTCAGTTCCCCTCCCAGGCCTGTTCGTGTTGACTTAATTTCAGTCAGTGACAAATTGTCAAGGGCAATGCGTAGGTCACTTTGAGTCTTTGCCTTACTGCCTTGACTTAGAGCCCTTTCATGGTGCTCTGATTTTTTTATTATTTTAATTTTTTAAGCTTAACACAGAATTTAAACACTCTTCTCTGTGGTAGGAAACGTGTCTGTCTGTGCTATGTGAGATGAACCCAAATACAATTATGGGGTTCTTAAAATATAGCTGCTACTATAGCTGGGTATAATTAAGATGGTATGATGCCCTGTTTTCCTAATTGTAGTTCTTTTGTTTAATAATCTGTTGATCCATTTTATTCTGTGTGCTACAGCTTCACGAAACCTGCAGCAGTGGGCTTGCAGCAGAGGAGCAGAGCCAGAGAGGATGTTCCCCCCAGCACTTGGGGAGGACTCTCTCTTGGAAGTTCCCTGGACCTACTGCCCTTGGAGCCACTGACCATATAGCCATCTTCCTCTGCCACAGGGGACTTTTTGACGGGCAACTTCAAATTTAGTGTCAAATGTCATAACCTAACCCGAGCTTTGAAGATAGGATTGTCTCATTTTCAGCTACTCCCACATTGGGTTTGTGTTTTGGGGAGGCCGTCGTCTCAGCTTTCTCAAAGCAGTTGTCTGAAGGCTTTTGTGAGAGGCTAAGACAAGTCATAGGTGAAAGAAGAAGTCTGCCTCTTCCTTTGTGATCTGATTGATTAGGAGGCTCAGCTTTCTTTTTGTAAACAGCTAGGTGTTTTCCTCTCCATTTTGTCTACCTAGGATTAATTTCATTCCTTTGTTCACAGTCTAGGATTGAAGGGTAGACTCCTTGGGCAAGTGGCTTTATTTCTTTTTTTCTCACCTGCGGGAGCAACTCTAGAGGAAACTGTACTGAAATCCTGGCATGCCGTACAATGTCTGCGCTTCAGCCCATGAAGTGAATTTGCTTATTGCAAAGGTGCAAACAGAAGTTATCAGACAAGAGCTACCAGAGTTTGAAATTGTGGCAGAGGGCTTCTTGATCAAGTTGTGTCTGAACTGAGTCCTTTGTTCTGTGGCTTGGCAGCTCGTAGTGACTCTGATCCCACCTAGGCCAGTAGGGACCCCTGTTGCAGGGGGGAAAAAGGGCTTGTGTGAAGTCTGCTGCTGCACCATAGATACTGGCCTTCCTTGGGAAGAACAAGAGGGGTTGGAAACACAGCAGGGAAAGGAGAGAGCAAGTCTTCCACCTTGGAGGACAGAGCAACCTGAAGTATTTTTGAGTAATCTTAGAGGCAGTTTTTTGTCCTTTCAAGCAGTGTTATGGAAGGAAAAAGTCCCAGCAGAAAGATGAGTACCACCTGCTTGAGTACCCATGTGTGCAGTGTAATGAGAAATCTGGTTTTCCCTGCTGAGCATCTGGTTCCCCGTACTTGCCCGAAGAGAGCCCCCAGTGGGATGTAGCAGCCTGTAAAAGTCCAGGCCACATATGTGCTGATTCCTCTGGGTATGCATAATGATTTCTCTTTAGGGGAAAATGACCAGCTGTCCCAATCAATGTATGATACTGAATTTGTATGTATGTAATAAAGAGAAACAGCTAACAACAATATCCAGGGACAGACCTTTGCAGTCAGTGAAGTACAATGGATGTTATTCTTAGCTAAATAATTGCAGCTGCAGTGGACAAACTCTAGTTTTTGTGCACTCCATACAGATGTAACACAAGAATGGGGATCTCTTGACACATCAGAAATCTGGGGAAATGGTTTGGATGTGATGAACTGCTGCTGCAGATAGCTGTTTGATTGTGCCTTTGTTTTCAGGCTGATGCTCCTGTTTCAGGTAGCAGCTGGAGCAGCAACTGCCACAACCACTCTGCGGCAGCAGCTGACAGAAGAGTAGTGGGAAATACAGCATCGTGGAAGTGGTTGGTTAAAACAGACAGCCAGTTCAGCTGCCTGAATGGTGTGTTGTAGGACCAGAAGATTTCTCAATACATGGCAATGAAAATTCAGCTTGGAATAATCATTAAAGATGCCAGCAGCATCTTCAAGTGATTGTGAACGGGTTATTTCTGTTGGAGTGATTTAATCTAAAAAAACCAACTGCCATACTATGCAGAGTGAGGTGCTGCCTCATTCCTTCTATTGCAGGCATTTAAAAAAAAAATATATATATCATTCTTACAAAAAAATGTGAAGTGTCATCTAATGCCCTGATTTTTCTGGAAGCCTCTCATAATTGGGGCTAGTGTCTGACAGCACTACACCAGATAAAGATTGTCTCAGTTTAGAGTTCTTGTGTATGTAGGAGCTTCTGGGCAGGATGAGTTGTTACAGTCCACTTTATGCAGGCAGAACTCTTAGAGTCAACAAAGACAAGTGTAGTTATCCAGCAACCCATGAGTCAATGGGAAGCCTTATTGGTAAGCTGAGGTTGTACAAAGATACAGGGAAAGTGCACTTCTAGTTCTGCCTCTTGATAAATTCTGAGTGGGGGAGCACATGTATTGAAACAATCCTTGACATAAAGCAACAATGAAGAAGTACCGCTCTGCAAATGATAGCTAGAAGAGCAAATTGCTGGAGCAAAATCATCTCTCTGGTGGTTCAGAGGTAGGTGCATAATTTTGGGTTCTCATTCATATTCCATGGAGAACTCTGTAGATTGAAATGTGCAGAAGATCCAGTGCTCCTGAACCTTAAAGTATATCTCTTGATAATTTTTGTCTCAGATAAGATTAATTTTTGGGGTTGGAAGCTCTCCAAGGTGACACTTTGTGTTTTACTTCTAATTCAGATGACTAGTCCTTGCAACTGCCACAAACTTCATTTTCAGTATGAATTAAACACAACTTTTCTCTCCTATGTAATGTCAAAGTCCATGCCTCAAGAGCACTGACAGGTTTAGACAGAGAAATTGGATTTTCACTGCATCAGTTCAGCAGAAATGTTGTGGTTTTATCATTGTTTAACCAGCTCTGTTGTCTTACAGAAATTTTCTGTAGGCTGCATTATCTAAGAGAAAATCAGAGTTTGTCTGAAAAACCCAAGCTTATGTTTAAAAGATGATTTTGCTTCCCAACATGGAGATATGCCACTGTGAAAATCTCATTGTTTAAAGTCCTGTGGATCATTGCACAAAGATGAAAAGGAATTTATGTGATTGACTGAAAAATTGCTTCCCTGGTATGGAAATATCCAGACGTGTAGCCCAGCCAGGCTTATGAACAGATCACACACAATGAAAATCCTATTATCCAGTGTCTTCCTTAGTTAGGTGGGATCAAACTTTGTGGTGGAGTGTTTAAAAAGAAAACAAAAATTGTTGTTTGACCTTAGTGCATTTATTGCAATCTAACTCCGAATGTTCTTAATTGAGCAGATATGTAGGACCAGCAACACCCTTGTGTAGATCTTGTCCTGGTGAAAAACTGCATGTTCTATCTGTAATGAATCTGTTGATTTTACTCAAGAAAACTTTGGGTACGAGTATGGTTTTTTATTTTTTCTTTTAGTCCTAGTTGTGTGTGTCTAGGTTAAAGCCACCTCTTGTTAAATATTGCTGTGTTTCAAAGCTTTTTTCCTGACTTGTCTTCAAAGCCTACTGAGATATGCACATCAAGGGAACCGTACAAGAAAGTTATTGATTGTTTGATATGATTTTTGTATTGTGGATTTCTTCCTTAAAGGTCCAGTGAAGTCCCTAGACTTAAGATTTTTGGTGGATTTTTGCCTTGATGTAGACTGTAGCAGATGTTTACACCAACTGTTCCCTTAGTAACACTTCTGATATCCTTTGCAAAGGACTGGACAAAGATTTTCTGAAAGGTCAGCTGCTTTTTGCTGTTAAACGCAAGATTACAAGTGTAGGGCTTGGTTTATGTATTTTCATCTTTTAAGAGAGTACAGCTTCTTGCGATTTCAGAATCGGAGAAGGAATCATGTTAGAAGTCTTAAAGTTGGAAAAGTCACGCTTTCTGCAGGCTGTGACCATTAGAATGAGGTTATCCCTTCCAGGCAGTCTGATTACTCTGGGCCTAGTTCAGACATACTGTTAACTGTTTAAATTTGCTGATAGTAAAGAAAATACTCTTTAATAATAATTTTATCTAGGAGGGAATAAGTATTCATATGAGTTGAGGGTTTCTCATATGCATACCACCTGGGTGTAGGCTTTTAGGCCGTTGCTTTTGAATTTGAAATTCAAATACGGGTAATTTTAAATTGTTCTGATTTGTGCTTAAAGAAATGAAAGTGCTTTTTGCTTAAACACTGTATTGTAGTGTGGAGATAGGGAGTGAAATAACGGGATCTAGAATAATCTTTTAGGTGACAGTAACATTAAGGAAGAATATTTGCTGTTAAAGGGCATCCTTTATCCTGAGTCTTTCAGTGTCTTCAGGCAGAGATCAGAGATGACTGCTTTGTTTCTGTATGAAAAATAAGAATTTCCAGTACAGAATTTAAGTGTGGTGTGTTCTATTGTGCAGTTATGGAAAACACATTCTGACTACATTTTTTTTTTTTGTCTCTGTGTATGTATTTTGTCGTTAATACAGGAACTGTTTCTGTTTAAGCAGTGTGTATATTTATATATATGTAGAGAACAGCATGGCTTGCCTTTTGTCCATTTTCATTCTTTGAATTTTTTTCTTAGGAAGCAAAACATAAATTCACAATGGGTTGGTATGTAAGGGGAAGTATACTAGCAAAGTAGAAGGAAAGACATTCAGAAATGTGCCTTCCTTTAGTAGAAAGCCATTCTCCCTGGTATTGTGCTGGGCAGCCTTCCTCTGAGTAAGGCCACTGTAGTTCCTGCGTGTAAATCATAACTTCTCAGAATATTTTTTAAAGGCTTTTTAAACATTATCTGTTATATCATGACATTTAATGTCCTCTGTGGTCATGTGGGAAGCCTGTGATAGAGCGAGGAATGTATGAACCAGACCATTCTATTCCCAGTCTTGCTTCTGTCCCTATTACACTGTTTTGGCTTTCCTTATTTCACCAGCACACAGTTCCTGATTATGATCATCATTTCAGGAGGTTTCAACTGTTTTATTATAATTCAACATACTCAGAATCTATTTTTCTTTAAGATAACTAAAATGAGATACTTAAAAGACAATGGCTTGCTTGAAGGATTTGGATCTTAAAGTATTTTCCATAGTCAGTTATTACATGCCAAATCAGCCTCAGCTCCTGAGTATGCGGCATTTCCACATCCTCCTGCAGTTCTCCAGCTGCAGTTTGTGTATTGCCAAATATTACTTAATTCATCATTCAGAAAGGGTAATTCCTCACCTCCTTCTTTCCTGTTCTGATCTAGCATGTATACAATGAGGTCCTAGGATGCAGCAAGTCTATGTTCCTTTTCTTCTCTTATCGTGATGGATCCTAATGTGTGTAAATCCATTGTGAGCCATTTAAATGATAGGCCTACATGGCCACAGAATCATAGAATGGTTTGGGTTGTAAGGGACCTTAAAAATCATCGAGTTCCAACCCCCCTGCCATGGGCAGGGACACCTCCCACTAGCCCAGTTTGCTCAAAGCCTCATCCAGCCTGGCCTTGAACACCTCCAGGGATGGGGCATCCACAACCTCCCTGGGCAACCTGTTCCAGTGCCTCACCACCCTCACAGTAAAAAAATTTCTTCCTAATATCTAATCTAAATCTATACTTTTTCAGCTTACACATGATGTATAGATTGCTGTTAGTTCTGCTAGTGTTAAAAACGTTTCTTTTCCTGCACTTAATCGGTAAAATTTTTGTTAATTGAATTCCTGTCTTATTCTACTTCTTCCATCAGCTGGTTCAAGAACTTTGCTTTCTCTGTGATGGAGTTAGCTTCTATTGAATTTGAGAAGTAACTTCTAAATTGTCTTTATAATAGACTGCAGAGACTGTGAGGACAAGCAGTCAAATTCTTGATTAGCTGTTCTGCCAGAGAAGAATAGCAATGAATCAAAACTATGGACATCTTCCCAGGCAAGATCTTAGTGTTATTCCAAGCAGCTCTTTTTAAAGCCATTTTCCCTGGTAGTATTAAGTAAAGTAACTTTCAAGCAGACAGAGTAATCCTCTTAAAATGAAATATGATGCTCCAGGGTGATGGTAAAAGAAAATACTATTTGTGGTTCAGATCACATGTAGCAGTTCATGGCTGTTAAAGCCCTTTGTCGGTAGAATGAATCAGTATTGACTGCCTGGTTTGTCTTGCGGGTCATTAGCTTGTCAGTTAATTGGAAAGCTTGTGAGGGGCTCTCCATGATGGCGTTTTGGGGTAGAAGAAAACAACCTGGGAATAAACTTCGTTAAAAGCTGTTCATCGTTGGTAACTCTAGCTGGCTTGTACACGATTTTGATTGCTGTCTGTGAGTTGTGTGATGGGCTAATCTCTAAAAGGGATGAAGGATTCCTGCAGTATTGCTCTGAAGGCTAATGAGGATTCAAAACAGGATACTACTGTGAAATTCATACCACAAATAATACAAATACACTTGTAAGAGTGTACATGAATGCTGTAACTGTAACAAAAGGATTCTTTAGTTAATGTATCTGTCACTAGCTTGAGTCAAAATGTTGATTTACTGATGATATTCTTTATTGCTCTGTGTCAGATTAATATAAAATTCTCTTAAAACTATAATTCTGTAAAATTCTCCTAAAACTACAGTTCTGCTGTCATTGAAATAGCAGTGTGCAATTTCCGATTTATATTTTTCAGTGACTTGATAGATACTCATAAAAAAGAAATCTGGATATAGAAAGGATGCTTTTTCCCACTCAGCAGCTGGACTTGGAAGTCCGCATGGGCTTGTGCATCCTTGTTGGCAATGCAGGCTCTACAACTGGGTCTGAGTCTGCAATGTTATTTTGGATGTATGGTTTAAAGAGAAATTAAAGATTGATCTCTTTTCCTGTTAGCTGTGTGAGTTCTGCAAAGGAGTGAAACATTGTATGAACCAGGGTGGGCTTTCTGTGAAGAAAGTAAACAGATAAGAGGAAAGGCATGTGAAAGAGATTTGCTAAATAGAGGTGCCATCTTTATGCTGTTGTTCTTCTGGCTATAACTGCACTTTACATTTTGTTATGGCCTGGGTCCTTAGAGTTGGATTTTATAAGGCAGTTTCAGAACAATTGGGTCAGTCACCCATTATTCATTCAATTACACACCGCAGCCTTGTTGGTCCCTGTTGACCTCTGTACGCAAAGATCAGCTCTTTTTTTACGTAACCTGACCAGCTCAGACGCTGATTGTGGGAGATGCTGAAAGTCAGTGGGAGCTCTAGAGCCTGAGAAAATAAAATGGCTAAATAGATCCTTCCCTCTGGCACGCCCAAGAGGCAGGCAGGAAGTGATAATGGCATCATTACACATGTAATTTTTTTGTGTTTTGCCCATATATTGCTGTAGAAAAGGGAGAAATTGGAGATGTCTGTGTGGGAAATGTTAAATGACTTTTCCGTAGCTAGCCAGCTCTATTTCTGTTTGTTGCCTTTCACAGGCATTGACTTGCCCTGTCATGAGCTATTTCTGAGGGGACTGCCTCATCTGGAGCTGGAGGGACCCCCCGTGTGCTGTGGTGGTAATGAGGTGACTGGCCTTGCTGGGCTGCAGATGGAAAAGGTGTGTGCTCCGAGAAGCAGTTCATTAGGGAAAGCAGTGCAAATAGCTGTCTCATTAACACGATTAAATGATGCGGTGGACAGCTGAATTCTGCCCCTGAGGCCATCTCACTCCTGTGTGCAGCTGGGCAAGGGGGTCCAGCCGGCCTTTCTGTAGGTGGTCAGTAACTGAATGCAAGTCCAACTTCGGGTACTTTGGGGTTCCGACTTATGAAGGAGCAAATTTTCAAAAGAAAACTGAAATGCATAGGGGTAGGAAGCAGGGACTGTGTGCACGTCCAAGCAGGCACTCAGTCTTAATGTGCTTTCTGAATAACAATGATTTGTATTTCTTCCACCTGTAAAATGAATACAATGCTGCCTCATCTTGCGAGGGTATCACTGAAATAAATCCAGGGCTGTTTCTGAAGTGTTTGGATACTTCAGTGCCGAACACCAAAGATGACCTCAGAAGTAAATTAATAGTTTTTTATTTGGGAAGAATATCAGCAGTAGGTTGTGGAAGAAGTACAATTTTTATAATGCAGCTAAAAGGCAGAATTGAACTGCTGCTGGTGGGGAGTGCTGACTGATATACACAGAATTGAGGGGTCTGACAGAAAAGAAAATAGCGTGTGATAAGGTAATTTAACACTGTATAGAAGTGTACATCTGCTAAGTAGGAGGAACAGAAGTATTAAAGTTGCAAAAATGATCTCTATACCAACTCCTAATGTTTGATTTGACTTGGTTTTTTTTGAACTTATGTTAAAAATGTAACTTGTGAATTTATTTACGAGCACCAAAGGCACAGTTTTATGTTCAGTAATATCAAAGTAGTAAGCCTACCTGGGTTTTTATATGTGGAAAAAAACCTTGAGTGTGTTCAAATAAGCATGGATGATGCCTCAGTTTCAGCCTACTGTTGAATCAATTTGGTACAAATATTTTGTAGGTTTTTAATAAACTAAACAAACTGAGTAATGTTATTTCACATAAAATTACTGTGAGAACAAGTGACTGCAGTTGAACTTTTCCTGGCACAGTTGAAAACTGGCTTTATAAGAGGATAGTTAACTGCAAACTCTGTCAGAAACACCTCTGTGTTAGGTGATGGTAGCCTAGCAAAGCACCGGTCCTGGACACTGCTGGGAACTTCTAAGATAGTATGGTTACACAAATAATCATAATTGTGTTTCAAATGGTAAGTAAAATACAAATAATGTATAAACTCATTAATTAAGAACTTTAAAGCTAGTGTACGAACTGTTTTGCAAACAAACAGGATTAAGTGGGTAGAAATTGGGTGGAAAAAATGTTGGTTAGTCACTAGCAACACTGAAACCAAATATGCAGATTTTATCTTTGTATTGTCTCTTTTGTGTTAGCATGAGTCATTTTAAAGCTTTTGTGCTTCCATATGAAAATGTGTCTTGTGTAGCAGACCATGATGAGCAGAGAAGGTCAACTTTATTTTATTTTGTTTTAATCCCTTCTAGCCTTCTGGAAAAAGAACAATCATGCAGTATGTCTATTAAAGAAACTACTACCAAAGTAAGTACATGTCGGTTTTTGGTTCATCAGAATACTTAGAGAAGAAGATAATAGGTTGCACCTTAATAAATTGTCTGTGTTTTAGAAAGTTGGTTTTGTGGTATTTTTTAAACAGATTTTGCATGTAAGTGTTTTTAAACAAACAGTCAAGAAAAACCCATTTAATATTTGGTCAGGCCACAGAGATTCTGCTTAAGGAAGCAGATGTAAGTAATCTGTTGTTTCTTGATTTATGTTTACTAGTGATCAGTCTTCTTGCTGGTCTTAATTTAGGAATAGCCTCCTTAGCTTCATGAAATAAAGCCATTCATCTGTGACCAGGGTTTTCTTTCATTCTTAATATAGAGCCTCTTACTTTCCTAGCTGACTGGTTTTGTTGGTGTGAAGGAAGAGTGTAAATAAAATACCTCTTCAAAAAGCACCTTAGCAATCTAATTCTGATCCCCCTATAAAAATATAAAAAACCCCTGATGTGGCATATTTAGCATACCTTTTGTTTTTAACTAGAGATGTTAATACTTTTCCTTTAATTTTCTTATTTTTCATTGCCTCCTTCCAAAAAAGAAAATGCTAAAATTTTCTTTTTTATTTCAGAACAGCTCAGTGAACTACAGAATATCTTTGCTGCAGGAGTGCTTTCAAAAAAAAAGTTCATTTATTTGTAGTCTATATGAAACAGGGAGTAGAAAATATTTCTGGGTTTTGATCAGTAAAGAGTTTATACTCTGAAAAAAGTTTATTTTTTTCATGTTCTTTCTCTAATATCACTGAACAAAATAAGATAAAATTTTATCCCTCATAATCTATTCTTTGTAGTCATCTTGACCAACACTTTTAGCATGCACTGTTAAAAAGACCGTTTGAAGACTGCATCTCAATATCCCTTCCTCCTTCTCTCCTGCTTTATTTTGAGCTCATTCTCCTCTCTTTGACATTTGGTACCTCAGAGTGATATGTGATTTCTCAAACTATCTGCAAGCTAAAACATAAGTTTACAGATTTTTGCCTTCTTCCCCGAAAATATGTGCCTTGAAGTTCTAATTTATAACCATAGTATTTAGAGACTTTTTCAATACGAGCTGAAACATTGGGTAACAATTGAGAAGTCTGTGAGGAAGAATTCCACAGCCTGTTTGTTTCTTTAAAAATTCAGTAGATAAAATATTATTTTAGTTTCAGTCTATTCATATGTGATGGCTTTTATTTATTGTAGAAGACAAATAGGAAGCCTGTAGTGAGACTCCTCCAAATAATTTATTATTTTATTTATTCAGATTGACAAAGTAGTGTTTTCACCAGATAATGAAAAAGTTTAAATGACCAGCTCTATTCAGTTTCAGAAGAAAAGAATAGGATGAGTCAAAGGTCTTTTCTTTCCGCCTATGCTAGTAGTATTTATGTGTCCTTTTCTGCTTCATCTGTGGTGTTTTCAGCTGAGGCTGCAAAAGCTAAGACTAGCCTGTTAATGAAGGGAACAATCTTCTTAATCCACCACTTTTATTCAGACATTAATATCTGCTTTTGCTAATGGCAAGATTGTGCTGTATGGGACATCTAGGTAGGCTGTCCTTCAGGCAGTGTAAAGAGAATTTTTTTGTCTTCTCCAAGGTGCTGTTGTAAAGAAATGTGGAGGTTACTCAAAACTTATTTTTTCTTGAAGGTTGGAAGAAGTGTAAATTTCAGTGCTTTAGTCAGTGTCCTTGTCCCTGTTTTTCCTGCTTTAGATTAACATCATAAACTGGCAAGATGGAAGAAGGTGACAGTGGGCGAATTTGCTTTTCTTATTTTTGCTCCTTTTCATCTTGATTCCATACATCTTTGCTAAGCAGCATCCTACTGGTTTCAGACAGACTCCTTTTCCGAGTAGTGTTTTTGTGTCTAAACACAGATTTGTAAGGTATATTCCTGAAAAAGAGCCTTTTTTTTTTTTTTTTTGAAAGTCTGCTTTAAAAAAACCCAACAAAGCACTGATTTTTAAATCGCTACAGTAATATTTGGCTATAAAGAACATCCCTGAAACCGAAAGGGAGTTTTTTTAGATTTGCAGCTTGTTGGTCCATGGGCTGCAGCGGAGCTGGTCACTGAAAACAGGGAAGGGGCATTGTTGGGGCCCCAGGCACCGGTGCGTGCAGTCAGCCTGGGTAGGGGAGGATGGTGCGTTTCCCAGGAGCCAAGGAGGATGCTGGCTTTGTGAAGGTTCATAATCTTTGTTAGCTAAGAAATAACCTTTCCTCAGTGGCTGAATAAGCTACTGTAATGAATAATGGTAGCTGTTATTAAGATAAAATAATTAGAAAGAATGAAAGCAATTGGAGCTTGTAGAGTAGAACTGAGGTAACGTAGAAGCAGCAATATTAGCTTAGAGGATGTTACATTATTTTGCCTCTCCCTGTCCCTCGTTTAGTTTTGCCGAACTATACCATATGATAGCTCTGAAGATTAATGTTTTTCATTTATCTATAGAATACATGTGACATAGATACAAGCTGAGCCTTGGTAGTGTACTTATCTAATGTTCCAGAAGAATCATCTCTGCAAGCTAGGGGAACTTTCTTTCAGCCTCTGGTCCCTGCATTTGGTCAATTAATAGAGTGCCAGCAAGCTTCGTTCTGACAGTAGTGCTTACAAAGTGGACAGTGTTCACTAGAAACTGATTAAACCTCCCAGCTTATTTTGCATAATTGCCAAACAGCTGTCTACTGGTAATGACTTTAAGTTACTACCAGCATGGGATATATTAATGCAGTTTTCCTGGAGCTGAAAGATTCCCCATCCAATTGTAATTCACAGAGCTATTCGGTACCTCTGAAGAGAGAGTGCTGTTTAGAAAGAAGTCATTAAAAACTTTCAGATTTATTTTGGAGATGTGGGAGAAATGGCCTTTGGGTTCTTTGAGTGTGTTTATTCACCTCTGACAGGTTTGGGTTTTTTAAAACATTTCAAGTGAATTAGTCAGCAAGTCACTTTAGAAGGGGGTGTGGAGACAAAGTGAAATACCTGGAAATTGATAAATTATAGTAGGTGCAGAAGTGATGAGATATATGTATTTTTAAATTAATAGGAAGACTCTGAAGTCTTTAATACCAATTACTGCTTAGAGGATAGTCCTGTTTACTCAAGAAAAAAATATGACCCATTTATGGTTAAGAGATGCTTTCAGCTAAAGCAAGGGAGTATTATTCATTTAAAAGGATTTAAAAGTTAGTGTAATATCTGAATTATTATACTTGAATTGTACAAACAGATAAGCCATTAGAGCTGTCAGGCTTTTGCTCTTCAAAAAGTGAAGTGATAGCTGTGCTTTTTTTAATAAGCATGCTACATACACTTGTTTTTGAGGGGGGAGAAAAAAGACAAGGATAGAAGGGAAACTTTCCTCTGGAGATTTCATTTCACATCTCATCTCTTCACAACTGGCCTGTGCCTCTCTTGACTGCTGCTTTACCCTTGGTTCCAATGAATGCAATGTTTTCTAAAGTGTCAGCTACAATTTTAACCGAGTGTTTGATGCCTGCCTTTGGAACAAGAGATTTGCCTTAGCTTGATGAGGGATGTTTGTGTTCATTCATGTTGCTTTCCTTCACATTTCCTTCATATTGCATATGATGCAATATGGAGTAAGATCCAACATGTTTGTATATGTGAGAGTTGTATGAATTGTGTTGCTGTATAAGGTCCTTCTGAGGTGGTACTGTGCACTTAAATGTAAATGATGGAAACAGTTGAACTTCCTTTCTTTTTTTCTCCTCTCTCTGTGTTTTTGATATCAATCCTGATTAATTGCTGAAAGAACTCCCAGTTAAAAAGATAGAGGGAGGAAAAGGTCAGAAACCAGAACCCCAGTCAGCTATGTCTCCTGATTGTGAAAAAAAGTACAGTATTGGGCTAGTATAGCCTTATTTGTTGCCTGTGCAGAGAATTAATAGTGGCTGCTTTGCTTTTTCAGTTAAGATGTGCAGCACAGTATATTTTGTGTAAAAATCACTGTACATTTTGTGTTATGACATCTTAAACTCCAAACGTTGGTTTATTTATGCTCCATTCCAGGCACCACTGTTAATGCTGAAATTATACAGAATTCAGAAGATGATCTTTCTTCTATCTGCAGCCTCAGTGTCTTTTGTAGCATAACACCGTTTTGTAGCTAATACCGTTCCCTATTTTTACAACAGAATGTGTGGCGAAGCCTGGAAATTTTTGTTAATGTTGGGTATTTCTGTAAAGACATCACTTTTTGTTATGCTTCTTCACCTTGCTGTAGGATGTTATGTCATGTCTGTAAACCAAGAACATTTTAAGCCCCGTTTAAATTGCCTTTTACATGAATGAATTATATATGATGGCTGTCTGCCTTTATCTAGGTTTGTACGAGTCAGAAACTCTGCAGTACTCTGAGGAAGAAAGTGAGTGATATTGAGACTCAACTACCAGCTCTACTTGAAGCCAAAATGCTGGCTGTTTCGGGTAAGTTTTAAGTGATGAGGAGGACTAACATTGATGAGTAGTGTGTGAGAGCAGTTGCTGACCTTTTGAAAGTTGAGACTCCTTAGGAAAAAATCACTGATGTGCATTTGTCTAGATTCCTTGAAGTCATGGTGAGTGTGGCAGAACCAGGCTGTGTCATGCCTTGTGTAAGGTACTTCAGGCCCTTCTCCGTGGCTGGGAACTACTGGCGAAGCAGATGCCGTTTGGTAGGCAGTAAACATGCAAAGAACATGATGATTTTCCATGGGTGAAATTGATAAATTGATATCAATAGCTGTTCCTGGGCATTACAAATTATATGACCAGAACTCTCTAGCTAAGAGCATAGATTTACAGCAAAGGTGTAATGATTACAAGTGTGGCTTTAAATGACACTTTAAAATGGAATACGATAATGGGCAGCTTCTACTGTTCAGATCATTAAACAACTAATGTTGGCAGCAAAAGAGCAATTTGGTCCTCGAAGCACTCGTGTGTGTTATTTACAACCAGTAAAACACTGAAACATGATTATGGAGTCTGATACATAAGAGCTTTACATGCCACTTACTTGGGGTTACTGTACTGTTCACTAAGGAAAAAAGGCAAAGCATGGTTCTGACTCGTGTTTGGAAAGGTGGGTTTTCTAATTCAGCAAATTGTTTGCCGATGTGTAATAGTTTTCTCTGCTAGACACCTGCCTCAGAGAGGAGGCTGAATAGGAAGGAAAGTGGACTTAGGTACAAGGAATTTTCTGGTGTTAACACCAAGTGAAGAAATGCAAGAGGGTTTTTAATAGATGTCAAGGCAACATGTTGTAGCTATCTGTTAGTGATTTATCTTCTCAATTAGATACAAGAATCTGGTACTGGCACACATGAATTATTTTAAAATGAAACCTTGTGCAGTGTCACATGGTTTGTTTGCCAGACCAGATAATGACAGGCTTGAGCAAAATCCTAAAGGAAATTGAAGACCACATCTTGTATTGGTGCTAAGCATGCTCAATTTCCTTGCTGCTTACAACACCTTTTTGAAATTGAAACCCTCTCTACTTCTGTGTGTCCACCTGCAGGAGGTAAGCTGAGCAGTCACCCATGGACTGTTTGAATATAGGTAATTTTCTGGCTTTCAGAGGCGCGGTCAAAGTTTTCCCCAGCTGTTTTATGACTTTCTTGAGAACAAAATAACCCATAAACTGGACATGCAACTGCTTCATGCTGCCAGCAGGAAGCAGTTAGTCAGAAAAGATGAACTGCAATCTGACACTTTGAGAAAGTAAATCACAACTTGAGGATGATTTCCAAAACATTTGTAAAGGCACTTTATACTTGTTAGCTCCTAAAAGAGGTTGCTTGTTTCAGGAATTAATTAAAAAGACAATTTAATGCTGATGTTTTTATAAACTGTTTTCACAGTGCTGTGGCTATGATTACCTTTCTGTGCTTTTTAAGAAGTATCGGTACTATTTCTTAGTACTGATAAAAACTTTTTCTTTTTTTATTCTTACTCTGACGAACTTTTACTTTTGGGAATTTCAATGACTGTGAGTAACACAATCCTAAATTGTTACTAAGGTAAAATTCTGGAGGGAAGTGGTTGAAAATCAAGGATGAAAGGTAATTTGGTGATAGTGGATACTGTGATTTCATTACCTTGTTGTGAGATATGGATACATTTAGTTGATGTCTTGGCACTTGTTTATGACAAATGCAGAGTAGTATGCAGAGGATACAGCAGAAGTATAGGAATAAAAAAAATTAGCTCTCTGAAGACCTGAAAGTAAAAAAAAAAAACAAACAAACCCACAAAAAAACCAACAACAAAAAACAAAAAAACCTGAAAAAAGCAAATATTTTAGTCTTAGAGCATGAAGTGATAAAATCAGAAAAGCCAGGATACAGAAAGAATTGCAGAGAGAGGCGAGTCAGGAAGAAAAGATTTGGTAAATGCAGAGGGAGGGAGAGATAAAAATTGTTTTGTTTTGTTTTTAACTTAGCAAGGTAAAACCAGTGGGCAGTGGATGATACAGTGAATTATTCAGTTTCTGTGTACGTCTGTGTTAGGCATGAATGAATGACACATCTTAAATAAGGCATAGTTAAGAAGTAGGTCTTAACCTTTTAAATACTAGTTAAGATTTAAGCCAGATACTGTATGTACGGATCCCCTGAACTGTCAAACCGCTAACAATGTTAACGAACAGCCTGGATATATTAAATTGTTAGAAGGTGGGAGAATCTTCAGTTGTATAATACGCAATTATTTAAGGACAACATGAAATTCAGAGGGAATTGTAGTATATATGTAAATGTGCAGTAATAATAAAGTTTGGTGGTCATAGTTAGAGGTTTTCATTTAGCGATAAATGTCTGTTGTTTCTGCTTTTTTACCACAGCAGGTAGATCATTCATTCAAACAACAGAGCTAATGGATACTGAGAACAATTGTTTTTCTCTAAACAGATGTTGCATCGTTTTTGTTTAACATAGTGTTTTTGTTGAGGAAGCAGTCAGAGTTAAGTGGTTTTGGAACAGTGTCAAAGCAGAAAGGTAACTGAGTGCAGTTGCACACATCTGGAATCCTGTATCCCAAAAGAGAAGTTAGCTGAGTTTAAGAATATGGTTGCTAAGGGATACATTAGATTTCAGTGCTTACGTGTGATGAGTTGGAAAGCATGATGTATACCTCAGCCTTTGATGGCTACCTTGATAGCTTCAGACAACATTCATCTTCTGTGTGAACTGTACTTTCTATTCCAAACACATTGATGTACAATATTGGTGTATTTGCACCAGAAAATGTAAGATTGCTGATCTTGTTTTGAGAGGAAAATGCCATGATAAATGCAATGTAAGCCTAATAATTCTGTTATTTCTGTCAATACAATACCTTCGATTTTAAGACTGCATAATAAACAATACTGTGAAGACATAAAAGATGATGTTATGTGTGTAAACTTCTCTCCTCTGTATTATTTTGTCCTTGGAAGAAGCGTAAAATGAAATTTGGAGGAAAAAAAAGAAGGTTTGTGAATCTTTGGATTATTGAAGGAGGTAGAATAAATACAGTAGATTAAATAACTCCCAGTGATATTTCATATGGAAGAAAAAAAGAATCCCATATATATTTCTGTCAACAGTTACAATTCAGATCCTTTATACCAACAACTCTCTTACTTCTAATGGGCATTTGCCTGTTGTTATAAATAACTTGCAGTTAATACTCCTGAGATGCTAGTCCAGAATTTTTCTCCAAACATAATTAGTAGAATCTTATTATATTGTTCACGGTTTTTAAGTCAGTAGCTTTAGCTAATTATAGCTAACAAGAAGTCCTGATTGCATGAGGTGTTACTGTTGACATACACACTTGTAAATACTCATCAGTAAAATCTTATGGTTTAGTATCTAGTAGTGTGTTGTGTTTTTTTTTTAATTAAAACAAAGCACCTTAATATCAGTGCTTAGAAAACTGCATGTGATTATTATAGCAGTTGCTGCTTACAGTAGCTCTTAACATGCTTATAAAAAATTTCTCCTCAGTTATGGGAAGAACATGGCAGTAGTACGTGCTACTCGGTTCTTTCTGTTAGCATCATGGGTCTATTTAGCATTAAATTTTTTGGGGGAGTAAGTTGCAGATGAAATAATCCTAAACCAGGAAGAAAATTCAAATAGAATGATATGTAAGCAAGTGTGAATGTAACTGTAGAGTATTATTAAAATTTATTTTCCTACTTTGGTCTGTTTTGCAGGAGAGCAAATAATATGTGAGAAGTGGTGTGTTTCTCATTTTTCCTTAATGAGAAGATGATTTGGGAATAGGAGGGAACATATGAACTAAAATGAACTTTTAGTCATTGTTTTGTGTTTCCTATGTTTGAATAAAAGAGATTATTTGGTATATTTTACAGTGTCTTCATAGACTCTATGGGATTTTTTTTTTTTCCTCTTGAGAATGCATAATAGCATGGGACTAGATAGGCAGAAAGTGGTTGGCAGGGAGGTAAGCAGATGTGAATGAGATACTGAATTCATTATGTAGTTATCTCTGAGATACATGTCATCAACTTCCCTTATGTCTTTGCAAATATAAATTAGATCCAAACACAGAAGTTAGAATGAGGTGGTTTGTAGTAAAAAAAGATTGTCTATACCAGTAAGAGATCATGTCATCATCCTATAATGAATTAGCGCTATCTCTACTTCATTAAATACCTGCAAGTGGGAGCTTCTTGGAAATAGTGTGGGATGATTTCCATCGGAACAATGAGAAGGGTTTTTGCTTTATGTCAGTGTGGAAGTGTAGTTTATAAATAGCATGATATGGATACTAGATACTGTATTGTCCCAAAACTTAATGCTAGGACTGTTGCCTCTTTGCCTGTTCTTTGATGCTTGTTTAGGGCAAGTTCTGTGTGGCTCAGAAGGCAACTGTTAACAAAAAAGCCCCCAGCCTTCCAGCTTTGGTGCTAAGCATTCCTGTTGGGAATGAGTATGTTAGAGAGGGGACAGAGCAGTCACGCTGGAAGGACATTTTCAGCACACGTCCACATTACCAAAACACACAGATGTCTTGTTTTCATGCCTGTACTGTATTCTGTCATTTCATGCCAAAATATGTATGGGCATAAAGTTCTTGATGTTGAGTTCTTCCCCAGACACTACATAGAGCTTGTAATTTGTCTTTCACTGGAAGGCAATAGTGCTCCTGTTTTTTTTATCTTTCCTGTTTCTGAGAACTGTTGTTTGATAACAGCTGGAGAATTTGCCTAGTCTTGGAGGCAAAAATACCAATGCCTCTTTGTGCATTAGACTTATTTTTTTCATTAATTGGAGTATGATAGAGGTCTGTGTCTTGTCAGATGATGTAGCTGGTTCCCCACTTTAAGATTCTTGCTTCCAGCAGTGGTCTGGGTTGATGGCTCAGAGGCATATTGAAATTAAGTTGTCTTCATGCCTGTATTGCAATGTCTGGTTCCAGCATACAATGCTGTGTATTGGCATGTCTTCCCACAACAGCCACTTTGTGCTGCATGAAGTAAAATTTGCCACCATGTATTGGTGCAAGTGATGTACTTTTTGGCAAGCCTATTAACTCATTTGAATGCTGATGAGCCCCCCAGACCAACTCTCAGAGAGTCACGCAGGCCTCAGACAGTATGCTATTTGTCTTTTTATCTCATTTCCAAATGAAATGGGCTAGATGTTACTGGCTTTCAGTGAACTTCAAAGATAATTTGTTGTAGCTGAAGTTCCAGCATGATATGTGACCAGAGAGCAGAAAATCATTGCTTCTGTTGCAGAATTCAGAGTCATATAACAACGTACTGTTTTTTTCTCTCCTGTTACCTAAGCTGCTATCCCTGGAGTAGAAGAGAAGGTTGAGTAATCTCTTTGACAGTTCCTTTTCTGAGTTTTTGTGCTCAAAGAACAAATGCTAGATGGGGAGAGCTGTGAAGGGAAGTCAGTCTTGCCCCCTGGAAAGGTGGTGCTGTGTTCTGGAGGGGATGCAAGAAAACTGTGTAGTGTGTGGAAGGGACCAGTGATGTCCCTCATTCTGCTGGCTGTCCAGGGAGCCACAGTGACCAACCTCTGAACCTCAGTGCGTGTACTTTTGGTGCCTAAACCTAGGCGGCATGAATATTGCTCTCCCTGATCCTTTTCTGGTTGTTTTTTTTTTTTTTTTTTTCTTGGCCTGGTTGGTAAAAAGAGGGTTGATGATTTCATGCAGCCCTCAAGATCATGGAGATGAGGTCTGGGCTGTTGCCCTACTCTCAGCACATCCCTTCCTCTCCACTGGTATTGGTAGTAGGTTGAGGCAAAGGCAGGAGAGAGGGTAGATGTAAAAGAACCAAGGATTGAAAGGTATAAAGTGAGTGAGAGCTATGAGGGAGGGGACGGTGATTATGCAGGGAAGCCTGTGTGCACATGTATCCATGCTGTTGAGTGACCCTTGAGTCTTGGAGTCACTTTCAGTTGGGCATACCTTCCATGTGGAAGGAGAATTATATGTAACTTGCAACAACCTCTCATTGGTTAATGCACGTGGTCAGTTGCTGGGACTAAGGTGCTCCTGGGCTAAACTTGTCACCCTGAGTGTGGGCACTTGAGAGCATCTGGAGGCCTGGCAGTCACCAGTAGCTATTGCTCCTTGGATCAGGTTGTGTCTCAGTATTGATGTATTGCCATTTTCCAAACCTCTGCCTGTTTCTTCAGGGTTTTGGTGCCTTTTCTCATTAGTAATTTTCACTTGAGCCTTTGAGTTGTTGTTACTGATTTAAAATTTTATTATTGGGGGTTTTTTGCCCCTGCCCTGCTTTTGTTTTTGTTCCTGGGTTGCTCTGTGGCGACTGATTCAGCCTGGGTGCCAGAGGCTTTCTGTGGTAGAGAATTCTTCCTCCAAATATATGTCTATGGGTCTCTTACCTGCTCGTAGATAGATTTTTTTTTTTTTTTTTTTTTACTTCACCTTTCAGGATCACATCAATATTGCAGTTGCATTGTACTTCGTAGAAGTGTTGGCACATGTTATTACTTAAAAACAGTAATTATGATTCAAATATGCTGTAATTCTGTAAAATGCTTCAGGAGATGGTAGACTGTTCCTCATTTGCTATTTGTTTTTTTTTTTTTTTTTCAGAGGTGAAAACACACTGACAGTGGTTCCAAAATCTTACATTTCTGTCATGTTTTTAGCTTTTCATATTTGCTTTTTAAGCAGCTGAATGATATTTATTTTCTTAAATTTCTTTTTCTGGTGTTGAAATCAGTTTTATTCTCGTCAATCACAGGGTGAAGGATTTTCAGCCTTGAATTCCAGTGCCATTGATAAGTATCATGGTGTCAAACACTCTAAGCTAAAATGTAAATGTTCATTTTCTTATGTATTATTAAAAGTAGCATTAGTCTATGAAGAGTTAGCTTTTAGATGATGATAAAGAATTGCTGGTCTATTCTTTCTTACATTCAAGCCCGTTCCCAGTATGTATACTTTACTGTTAATGCAAAAATTGCTGCTTTGACTGTAGCACAATGAACATAGCTTCAGTAGGAATGAGACTTACCTCTCTGTTTCAAGTATAATAATGGAAACTATGAGTGTGTAATTTCTGACACAAATATGAGAAAAAGTGGGAGTAAAAGAATTGTGGGCCATTAACTGTCTTATATTTTGAAGGAGAGATATTTAATAAAGCTTTAATAACACATTTGTTGATTTTTACAAAATGGGATGTATTTCAAACCATATTTTTAGTCAGTTTGTTGCTGGCAAATGGTATTAAAAGAGTGATATGTTAGTTTCAGGCTGCTAAATGGACAACAATCTGCCCAGTTTAATAAAATCTGACAATGAGCTGTTATAACAGGCATAAGATTGTGGCACATAACTATGTATAGGGAAAATATACTTGATATGCAGAGTACTACTTAGCTGTAGCCATACAAGTGAAATTTTGGAAATAGAGGAAAATAAAGTTGAATACAGTTGTAACAGTTGTAACGTTTACAGTGAGTAAAAGCAGTTACCTAGCTACTTTGTGCCTGGGTGTAATTTGGTTTTGTTTTTGCGGTGCGGGTTGTTTTGCTTGATTTGGCTGGTACTTTTGGCATTCATATCAAGCCTCTTGAGCTTACCTGATGTCACTATCTGTAGAGAGCAGGTTATGAAGGAGAAAGCCCTGGAGGGCAAGATGAAGGAGGAATTTTAAACTGGGTTTTTGTTGCTGTCTTCTGAGGTAATGGTAATGTTCAGCCCCTCAAAGTGAAGTGTACATACTCAGGTCCTTATGACAGTGTACTGCAAGCATGTTATTCGACCTGTTCAGAGCACTGGATACTTCAAATTAGCTGGAAAGTGAAAATACAACTTTTCAGTGTTTCACTTGTAGAAGTATAATCTGTTTGGCTGAGTTCGTGTGAATGATTTCAGGCATTTTGTTATAATCCCAACTTCAGGTGGTTATTCCTTCCCTTCTCCTCCCCCTCATTTTATCCAAGCACTGTTGATTTTGTGTATTAATTCAAGTTGAAATGGAATAGATTTAAGATTCTGATAGAGCAATAGACTTTCTAGTCTGGACATTTATAAGCAGTTTTCTGAATCTGTGAGTTTCCCTATTTGGTGTATCAGTTTGTAACTACGAACATGTATGCAGTGGCTAAAATTGCACATCGATAGTAAGTGTCAGTGAGAGACAGAAGGAAGGATGAGAAAAGTGGCATTTCACCCTCCAGCCCCCTTCATGGAATCCTTGTCTCATGTCTTGGTTCAGACCAGAAGCTCAGCTTTCATCTTAGACTATTGATGCAGTAGTTTTGCTGTCTCTGCACAGATTTTCTGAGTGAGCAGTCCTATTAGCTTCAGTGATTTTTGAGTTTCCTGGGACGAGTTAGGACTGACTTTAGTTATATAATGCCACCCAACTAGAACTCTCCTAGTGGTATGGCTATATAAAACATAGCTCTGAGTGGTTGACAAAGCAAGAGTTGTTGTGTTCAGTTAGGCAAAATGACTATTTTATCATCAAAAAGAAGAATTTTAACATTTTCAGGATATTAGCAGAATAAAATGTTTTGACACTAGATACTGTAGAAATATTCTGAAGATGTATGATAAAAACCCCCAGGAGGGTATGTTTTTTAATGCTAGCAGCTAGGGATTATGTATCAATTTTTAAATCAACCTTCTTATGGCATTTAGAAAGCCATTATTTTGGTTGCTGTGATTGAGGTCAGGAGCTCACTGATGGTACTTGTGGTGCATGAGTTTGTGTATGCTCTTCTGAATTTTCTCTGCAGACTTCAAGACATTTCTCCTGTCATGGGGAGCTGCATCAGGCAGTTTTGTTTCGGTTCTTGGGCATGTATCTGATGCCATTTCCTCAGCCTCAGTTTTGATATAAACTTCCCCTCTGGGAATTAAGAACCATTAAGTATGTATAAAACTTTCATATGTTATATCATACCTTTTTCCTTGCTCTCTTCTGAAATGTTAGAGGAGACTGCAGACTCTAATGAAGAAGATCTTGCCTTCATGTTTTATTAAGGCTCTTGTGCTTTGATGCTTGGGATGAGTTCAGGTGAATAAAGGTGCACTGTTTAATTGTAAGTCTTGTTGCCTTAGAAGTGTCTGAGTATCTGCTGTTTTCTCTGTGATTTTTTTCTTGCTTATCTTGCTGTTGTGTTTTGCCCATTTGGAAACGTGACTGATTAAGATAATAAAATTTGTGCTATTGTCTCCTCATAAATGCACTGGTAAGCCATAAGATCCTACTATTTCTAAAGCATATTTATAGTTATTTAATTGTATAATTTTTTGTAAGACAGAACTGGAAAACAGGGTTTTGGCTGAGAATTAGAAATAAGGGAGTTTTGAACTCTTAAAAAGAAACCAATAAAAGGTCAGCTTTAAGCAAGGAAAAAGGGTTGACTGAAACTACTATAGCCTTAGGACTAAATAAAAACAACAACAAAAAAGCCCAAGCAAGGCTTTAGCCTTTAGCAATGTCCAATCTTTAAATCTGACCTATTGATACAATATTTTCAAAAATTTTGTAAAGTGCAGTCTCCCTTTGGCACACCTGTCCCCATACCACCACTCAAGTTCGCAGCAGCATCTTTCCTCCTGGAGGACGGTTGTAGTTATTTGCTGGAAGTGCTTTCATTCACGCTTCCACTCTGGAGGAATGGAGCCTCTCTCAGCAGCTGGCAGTGGTTTGCCATCTTCCAACCAGTGTAAATACTTGTGTCCCATTCTTGCTCCCCTGTCCTGAAGGAACTGAACAGCAGCTAAACTATTCCTGCTTAAGATGTTGTGGCCAACGCTTTTGAGACACCAGGTAAAAAGCATGTAACGCCACAATTTCAGATACTCGGATGTGGATTTGATGTTTTGGATTACGTCTAAATTTTCTAAACTTTTAAATTGATCTGTTGTGTATAAGCAACAGTTTATTTTATTCTTAAAACAAAAGCCAGAGGATACCTTTTGTATCTGAATAATACTGGTGGTATTAAAGTGATTTTGTGAGTCTATAAAGTTACTCTGCACACTTCAGAAGCTGATGAGACATCTTATGTGTGACTAAATGTGCTTTACATTAATATTTGCTTCAAGGAAAAATTTTCTAAGCACCTTTATTTACTAGAAGCCTTTATTTATTAGATCATACCACCAAATTTTTGCTAAGTTAGGATGATGCGAGAGTTTAGATCTTTTGCTAGAGATATTTTGTCTTATACTGGGCAAGTCTACACGGAAATTATATTTGTCAAGTGTTCTTTAGACTAAAGTTCAGGGGTTTTTTAGGTTTTTGTGCTTGACTTTTTTTTTCTCCCGTCAAGTATCTGCATCGTTGAAAAGAGAGAGCTACCGCTGTATAAATATAGCATTGTAATAGTTACTCTACTGCTATTTAAAAATAATTTAATAGCTGAGCATCTCACTGTCATTTTCTATTTATACTTAACACTTCTCTGTGAAGTAAGGAAATGTTCCTCTCCAGCTTCTTGTAAAAGTGGTTTTCAGAACAGTTAAGTGGGCAAATGTTACTACACTGTAGTAACAGGCTGTGTTGCAAACAGGTTGGGAATTGAACTTTTGACTCTGGATCCCTGTCCAAAGGAGCCAAACATTTTAAAAACTCCAGAGCAGTGTGAGCTTGTGATGCTGAGGTATTCTGCCCAACTCTGAGGTTTCATGCTGTAGGGAGTGCCAGAAGTGGAGAGCTGTGACTTGAAGAACATCTCCTGATAGTCTTTGCATGGGGTGCGCTGCCGTTTAAGAAATGCAATGTATCCTTGATGAACAACCTCCTAGTGCTTGTTACAAACAACGGCATAGTCCTGCTTTGTTCAAGGAGGAAGTACTAAAGGGTCTAGGAGATTGTTAGCATCTATTTGAAAAGTATTGTGAGTTGAGTGTCCTCCAAACCAAGAAAATGGTCTGACAGATCATACCACAATGATCAATGAATTACAATATGATATTTTCTGAAATATGGACCCATAGCAACAGGCTTTTTTCAAAAATGTAAATGGTATCAATGATTAAAAAAAGATTATTTCTGTGTGTATAAGGTTAAATCTCCAAGAATTATGATTCTTTTTGTAATATATTAACAAAATGGATGCTTGCAAGGAGTTTTTGGTGGTGGTGTTTTTTGTGGCTTCCCCCTCCCCCAAGTTGATCTTTAAGTTGCTGTTGGGAAGTATAGTTGCTTAATTTTTTGTAACCTGCTGACGTTGCAAGTGTCTGCTTCATTGTCTCTTTTCTTTCTCTTCCCCCTACCCACACAAAACATGCAGGAAGTAATTTTGGTACTGCAAAGGATCTCACAGAAGAAATAAGATCATTAACATCTGAGAAGGAAGGGCTGGAAGGACTTCTCAAAGAACTGTTGCTTTTGAGTGCCAGAAATGTCCGAAAATTAGAGAGAATTAAAGATGATTATACCAGACTGAAACAAGAACTTGAACAAGGAGAGGCTGCCTTTGGTAAGTAGTTCACAGGTTGTTACAGCTTTTGCTCAGTCATCAGGAGAGAGAAAAGTGCCTCTGTTTTAAAAGTACATGAAGTTTCTTCATAGACAAGTGGATAGGTAAGAGCTATTTTAGAAACAAGAAGTTTTGTAGGCAATGGAATACGTGTAAGACAGTATTTTGAAGATTCGTGGAGTAATATATATGTACACACACACTTTACTAGGTAAGAACTTCCTTAGAAACTAATGCAGTTAATTTTTTTTTTTTAATTCCTCAAAGTAGTGCATTGTTACCTAAGCTCTGTGATTCAAAGCCACATCAGGCAATACTTCCTCATTGCTTGGATTTGCAAGTGAGTTGAAGGGGGTTCTGACCTTCCAAACTGTCCATTTCATTGCTCCTTTGTTTCTAGGACAATGAAATTTCCTATAATACACAGGCACTTCTCTTTTGCAGGGTTTAAAAGAAAACCTGTGCAAGACTGTTGCTGAAGCAACAAAATTGGTTGCAGTTAATAGATCCTTTTTTCCCCCCTTTGCATTTATGTAGCTGTAATGAGGTGTCTTCTTGGTCTGACCTCTCCTGTCCTACAGTTTATGAAAATAAATTGCAAAATACTGGGTGTTTGCTATGTGGATTGTTCTTTTAATTTATTATGATTCTGTAGGCATAAGGAGAAATTTATCCTTGTGTGAAATAAAACTCTCAAGCACATACTAGTCAGAGATACATAAACTGAAATGTGAGATCTTCCCTTTTCCTCATCCCTCCCCCTTGCATGTAATCTGCGCCATTTTCTGCTTTAACAAATGGAAACTCAGGTTAGAGAACATGAGCATGAGTTTGATACCAACACATTTAATTGAATAAAAGCCTTATGATACTCTCTGGAAAATAGTAACCAGACTGTATCTTAAAGATGGCATCCACTTTGTGAACCAATTGTTTTGTACAGTACTTTCATATCTGGGTAATAAAGCATAAACAGTTGGAATCTGATTTTGTTTTGCTGTTGTTCAAAAGAAGTGCAGGTAATTGCATTGCCTTTCTCTGAGGTGTGAAAGGTGCAATTTTGTGTTGGGGTAGCCGAGCTGACTTACTGCACGGCCTCAGGCTTTGTGATTCATTTAAGCCAGTAAAATCTGTGTTGCTGCAGAGCAGAGTGGTTTTGCCTTTTCCTCCTGTTCCTGCCCTATCCCATGTGCCAGCTCAGTGCTGACCAGAAGCCTGATGAGAGTGAGGCATCAGCACAGCCTTCAGGCCCACCAGCAGGCGATGGGAGTGCTGGCACTGGCTTAAGGGACACAGCAGGAGTGTGGGGCTTGTGATGGGGAATGTTTCAACATGCTGCTGTTGGTGACACTGGGATTTTGGGAGAGTGTGGTCTGCCTGGAAAATGGATCCTAAAATACGTCTGCTGCTTGAGCCAGCAGTACAGCATGGGCTGAGCTGCTCTGTGATGTGGGTTAAATTAGTATGAGTGGTTGGTTCCATTGCTTGGTGCAGCCTATTCCTGGTTGATTTTTCTCCATCTATAGCTATGAGCTAGGGAGAGAAATCCTTTCTCCATCTAACTCTTCTGACTGAGGATGTTGCTGTCCTCCAACTTATTTTACTATCTGTGTGCCCAGAGTTCAATAGGGAGCCCTTCAGGCCAAGTGAGCCACGCTAACTTAAACAACAAAAATGATCAGGACCAGGCTGGCTGATCCACGTCCTGACATGCCGTAGGGATGTACCTGTGATTCCTCTTTGTGGCACAGCTGTGCTACCCTTTGGCCCAACTCTTTATGAAATAGGTGTTGATCCGTAAACTAAACATAGGTTACTGAAAGTAACACAGAGAAAGAGATCCCTTAATCTTCTTGTCTTTGAAGGCTTATTTAAATTTTATGCTAGTTTAAATCAGTTAGTGGGTTTATATGTTTATCAGTGTAGAAAGGAGATGCTTCATTCTTCTCCAGGAGCTGTTGTCATTTCTCATTCTTGCTTTAATGTTGTTTCCAGGCCCTCCCTTCTTTTTTTTTTTTTTTTTTTTTTTTAAATGCAGCAGCTTTAGACCTTCTGCGCAGGTATTCCTACACTTGGCTATTTCTACATCATCTGGCACTTGAACTGTTATCTGTTGTGCCTGTGAACTTCCTGAAAACTTATTTTGAATTTTTATTTTTCCTGAAGATAATACTGCTTTGTCTGGAAAACATTAAACAAAAAAATTCAAATGCTAAAGTATATGTGTATGTTTGTCTATCTCTTGTGTATAAATTGATCACCTTTTTTTTTTTTTTTACTTCATTAAGAATTGTTGATTTCTCACAGTAATACAGATATAAGGAAGCAGACGTCAAGGGAAGAGATTTAATCACACAATAATCAGAGCTGGAATTTTAAATAGGACACATCATTAGCATGTTAATGAGTTTTCTCACTTTGTGCCAGCTGCCCAAGTATAAAAGATATTGCAGATGTAGTGCAAAAATCAGGCTTTGCTTACAGTGCTGAGAGCTGTCAGTGCTCCCTGTAAAGGAGATTTGACAAAAATCCTTTAATATTTTTAGAGATGCTCAAAAAGATGCTTTCCCATTGGATAATAGACACATTGACAAGTAGTGCTACTTCTTAGCATTTTAGGATGAATAGTGCTAATTTGCCCTTTAGACGGTAACTTTCTTCTGAGGGCATCAGAACATTTCTGTAAAAGTGATCAACTGTTATTGCCATTTTAGAGATAGGAAAGCTAGGGACACAGAGGTCATGTAATTTTACCTGAAATGGTGGTGAAACCAACTTTCCTGATTGATGCTCCAACATCAATCATGACTGAATCAATAATTTGTCATGAGCAGATTTGAAATCAAGTGATACTTTGTGTGAGCTTTACATTCTTCTAGACTGCAGGTATTTCTGTAGCCTAAGACGGAGTGGAAAATTGCTGAAGGTCTTGTGCTTGACTGTTGAGCTGGCCTGCTTTATAAAAAGTCAGAAGGTTCTGTTGTGGTGAGGCAGAGAACTGCTTTGCAGCCCGAAACAACCAAACCCGTGTTCTAGATGAGTGAAGATTAGTAACTTGCCTGTCTGCCAAACTGCTGGATTGCGCTTAGAAATCCTGGCTTGGGTTGGTTGGCATTTGTAACTCAGGGCTCGAAATGAAACCTACCCTCTTGTCTTGGTTTCCTCATTACCAGTAGTGACAGGCAGGTTTTCCTGCCTCATTTGCTGAATTCCATTTCTGGCTGCACTCAGCCATTTTCTGCCCCTATTACGCTTTTGGGAAAGCATCTCCTGGTAAATAATGTATGTGTGCACAGAACTAGGGGGGACTGTGTTTCACCATCTAATTGCTAGGTTGTGCTTGCCAAGTCATCTTAAGTAGAATTTCTACACTGAATTAATTTCTAGAGGAAATATAAAATAAAGGCTATCATGCACATCAACATAGCTTTTAAACCCTTTTTAAAAAACTATTGTTTGGAGACTGATACTTCAGTCTCTACTGTTCAAGTCTCATTGACATCATTGAGTTTGATTGTTTTAGAAATTGCTTGTGTAAGTCCTAGAGCTCTTACCAACCTGCTTGTAGAGTGAAGCTTTCTGGAACTGAACAGGTATATTTATTAAATAATGAATTAGATGTAGCAGAGGGGTTTCTTAGGAAGCTGGAATTTTCTTTCACAATCAGTTTTTCTTTCTCTTGTTCAATGCATGTACTCTGCACACTTGCACAGAATAGCTTTTTGACCTCTAACAGAAACCTATCCGAGTCTATTTTTTTTTAATTTGCTTTTTTTTTTTTAAAGTATGTTTTGACTTAGCTACTTAAGAATAAAATATGTTCAGGATATACTTTGAAGAATTACAGTCATTGTTCAAAAAGCTGCATATTTAGTCATTATGGAGGATGCAGTTAATTAGTCTGAAGCTTAATATCGTCTGGACAAGTAGAGACTGCTAGTGGTGCTGCTTGAAGTAATACTGGCTTTGCATACTGAAATATTTATGAAAGACAGGTTCTGTGCTTCATGTGCAACTGTATAGGATGTGATTTACCAAACTGTTAATGACCATTTAGTGCAAAGCATTTTTATGCTTTTTCACGGACACATTTTTATTCTGACGGATTCAACACCGAAAGTCTTGTAGTAGAAGCACATGCAGTGTGCTCTCCGGGGAAACCTTTTTTTTTTAAATTTAAATATTTGTTTTTAATAGTAGCTGTTATACAAAAGCTTCTCTATTTCTCTTGGTAACTGATTTTTGTAATGCTTTTTGAAAATGTCTAAAGATTATTCAAAGCTTTATGCCACTTTTAATTATTTCAAAAAATACCAATTCAGTATCTGCCTATGACATGACAAAAATAATTCCACATTTTGCTTTGCTGATTCTTTTCAGGTGGTGGTTTTATTTTTTCCCTTGGTGCTGGTTTTTCTGCACCAAATAGACTTTCCATATTGTTTCCACAGTTTATCCTGTGTCTGAGTGATTATCTGATTCTAAACTGAAAAGCTGAACCTTTTGATTGCTTGTGTTTAAATAAATCATTAAAGGAGAACCACACAGCATGTAACAGATGGGCTTCCATGAGGAAGAAGCTGTTCTGAGTCTCATTGTATGTCCACTTCTAATTTGTGCAAGGTCATTATGTTCTGCGTGTCATACCTATATGAAATGCTTGTTGTCATTCAAGTGAGTGGTGAAATGGAACAGCTTATTGCTTATGTCTATTGCCGTCTCTATTTAAACAATGACCTTGTCGGGTTGAGACAGTGTCCACTCTATTTATCTTTCAGAGAAAGTATAAAACCCTTTGTGGTGATGCAGATGCAGGATTGTCACCACAGCTGGTAGCATCCTTTATTCTGAGCTGACATTCAGCTGATGCTCCAAAGTAGCACTCTGCAGCCTTCTGTCAGGCAGCATGTAAAAGCCAGGTCAATGTAAGAAAAGAAAAGGAAAAAACAACAACAAAAATCCCAAGAAATCCAACCTTGCAGAGCTCCTTTTGTGTTGTCATGGTCAAATACAGCATGAGTAATTGCAGACTGCTCATCAGTATTCTCTCTGCTGTTTCATTTGGAAAATTGGTATTTCTGCATTTGCTTGGACTTGTGCTGTTATGCATATTGTGTTCTTGTCTGTATTTCATTGATTGTGAGCATGATTCTCATTTTCTTGGGTCAATTTTAAAGCACTTGGGATCTTTCAGGTTAAATATACCTGTATGCATATTTTGATCTTATAATTCTATAATATTAGTCACAGTATTTAGAATTGTTATCAAGCTTTGAGGATCAAATCTGTACGGATGGTTTTCATTCCATTTCACGCTTCCACTAAATCTATATAAAATAAGTAAAACCATTTTTAAGTGACATCTCTTAATTATAAGTACTTGAGGGTTTTCTGTGTTATGAAATTGCCTTTTTTGATAAATTTTATCTGTAGAGTTTACTAACATAGAGTAAGTTCTGCTAAACATTTCCTCTAACTAAAATATGTAATACATTTTTATTTTAGACATTATTTTTTGTCAGGATTGAAAAGATTTGAAACCAGCTTGTTTTAGCTTAAGTTTGCCATATGTCTTGAGTCACTTGTAATTGTGTTTCTTATAATGGTGATTATAAAGGTCATCTTGTCTGGTTTTGTTCTTTTAAATATGTAGAATATTGTATGATTTTCACTTGGAGGAGAGAGGTTTAGTTTATATAAATACAGTGGAGGTATTAAATTTAATCTGGCTGTTCTGTATAATTAGATGCAAATATCTGTAATGCAGGAAGTATGAAATAGGTGTTCAAGCAACTTGAACTGACACAGCAGCTTGGTTCAAAGCCCACTGATTTCTACAGGGGTCTTTTGATCAGGCCATTTCTTGATGCTGTAAGGTGAGCTTCTCTTTCTTCTGAGATCTGACAATATGAACTTTACTGAAATGTTTTATATACCTATGTAATACTCCTTTCTTTGTAGACAGCAGTATGACCTAATTACACACAGTATAATAACTCATGAAAAGACCTGGTACTGGTTTTGCAGTCATAGAGGTGGTTATCTACGAGGTCCAAGAAATAGAGCTTGGTCTGAAGTTTATGCTGCCTCTCTTCAGGGAAAACGATCTCATCTTTAACTAGGGTAAACAGTAAAGACAGCAAGGTTTCCTAAGTTGTTGTGCAACAGAAATATAGAGTGGCTCTGTTGGAATGGTGGAAGTGCAATCCGGTGGTGAAAAGTGTTACTGAACAGCCTTTGGCTGCAATGAGAGATCAGCAAGCTCAACCCTGTCGTGTAACACACGTGCTTTAGTGTGCTGGCGTACATACAAACAAACACACCAGTAGAAAGTTCTGATAGTATGCCGGGCAGCTTCTTCCTTTACATCTGAAATGCTTTTGCCAGCTATATACACAGCACATTAAACTTTTGGGGTGTGTGCAGTATCAAATTATTCCTGGTTTGCTGTCTCTGCTCTAGCTTTCTGCATTACTCCACTCAGTTCAGCTGCTTCAGCTGATTGAGTTGCAACAGGATAAATATGAAACAACATAGATGAGTGAATCTGGAATAAATTTGGAAGTGTATACCACCAATTTTAATCATTCTTCGTTAGATTCTAATTCTGCAGCTGCATCTTCTGAGATACAGGGCTCATATTGGATTTTAACTTTTTTTTTAGTGACTATAGCTAGTTTCAGAAGGGATGAGATACTAAGATGCCAGAGAGCTAGGATTAAAAAAGAAAGAAAAAATAGTGTCTCCTGCTAATCGGACAGATGGAACATGTTCCTCCATGTAATTCTACTTGCTTTAGCGTGGCACTAGCCCTGGTGATGACCAACATACACCCTTTAAGGTTTGCCACTTCTGCAGTTTGAGCAGATAGTTCTGTCATGCTACTTTGTTTTATTTTGTCATGAAGCTTTTTTTCTCCTGATGGTGTACAGCTGCCATTTCTAGATCTTGTGTTAAGAGAATTCCAGTTTTGGCAGAAAGACAGTTGTATCTGTCTGGAGCTGCTCAAGAGGCAGGCGGAAAGGTGGAGCCTTGTCTGAGGGTGGGGGGTGCTCAGAGGAGGCGCAAGAAGACCTCCAACGTCCATAGTTAACACTTAACAGATAGGATCATGTTACTTTTCAAAGAAAGATAAATACTGCTTTCCTTGTCTCACGGGTGAGGTAGCTGAGACACACAGGTAATTGGTTTTGTGGTTCTGTCCATTTTCCCGTTTCTTATAGGTAGTGCCTGTATGTATTTGGTCAGGACCTGTTGGATGGGATTACAGCATGTTGTTTGACAAATTGATCCTGAAACATTAACAAGTTGGAAGTATGAAAACAGTCTCTGTTGTCTTAAAAACCTGAAGTTTTATTGAAAAAGTCAGTAAACAGTTCTGGCATTCCCAGGTTTCTGTAAGTTATTAGTTTCAATTTTGAGTCATACAGCAGGGTTTTGCTTTTATTTTCTTGTTTTTTTGACATTATTCAAGTTATGTTAACATGACTTTAAGGTGCTTTGCCTTATTTACTTTCTTTTGAGGATGAGTGTAGAAATGGATATGATGTTTAAGGAATAGCATCAGTTTGTTTTCAAGTAGCACTTCAGTGAAACCAGTCATGCAGTTACCCTTTCAAAGATTTAGGCTTTCTGCAGATTGAAAATAAAAATAGTACAGTATTTTACATTCAGTTAATGTTTTGGTTTTTATTTAATTTTTTTAGCTATAAGCAAGAAAATGTTGTTTTAAGTCATATGGGATCACTAATGCAAAGTTGATGTCCTAGAACAGGATTATACTGCAGCAGAACTGGAGCATTAAGGTATTGTTTAACTTTTTAGTTACAGGTGATTTTTCAGATGTATGTATTTTTATTCAAAATAATATATTTAACACATTGACATGCTCCCAGCCAAAAGTTTTCATTCAATAGTTTTGGCAGTGTTCTTGGGTAACAAGTGTACAAGTCAAATTCCATGCATGTATAAATGCATGCAATTTGTAAAGAATTGTACCCCTTACATTGATGGTAAATTCACCTCCACGACTGAATGGAAAGCCAGATAATTTTCTGAGACATTATTGTTCATCTTTGCTTTGATAGTGACTGGCATTACTCATATACAGCATCTAGGAGTGTGAACATCTATGCAAAAGAAACCCCCATGTATACAGGATGTCCCTCACCTAATACAGGGGTTTTCCCAGTTTTTGTTCCTGTTGATTGTCAAATGCAGAGTAGTTGGATCTTTTTGCTTTGTTCTTTCATGTTGTTACTGGTTTGAGGTGTTCTTTGAGGTATTTGCAAATACAGTAGTAAAGATACAAGCTAAATGAGGGTTTCTGTAACTAAGACATTGTAAAATAGGAACATTATAATCCTTGATCGGCGTTTCACTTAGTAATTTTCATTCATTTAATGTATATAATTATTATCTGCTGTATAGTTTGTTTCTTGAATCACCACAGGGTTCCAAGCGTGCTGCAAACTTTATAGCCAGAGATATGCTGAAATATAACCAAATCTGGAGTAATGGAAAATATTTATTGGAAGATGGGGGAGATATATCTGATGATAAAAACTAAATGAAAACACTGAAATTGTAATACTCTCTTGAACAGCTCTTTTTTTGTCCCCAGAATTATTTTGATGCTGCATGCATTATCCTAAAGAAGGATTTACAATAGAAAACCTCTTCCATTTCACACCTTTTACCAAGATATGAAAGTAGAAATACAGAGACTTTAAATGGAAGAAAAAAGAGAGATTATTTGTTCTGACTATGATTCGTTAGAAAAATGTATTTACAATTCTTGGGTTCTTTTTCTCTAAGCTTTTTGTGTTTTTCTGTACTTACGTTATATCCTAACTGATTAATCTGAGGCAATGGAAATATTATTTAGAGCAGAGTTAAGTACCTTGTATTTCCTGTTCAGGAATTGAAAGTTTTCATCCAAGAATTTTCTTTCTCCCTCTGTCCTTGGAGACATAACCTGGAGTAAAAGGCAGAAAATCAAGGAATTGCTAATGCTTGGGGTCAGGAGCTGAGGCTCTGTATCCTTCAGTTTGATTTCTCACTGGAGCAGGAACAGAGAGAGTTTGCTCATGTTTCAGTTGATTTGTTCCACCATTTCCTTGTACGAAGAGTGGAGGTAACAACTGCTTCTGTTATAATTATGTTGTGATGTCCATGGGCTCAGTACTTAAGCAGAGGAGATGGTAGCAGCAAGCTACTGTATAAGACCAGGGATTTTGTCTTAGAACCTGTGGTCCATGTGCAGCAGGTGCTAGTGATTCATAGTAGTTCTGATTACCTGCCAGATTCCTGAGACCGACAGCCTGAGGCCATGAAAGCAATGTAAGAAATATATCAAACTAGATATTCGAAAGACTACTCTCTTTTTGTTGTTGTGCTTGTACCCTGGTTTATTTCTTTATATGAAAATATTGTCATAGGCAGAATATAATTAAACTTCGAATGATGCTAACTGCAAAGAAGATTCAGTCATATTTACAGAAGATACGTTTGGTTTGATGTGGATGTTGAAGGCTTGGGGAAGGATAAACAGGCAGTGTTTGCCAAGCTGCGTAAGATTAAGCAGTTCATTACCTGTCAGAATTATCAGCTGGAAGACACATTGCATAATTTGGACTACAACCTTTATACGCTTTTGGCTGGATTATGTCTCTTATCTCGTGAGGTGCACTGAAATATAATTAACAATGTGAGCTGAAAATGACAGGCTGAAACTGTGTATATTTTTATGAAGATAAACAATCCTATATCCAGATCAGAAGTTGTAGTAACATTTTTCTCTAATAATTTTTTTCCTAATTCCTATATCTGAAACATTGTACAGAGAAAAATTACCTGTGCTCTGTGGCAGAGAAAAGCAACTAGACACCTATGGGCTTGACTTTAAGAAACTTTGGAAAATGTTAAAACGCACAAAATACAGTGGGAATTGCACATCACTTGTATTCTTGATTTTCAATTCTGGTCCCTTGGTATGAGAAAGAGGTTTGCTTCTGTTTTCAGCAGAGCTCAGGGTTACTCCTCTGGCATTCTGCTATATTGAAACTTCAGCATCCGTTTCTGATCTGAGCTTGGATGCAAGTCCTCTTACTTTGATGGAAGTGCTGTCCACATAAGAAAGAGCAGAACTTGGTCAGAAATTTTTAACTAGAAAGTTCTTCCATTTTATCACCAAATGATACGTTGTCCAGTTGGTAGACCTCTCCTCTTAAGGAACAAACAGATACCTTATTTTGTAGTTTTTAAGCTAAAAGCTGATTACTTTGATTCTAGTTCAGTGAACTTACTAGAGTCCTTTGACTTTCACAATTTTTTTTTGTTTTGTTTTAGGACAGTGTTTCTCTGTAGTTAGGAGAAAAATAATTTTCTTTGCAAATCAGAGTGTTTGCAATGTGGCATTTCCAACAGAATCACCTATAGCATTCATTCTTGTTGCTGCAGTAAAAGAATGACCTGAATGAAATGTACTACTCTTGCATTTTCAGGTTTGCAGTATACAATCTTGCAGATAGGTAAATGTTCTTGTTAATTCTCATCTAGTGCTCAAAATAAAAATTTGCACATCCCAACAGGAAAACGTTAAAACCCTGGTATGAATTTTATTCCTTCTATTGAGTACCTGTGAAAAGAGCTGTGTCAGTACCAGTGTAAAGTACCATCGTTCATCAGCCCATGAAGTGGTCAGACACATTCTCGGAGACAAGATATTATTGCAGTGGGAGAGATGTTTTTTAAATAAGCCTTAAATGCTAACTGAACTGTCCAATGTTGTATTATCCTTTTTAGCACCTTAGATGGAATTATAAAGACCTAGGTGTGAAAATCTATTAGCTTATCTCTTTTTTTTTTCTTCCCTGTGTGCTTTCTGTTTATGTGCTAAGTAATGGCAGTCTTGGAAAAACTTTAACATAGCTCTAAAGAGAGACACAACTATTCCTGTAACTTTTTGCTGCTGAATGTAGCTTTTGGCAGTTTCTGTGAGCACTTGGTTAGTCTTTTGCTAGCTCAAATAAGTGTGTATGCTGTGTCAGTGAAGCCTGAGGATGCTTCATGGGCAAGTTGGCCAGTAGTCAAAAAGATTTTGCCTTTGGCCTGCCTGCAGTATGAAGTCTAGACCAGAAGAAATTGAAAAGTAAAACTTGTGTATCTGATTAGCTTTTGCCAGTGAGGCTGGTTAAAACTAGTTGCAGTTATGAGCCCTCTTTGTTCTGTCATGGGAGGTAGTTAAGAGCATTCTCCATTGCTTGGAGTTTGTCATGAGTGGAATGTGAATGTCTTTGCACTGATGAAGAAAAGACTAGTTAAAATGGCAATCTAAAAATCTCATTTTTTTATTTAGAAAAAAAATTTTTTAAGCATTGTGAGTAGCTGTTTCCCTAGTATCAGCAAAAGATAGAACTTGTAATTTTTTTAATATTTCTGTTTCATATCTTTTGGAATGTCATAGATGGCGCTCGATGGAAGCAAGTCAGTATTTTAAAAAATTAAAGAGAATTTGTTGAGCAGTTGTGGGAGATTAAAGGGTTGGGGGCAGGCCTGGTCATGGAAGGCTCATGGTGCTTAGTGGGTCTGCTCAGCTTAATGAACAAAAGTCAGATCTTTTGGTGGTGGTCTGCAACTGCTGCTCAGAGACCAGAACTTGATAGTGGAGAGATCTTTGTGATGATAGACAAGAGCAGAAGTGATCACTTGTAATGGCTAGCAATTGAAGCTTGACAATTTTAGATTAAAAAATGAGTCATTTGCCTTTTAACTGACAGGGCAATTAGCTTTTGCCAGAGTTCAGCAAAGATTGTTCTAAATTCCTAGTGACTGGTTGGTTTTTTTATATCTAGTTCCACATGGAATGAATTCAGAGAAATCTTACTGCCTGTGTTTGCAGACGGCCAGGATCAGTGAGTGCAGTAATCTCTGTTAGACTTGTGTTCTCGAACTGTTGTTTTATCAATATAATTATAACTAGAGAAGCAATTCTTATTTTGGTATATTTTTTAGATGAATGAAGCTCAATGAAGAATGTTATTTACATTTTCTATTAGTTTTACAGTAGAAACTGCCGTAACTCCTGGTTCTCTTCCTTCCATCTTTTTATTTTCATTTTTAATTTACTAGCTCCTAATACTTTTTTTAGTCTCTGCATGGTTTGTTTTCTTGTCCGGTTTACGCTATATGAAATTTTTTTTTTTTTTTTTTTTTTTTTTTACAATTCAATAATTCATTGAAGTTTTGCTTGTCTGAGCTCTTAGTCGTCTGGAGCACAATTTCACACCTTTTCGAGGGGAGTGCACAGTTCACCAAGACCACTCTCTCTACCTGGTTTATTTATTATTAAAAGAAGCTGCCACGTCCAAGTTTCCTCTGACCTGTTTAATTCCTCAAAGGCACAGTATGTTGGTGTTGTCTCATTCTTATGCTGCTTGCATTTTGACTCTCATGGTGACCCCTCCTGAGGTTCCTTAGTAGCGTATGAGTGGATTGGTTAGGGAAACGGAGACTTCAGGAAAACACAGAACACACAGAAAGCGTAGAGCATTTTACAAGCTGTCTGCCTGACCTTGAAAACCAATATTCACTGGTCTAAATGGAAGACTTATTCACAGTTTTGCAGGATAAAGTACCAGAGCACCAGGATCTTTTCCTGTGTTAGAATACTTTGTCACAACGCTGAAGTGCTGAACTGCAGCTGAGAACCATTCGGGTATCCGGTTATTAGTTAGTTCTCTTTCTGTGGCACCCCCCCTAGGTAGGGTACCAGCCATCCTTTTAGGCCTTTCAAAGAAATATAAAGAAATAAGAAAATCTATATGTTTTAAAAGTCTCTTGAGTTTTGGGAGTTGTTTTAAAAGTCCTGAACCCCCAGAATCTGTCATCTTATGGCATTCCTATGTTTATTTTATACCCTCTTTCCAGCATTAAGAGTTCTGCCAAGTATGTGCTTTGATACTTCTCCATCTCGGCATCTCTGCCGCAAAAAAAAAAGTTTAACCTCTAAAAGCTGGGCATTAAGTTGTTTACAGCTTTTCTTTCTTTTTTTTTTTCTTAATAGTTCTTCCTACTTTTGTCATATGTTTACTTTCATTGTAAGCCTTCATGTTCCTAAATCCAGTCGGCATGTTTTTTTCCTCTAATTTTCTTCTACCTTTAGATAGAAAAGGTTTTTTTTCTGCTGTTTTCTACTTTTTTTTCCCCCCTACTGTTTCCTGATCTCTGTTCAAATCTTTTGCATTTGCTGTAGTCTTTTTGTTGGTTATCTGTGTATATGCAAGATAATTTATTTAATTTATTATATTCTCTCATTTCTAGTAGTTTTTCTGATGCAGCTGGTTCCTGAAGTAAGCTGCATGGACAGACTTTGGTGTTAATTTCATTTTCTATTCTGTAGATTATTTTTGTTATATTTATTTTTCCTTGGTTTAACTGAGCTTTCCATATTTGATGCTTAACATTACTTCTTTTTAAAAAATATGGCAGGCTGGTTTCTTATTTCAGTCTGCGTGTAGTACATCTGAGTTACAGAAAGATTCTTCATTCTACTTGCGTGATTTGTGGACTTGGTAGTTGGTTGCTCTAAAAATTGCCAATACTTGCTGAGAAGTATTTTTCCAGCCTGCAAGTTTAGTGGAAGAGAATAAGCCAAATGGGAAGTCATTTCTGCTTCTTTCTCCTTTGTACATACCTCCTTCTTACTATCCCAAGAAGTTTCCTTAGGCTGTATTTTACTATTTGTGCAGTGTAAACCAGCAGGGACTACCAACAGTATTTCACTCCCCCTCCCAGACCCATCTCTGTCTAGTTAAGTAGTGCCGTATACTGCCAGGTCCTTTTCCTGTTCCAGAGCAGGTGGATGATGTGATGAAATGCCTTCACTCGTGTTCTTGTTAATGATAACCAGGCTAGAGACAACACTCTGTGCAGCTCTCGGGTGGATGTACACTGTTGTACAGTTTTCTTAAACCTGCAATTTTTCTTACCCTGCCATTATCCTCTTCAATGTGTAGCTTAAAGGGTTTGAGGCTGGGCAACCCTGGCTTAGTTGTGCCTTTGCACCTCACAAATGTGTGTTTGTTTCAGCAGTGTTTTCCAGGTTTCCATCTGTTCTTTCAGTTCCCTCTTAGACCATGTTGAGCTGTGATGAAGTACTAAGCTTTCAAGGCAGAGCGTGGTGATCCTACAGAGGAGTTATTTCTACTGTGTTAAGCATCAGAGAGCCTGAGATTACTTGGCTTTGGAACCGTTCTTTCTTTCTTTCTGTCTTTATTTCCTCCATATAATTTCCTATTGAACAGTAGAACTGGTGATAAACCTGTTGAAGATATTTCTGCAAATTAGATTAGCTGTAAAGTTTAAAAAGGCAAAAAGTTACATTTCTGGAAACAACCTACCTAAAATGGTTGCTTAATGAAGAATTCTGATTCAGTACATAGGGTGTTCTTCAGGGAATAGCCTGAGTCTGAATATTGTGAGCTTTTGGTGTTATGAAATAGGTAAAAAGTGTAGCAATAGAAGAGTTGCTGTCCAAAGGCAACTCTGTAATAAGAGGTTAGGTAGGAAAAGCTATCTGTCTAGCAGTCAAAGGTCACTAGCACAGGCAAAACTAATTTAGCTTGTGTTCCCCATTACTACTGTAGGTGATTGCTTTCTTCATGCCTTATTTTTGTTATTTTGCTGTGCTATGTGTGAGTGACAGCAAGCTCTTTACCTCTTCTCAGCTTTGGCAACTACCCCTTTCCCCCTGCCTCTATGAAATGTAGGGTTTGATAAGGCATTCTTTAAAAGAGACCTTAATCTGTCATCATTTATTTTATTAGATTGAAATATGTTCTTGCTGCCCCCTTTGAGAGTTATTGCTTCAACAACCACAGGAAAATCTGATTTACTGTAAAGTTATAACAGCAGAGTAGGCAAGTGGGCTGTAAATTGGTTGGAAAACAGGAGCAATTTGCTAGCAGAGAGAGAGTAACATTAAGCTAAACTGCAGTAGCGTTCACTGGACTCTTGTACCATCAGCTATGCCAGATTAACCAAGTATTACAAGAAGCCTTGTGGCAGTTCTTGTTTTGTGCCTGCTTTATCAGAGAGCACCGCGAAGGCACTTCCCTGCCTGGCAGGGTATGGTACTGGCTCAGCTGTGTCTGGTACATCAGCTGCAATGAAGAAGGGAAGGGGCTGTTCCTCCGTTGTCCTGAGGGGGCAGCTGAGATCTGGAAACTGCAAATAATTTGTTTTTCATTTTGTCTAATGAACTGGAAAATTGAGGGAGGGGAAAAAAAAAGCTTCACGGGAAGAATTTAAGAGGGGGGCAAGCAAAGGGGGGCATGAAAACCGAGGATACATTTGGAGAGAAGATATTAGGGATTGGAAGAGGCTCTTGTTTTAGTAATGCACAAAATGTTTCCTTCAGCCAAAAGCAAAGCTTAAGTCTCCTCCCTTTGCAAAGCTCCAGAATTGGGTGAATTAAATTTATTTTTTTTCCCCTTAAAGAAGAGGTGGGAGATCAGTTAGGTTAGGGTGCTATCTCAGTATGTAGTATCTGAGTGCAGTTTCTCCTGTGTCTGGGGTTTGAATCCACCTCTCGGCTCCCCTGACCCGCTGGACAGGGGCAAAGCTGGAGAAGGGTGGTGGGTCCCCAGTAATCAAACGTGTTCTGGAGGAGGGACTGTGCTATCGCTTCTGTGTCCTGACTGCCGTACTAGAGCTTTCTCCTTTTAGGAGTTATAAAACTCATCCCGCTTTATCATTTGTTGCTTTTGCTGGTGCAAACTGTCTCTGGAGCCATAGGAAGTTGTAATTATGGAATTTATATGATTTATTCCTTGCCTTCAACAGCCACTCTGCACTGCTGTTTCCATTACTTCTGAATTGGATCCATTTAGAAGTTTGATGTTCTTACAAATAGCACATAAATATAATTACAGGTAGTGTAACATTATTGGCCAGTCTCATTTGGGAAAGAATTAATTTCAATAGAAAGTATTTTCAAGAATGATTTAATTTAGAGAAAAGCCTCACGTTTGCTGAGTTTTGTTTGGTGTGTAGATTAAAGGGTCATTGTTTTTGTACACGAGAGAGATGCCTTACTGCAGGGTTTTACAGAGAGGCAAGTGCTGTACTCATTGAGGCAGCAAATGTCGAATTTTACGTTAAAAAACAAAAAGCTTTTTAACTTTATGTATATTCCACATCATACCCTTTATATTGCCTTGGAATGTTCCTTTTGACCTCGGTGAAAGGCTGTAATTAGTCTGCAATTAAGGTAATGATAACCTTTCCGAGGCCGATGGCTGCGTCCCAGCAGCACGAGAGGGCGGCATTGCCGCGGGAGACGCGCCGCGGTTGCGAGTGGGCAGCGGGAGGTCAGCCCCTCTTGCCGGAGACCCTCCGAGCAGCAGCCCGCCGCATCTGACCCTCAGCTTCGGATCACCAGCCCTGCGTACAGCAATATGCAGGCTGGAATAAGATAAATCAGTGGGGTTGTGGTATTTCTTGGTAGCCAGGCATCCTCTTAAAACCTGATTTAAGATCGTTATTCTGGGTTTGAATTGCATTTTGTCCTGTTTGAGTTCTTCTTGAATGCACACCTTGCTGTAATATTCCAGATGGCTGTAGTCTCAACAATAGATAAGAATTAAGAATGCTAATAGGGGATATTTTATTTAAATCCACTTCTTTATCTTTCATTACTTATTCACATTCTATTATACCCTGGTGCTGTATTCAAAACACTTGAGGATTTAACAAGGGGAAAAATAACCATTTAAATTAGGATATTATGTTGGCACCTTTCCTGATGGTAAATTTTTAAAGCAATAGTGCAGTATGGAAGAGCTGGATCTGTTTCACAAGGAGGAGGATGCCTCACAAACTCACAATTTTGTTCAAGCTGCACTTATGGGCAAAGGACTAATTCTGAGAGAGGAAAAGACCAACTTACATGATTAGATGGGAAAATGTATGCTCGCAGACCTTGTGTGTGCTGATAAAGTGATAGGACTGAGCTGAACCTTGTTATTACGCCAATAATAGACTCTGGAAACTATCATAAGAGCACAGAGGGAGCATGGCACACATGTATTTCGTGCTACTTCTGCTGCGTTGTGGAATAATGATATTCTGCATTTCCTGTATACCTGTTCAGAACCAGAGTACTGACAAGTGTGAGGCATTTTTTGCTTCTAGATGTTGAATGGAAAAGTACATGGAGCAGGCTGTGTGATAAGTAGAACTGGTGAGAAGACTTTTTTTGTAAAAACTTTTAGCAAAGGTTTTTAATTTGTTGGTGTATTACAAAATGTTTTCCTGAGTTTTCCTTCTGACTAAAACTTCCTCAAGTAAAGGATGAAAAACAGATGATCAAAGTGATCTGGGAAATGGGATCTGTGTACAGGTCCATGCATGGCTTGATTCAGATAGATCTTGGATACTGATTTCTTTACAGAATGAGGTGGTGGAGGAGTAGAAGGGTTGTCCTGAGCCTCTAGCCCTCCTTGTCTCTGCAACAGATTTTCTGGGGTGGATGGATCCACCTTCTCACTTGTAAACAGACACTTTGAGAGACAGCAACCAGATAAGTCTGGGCATTGTCTGAGCTAACCTCAAAATATCAGAATGCTGCTTTGAAACTGAATTATTATCCCTAGTCAGTACCGGTGATGCTGCAACATCTAATGAAACCAAACTTTAAAACATCTGTATAGTAGTGAGTGACTGAGCTGCATGAAGTGCTTTTTCATAGAGGACGAATCTCATCTAATGTCAGTACAGGGAGGAAACAAGTGGGTGCATTGACACTGCTGTAGGTTTGTTTCTGTGTAGCCACTATGTGCATTTAGCATGTCCATGATAATTTTTACTGACAGAAGTGGAAACACTATTTTTTTTTTTGTTGCTTTGTGAGCTTGGTAAGAGCTTGGTTTGTAACAACTCTGCTTAGTTTTAGAAAGACAGCCTAATGCTTCAAGTAATTGCTAATGAAAGACAGGCCTTTCTATGTCTTGATTTCCATTTTCAGGATGGATCTATTAATGGTACATTTCTGAGTTGTTGGTAGTCCAGATAAAGCCGACAGTGATCAACAACTCATTTTCCTACAGCTGCAGCTCAGCCTGTCTCATGGTATTTTATACCTTCATGGGAACTGCAGATGAGAACTAGCGCTGCATTGTAAGCATGGTACTTGAAATTTCTCTTTAGCTTATTCCCTGAAAGTCAGGATTAGGTTCATTGGAATAGTGAAATGGAATCGGGGGAAGCTGTGAATACTAACGCTCAGGTTGTGGTGTGTATGTACACTGACTTTAGTGTCAGACTTAGCTTCTTTGTAATCCATTAAGATGACATACTTTGTTAGTGATTTTAATAGCCCTCAAGTGTCTGTCTCTTGACTACTTACTTTAATACAAAATTTTTATTTTAGGATCTGTGTTATAAATGCAATTTCAGTTTCCATAAGTGTTATTGTTAGATGATCTCTAAGGTCCCTTCCAACCCAAACCATTCTATGGTTCTGTGATTGCTAACCCGTGTCTTGAAAGGTGCATGCAACATACCATGGTGATACGGTGTCAGACTTATAGGTTGGTAGGAGTTAAGGTATTATCTATCAGTCTGAACTAGGACACAGTGACTGTGTTAGGATGAAAAAAATACCTGGATCTGTTATCAACAGGGAACCTAAGAATATCAGTAGTTTGCCAAACATATAAAACATGCATTAGGAAAAACCTTCCTTTTCGATACAGTTGCTCTCTCATAGAAGACACAAACAGCTGATTGTTGCTGATAAATCTAGTGTAGCGTGTTCTTAGAAAGTTAGTGGATATATAGAAGGAAACAGCCCGTAACAAAAGTATGGATTCTTGTTACTTAGCATGCACTACCTGTGTGTTTTTGGAGCTCAACAAAATTGCAGGATGCACATGTGTAGCTAAAAGCCTCATCAGACTGATCGAAACATTTATAAAACACTCTGATCAATGGACTGAAGACAATGTGAAATATGTTTTAGGAGGAGATATTATCATCTGTGAGAATCAATACAAATGTTGCAGGCGAATTACTCTTTCAGAATGTGATTTGTTATGTTGAGTTATGCAGCCATTTTCCTTTCAGTGCTTGTGTTTAGCCATTTGTTTAGCAATAAGAGGAAAATGTGAATTTCATAGTCGACCTTACTGAGAAACCAGGATTTGTCCCTTTTGCATCTCAATTTTGAATGCTGTGCTGTGAGCACAACTGAAAACAATTTGTGACGATCAGTTTAGGAAAAAAAATCAACCCTCAATTACAGTGTGACCCCCCTGAAACAACTTGGCTATGGATTTGTATGGAGATGTTGGGAACTTCTAGTGTCAGGGTGAAATGAAGGAGTTGGGCAAGAACTGGTTGGAAATGTTAGAGGGTGAAACACAAAGAGGTTGGTAGTCTCTTGTGAAGCAGTTTACTTTGTTACAGTCCTCTTTTCAACTGAGTTTCGTTCCTCAGGACCGTGCTGCAAAGCCAAGTTCCTGTGGAAGCTGCTGTGAAGATGGCACTCTTTCGTAGTTTGCCCAGGTGGTTAGTTTTGTGTAAAGATTTATAAAAGTCATTCCAAGAGTTGTGTTACTGCCTTTGCTGTCAGATATGGATGAGATTAAAGATATGAAACACTTTACAGAGATCTTTGGAATTCAGAATATAATTAAACTTTTCCTCTTGAAAGATTTTTATGACAAAGATGCTTTTGGGGAGGAGTTTATGGAGTGTCTAGTGCCTGTTCCCAATAACTAAAGTGTCTTAAACTGTCTTAATGTTTAATGTAGTATGTGTATGCATGGCATGAAATTGTAAAGTGATATTCAAGCCAGACATTATGATTTGATCTTCACGGTAAGTTTGAAGGGCTGCAAAATATTGTAGAAAGTGCTTATTAGGGTACATTGGTTTTGCCCAGAAGACTCCATGGAAATGTTAAGCAGTTTTTGGCTTTCTGTCACATTAATCTTGAAGGTAGTGTGACAGGTCAGAACTTGGAAGGACTAAATTGTGTGCAGAGGGTCTCTGGGTCTGTCAAAACAGTAGTGTTAGTGGGGCTTTTGTAGGCACCATGTGGGGCTCATTGGTTTTCCTCTGTGTTTGAATTGAATTGTCTTCTAGTTTTTGCAAGAACATGTATATACACTAACGGCTGAACAGATAGAATATCTTTTTTTCCCCTGTTGCTAGTTACTGCATCCTTCTACCACAAGCAGGTTTTGTTTTAGATACCTTCATGATAAAATTGAGCTCATGTTAAATGCAGCTGTTTGGACGTTCAACAGTTATGGCATGATGGGAGCAGTGCTTTCCTTTGTGCTTCAAACCAGAGAGCCCCATGCAATGATTGGTTTCCTTGTTTAATTCTAAAATGCCGTTAATTGAAAGCAACAAACTAAAATTGGCCTTCATAGGGAAAACATTTTCAGTTGTATGTTGTCTGTAGTATCTAACGCCTTATGCAATTGCTGCCACACCTATTTTCCCTCACTCGCCTTCCCTCTCTGCATTTTTTTTGTCCCTTCTTTCCACTGATAATCAACTCATTCAGATACTGATATTCCTCTTTGGGTCTTTAACTGATTTCTAAAGAAAGAAACAAAAAATTGCTTTGGGAATCTTGCAAGAATTGGCTTTCCAATGCAATCCCAACCCCAGATTTGTTTGGTGGGATTTGTTGCAGTTATGCCCCTTCTGCAGTAGCAATATGCAGAAAGTTCTTTGTTTTGGTGCAATTGGCATATATTTAAGGCATCCTAAAAAAGTATTTTTAAAAAGCTAAGAAATTAAAAAAAAAAGCCTCCCAAAAGAACAGTGGTGTAGGTAAATATTTAAAATAATGTCGGAAGCATGCCTTTAGGTTCTCTTTTTTAGTCTAAATTATTTAGAAAATCAGCTCCTGTGTAGCTTTCTGAGTGGTTGTTAACACAAATGTCTTAAGTCAGTTGCAGGGCAATTGGAAAGGTTCAATTAGGTTTGACAAAACTGAACGTATGTTTAGAAGTTGTCCGTCTTCAGCTGTGTTTCTGTTTTTTCTGGCAGTCACATAACCACTGTAGATGGGATTGATAGCTAATATTGGACAAATACCGTTAAAAATACTTAGAATTTTTGCCATCTCAAGTGATTTTTTTTAAATTGTTCTTTATTTAGAGCTAGCTTTTCACCAGTTATAATAATATCTATCTGTTGTTCTGGTTGTCTGCTCCTCACTTTCCGGAATTCAAAAAAAATGTATCTGCCTGTAAGTGCTACTTGACATCAGAGGTGGTGAAGCTGGCAGCAAGTTGACTTTGGATACTGTTGTGTGTCTTGAGAGTCACCCTTTGCTTGTCTTGTCCAGTGGAGTACATTATCCCAAGTGCTAAAGTCCCATTGCCTTAGAATAGAATTTAGGCTGTTTAATGGTATAACTGGTTATAAAAATAAGATATAAATATTGTTTTCTATATATTGCTTCCAATATCTTTCCAGACAGTTCTTTTTAAATCTTGGATCATTAATTGTTTAATGAAAAGTGAGTAAAAAATGTGTTCTTCCATCTCAGTAAAGTCTTGCAATATTCTTTTACAAGTTTAATTCTCACACTAAATGAAAATTTGACAGGAAAAATAAATTTCTATGAACAGAAAAAGTCCCAAGTTTTCCATCAAAACCTGGGATTCATTTGATTGAGTATTAAGGATTATGAAATTGAGCCAAAGAAATGCAATTTTCTGAATATGTATTTTAAATTCTCCTAGCTAATGTTATCCTTGGAAAGAGAAGCTACAGTGCAGATGTTTCTGAAGTTAGCAGCTCTGTAAACGCACACAGCATTTGAAGGCTGTGGCAAACGAGGTAGGAGTGTTCATCTCCCTCACTGTACTACCTTGATGTACATTACTTCCCTGAATATCCATTTTGCATACAGGGAGCAGCATACAAAAGGTGTTTCATATGCTTAACTAAGATTATTTGATAAGCAAAGCATCTCTGTAAAACCTGTCCCTTCTTTGGCCATCAGTATTTCATTTGGCACTGGTGTTGCCTCTCAGAAGAAAGTTCATCTATGAGCAGCACAGGCAGCATCTCTGCCCAAAACCAGGCATTCAAGATGACAGAGAGCAGAGTTGGTGGTGGTATGTGATTCCAAGGTGGAGTTTAGAACCATGAGAAGTCTGTAATATATTAATATACAGATGAAATATGAGATAGTAAAAGGAGTTGTTTTCCAGAGGAATATCCAGGTGTGCCAGCAATAACTTGCTTCCACTGATCTTATAAGTAGTCTGCGGCTTGTTATGTTTTAATTCAGAACACCTTAAAGGGCAACATGTCAATATATAACTCTGTATGTCCCTATATGCTCTTTCAAAAATTAACTTTGGCAGATACTAAAGTGGAGAGCCGACTTGTTGGCTACTCTGACAGGACCTGCTTCAGCAAGAGTTGCACATGAGCCAAAGTGGTGTCAATAAATAGCATGAGCTCTGGATTTCACATTTGCTTGAAACAGAAGTACACTGATGGGGGTTGTTTTAAATGTACCCCTAGTGATGAATTGTTGCTATTTGAGAAGTAATGCCTGACTGTGCTTTTAATGATGATACTACAATGCGTACAAGTTGTCTGTATGTGTCTTTAAAGAGGGTCCTTCCTCACAAGTGCTAAATTTTAGTCTCAATATTTAATTTCTTTGATTCCTTTTCTAAATAATTTGTATCCTCTTTGTTACTGCTTCCGGCCGATTTTCATGCCTATCCACACGATGCTTTTTTTTTTTTTTTAAAGTGTTCTGAGGCATTTCTGTTTGTAAAGGTCTTTTTCTTCCCAAGAGAAGTAAGAGTTATTCTTCTACTGGAATGTACGTGAAGCCTCCCAGCTCCGTTGCTCATGTACGGGTTCATCCCTTGAAAATAACACTGCACAGCGTGTGCTAGCACAGACTTCTTTCCTTCCTTGGAATTGGCTATTATTTGTTGAACGCTATCAACACACTCAGTGCTGTGTAATATAAAGAAAGAGGAGGATGGGATTTCTGCCCCAAAGGGTTTGCAGTCTGTTAGATGCACAAAACAGATAATGCTAAATATGGCACCGGTCAGATGCACAGATTAGTCTGAAAATGCCAGATCTTTTTAATATGACTTCCTCCTTTGATGGATATAGTCTGTGTTTTAATGAAAGTACAAAAATACTCTTGGCTTCCCCGAAGACTTTACAAAAAGCTACATCTGAATAAATGACAGGTAGGATCTGTCATGCCAAGCTTAAGCTTATTGCTAAGCCAAGATATCTGATAAAGGTGGTTTGCCTACTGGCAAAGAATTAATTGGATTTCCTACTTTGAGTCCTTTCTTTTGCTCAATCATTATTATCATGGAGTTACAGGAGGCAGAGATACAAAAGACCTATTAAGTCATCCTGGCAATAGACTTCTCAAAGCCTGCCTTCTGTTACCCTTCTTTTTTTCTTGAGAGTCAAACCTTTCTTAATTTCATCTTGTTATTCCTAATTGTGTCTAGTTTTTCCCAGTTTAAGTAATTCATCTGACTTGTTGGCATACATATCCTTCAAATATTTACAGGCTGTTACTGTGTCCCCTGGAAAGTTGTTCTTTAGCCAACCTTTATGCAGTTAAGTTTTAATGTCTTGATGTAATCAATCTCTTCAATCTCCACTTATCATTTTTGTTGCTTCTCTAATAACTCTCTCTAATGTGTTATCTTTCTGGTAATGAGGTGTCCAGAGCTGAATGCAGTATATCATATGTGCCTGTGCCAGAGCTCTGCAGAGGAGGGGGACTTGAAGCTCTGCTCTGGGAATTGATGCATCTGAAAATGCAGACAAAACCCCTTGAGCTTTGTTGTGCTATATTGTGTAGCAAACAGGAGACCAATTGATTCAGATGACAATTGCTTTGTATCATTTCAGGTGATAAAGCGATATTATATATGTTTTTCCATGCAAGTGTGAATGGGATTGTCTAGATTCCTGTCTCTGCAGGAGTGAACTGTATGCACAGAAAAGATTTGTTTCTTTTATCCTCTCTTTATAACATAGACAGTTAAATCTGAACAGAGAAGCGAGGTTAAAATAACACCGAGGTGATTGGCAGTGCCCTGCTGCTGATCTCTCCTTTGAACATCTGCTGATACTCTCTGGGGGGGAATGGTTGGGATAGGAGTGATTTCTGCTGACTCATTATGGTTTATTAACACCAAATTGAATATCTTGGCAGTGGAGATGTCCCTGGGGAAGTGGCAGCTAGAACAACTGGTGCTCTGTAGGTGCCTTATTTGCTTGTGATTAAAAATAAATAAATCCTCACTCTGGAGAGGGTGGGGGTCTGCAATAAGGATATGAGGCCTTGGGAAGGATAAAGGAAGAGTGCTCCTGCAGTAAACCCTCATTATTTTGAGGTGCATTGAGGGAATTGCAGCTGTGGTTTGTGTTTGCCATGTAGTAGAACATACAGGGTGACGGGGAGGGAGAAGAGGCCAGGGACGCGGTGCCTGTCCTGGCGAGGGCTCTGGGCCATGCCCCACACAGCACAGCGCTGAGCTCAGCTGCCAGCTACAGACCCCCAGCAAGTAAATTGGGGTAGATTTAGAACTGAAGGTGGGGGGAAAAAAAAAACAAAAACCAAAAGGTCTGAAATTGGGTTTGTTATTGTTATGAAGCAGTAAAGAGCTAAGCTTGCTATGATGTGTTCAATACATTTTTCGCGTTGAGCTTCTCATGCACAGAAGTTAAAACTTTAACAGGGAGGTGCAGCTGCTGGCCTGAAAGGGAGTTTGGACTCCAAGCACCTGGGATCCCAGTTTGTTTGAAACAGGGAACTTTTGTCAGCTCCTTATCTTTCTTGCCTCTCCCAGAGGAGCTGCGAGATCATGTTCTCTTTCAGTTTGACTGATTCAGTTTAGTGACTGGTTTATTGAGCACTGAGGAAGTGACTGAGTTAAACTAGTAGCAAAACTGTTTTTCCCCTTCCAATCTGGAAATAAAAGCTATGAGTGGACACACAGGGCTGCAATCTCAGAAGGATTTGGGACTCAGAACTAGTTGTGTCTGCTCCCTAATTTGAGGCAATGTTTCCTTTTGATTAATTTTAAATAAAATTTTGGAATTTGTATGTGCACAAGTCATTTAAAGCAATTTATTTAATGAATTAATACAACTTTACAGTGTTCTTTTATGCCTTTTAAAAAGGGCTCAGTTTTCATTTGAGCTGAGTTTGGTATAAATATATTAAAATCACTATGGCAACCTAGCTTACAATTTTCTAATAAAATAAATATGAAGATAATGATACAACTCTGGTAGGTTATAACTGTTTAAATAGTGTTTATGTCGTCTGCTCTCAGAACATACAGTGTATATTCTGTCATAAAGCATGATTTGGTTACAGACAAACATGTTTTAATGATTGCTATCCAAAGAGAATCGCGTCTTTTGAAGATTAGCTAAAAAGTGAAAGTGCGGATTAAGACTGATTTAAAGCCAGGCTTTCTTCTGGTTATAATCCTAGATTAAAACTGTCTCAGAGAACAATATGGTAGTTTTGCTTGCTCTCCAGTTGTGTATTTGATGTGGTGGGGTTTGTAACTTTGGTCCTGTCGTCTTGGGTGACTGGCAGGATAAATTGTTCTTGTACCATTCACCTCAGCACAAAAGTGTTGTTAGAGGGTGTCTGACCGGTCCCCACACTGGTAAGCTATGGTCCTTGTTAGCACTGCTTACGGATAGTGTGTTCCCAGCAACTGGGTTAGTATCCCAGTATCTGAGATAGTTCTTTAGCATTTAGTACTCTCTCTTGAGTACCTAGTTGGAGGCAGGTCCTGGTTTTGAGCAGGAGGCATGGTAGGAGGCTCCCAATGTTTTATTTTCCACTAATTTGGAGCAAGCCTGGATCTCCTGATAATACAAAAGGAAATTAAACCTCCCAGCTGTACCTAGTTCTTTTTTTCTTGTAGGTGATCATAATCTGCTGCAGATGAGTAGGCATCTATTGTTCCCAACCTTCTGGCATGTTGAGGACAACAGAGGAACAAAGGGCAAAACTGCTTGCCTCATTACAGTCTGAAGTTTTAATTTTAATTTATTTCTTAGCTTCTCAGTCAGCCTAGCATAAACAGAATATAGAAACAATGTGTTGAAGCAATATATGCAATCATCAGCCTTGAACCGCAAAGTGTCTTCTACTTCACATGCTTTATTCAGTGTATCTTACTGGGGGATACACTGATACATGCTAAAGGAAAAGGAGTCTGAATTACATGAAGCAAAGAAGAATCATAGAATCATAGAATGGTTTGGGTTGGAAAGGACCTTAAAGATCATCAAGTTCCAACGCCCCTGCCATGGGCAGAGGACACCCTCCACTAGACCAGGTTGCTCAAAGCCTCATCCAGCCTGGCCTTGAACACCTCCAGGGATGGGGCATCCACAACCTTCCTGGGCAACCTGTTCCAGTGTCTCACCACCCTCATAGTGAAAAATTTGTTCCTGATGTCTAGTCTAAATTTACCCTCTTTTAGCTTATACCCATTACCCCTTGTTCTCTCACTACACTCCCTGATAAAGAGTACCTCCCCATCTCCCTGTAGGCCCCCTTCAGGTACTGGAAGGCTGCAATATGAATGATTTGCAAGCAGAGTAGCATCATTCTTCCAAGTTTCTGGAGAGTTTTTTAAAGCACAAATTAGTTAGTCTCTCAGCCCCTCTGAGATAAAGATCCTTTTATACAGGGCTGAGGCTAGGAGGGACTTACATCGTTTAGTCTGACTTTGCCCTTAGTGTGTGCCGGGCAGATGCTCTCTTAATGTCTCTCAGAGACAGCCTACTGTGGCGTTTTCTACTGGTCTTTATTTTGAGGACTTGATCTGAAAGACCTGGATGCTTCAGGGCAAATTGCTGGCTTCTAGATGTTATACCCTCCAGTGTGTGGTAGAGCACACTGTCATGTGTATGGTCATTCTGTAGAGTGTTTGGGGAGGATTAGAGCCTTGGACAGGGATCTGCAGCAACTGCTTGGAGCTAGCCAGTAAGAAAGGCTAAGAGAAATGAGCCCTTAGCCTCATGTCTCTCCAGAGTGTAGGTATTTAGTCCAGACCCCCAGGGAAATGTTTCCTTCCATTTGAGTTCATAGCCTGCAGCCCTTTACTGAAGACAGGACAGTGTTTTTTAAAAAATGTTTTCCAAAACCTCAAGTAAACCTAGTTGTCCTTTAAAGTATAGGCAGGATTTCATTTCTCTTATCACCAGGAGGGAAAGAGACTGACAGATTCACTTTGTTGGAGAATATCCAGACTCCCAAGGCAAGGAAAGGGAGTCTAGGTTTACTGCCAGTCCTCTTTGTCTCCCATCAGGTAGATAGTGGTATTTCTTGGTGATCTCTTTTGCCTCTCTAATGAGAAGTGAAATGTCTTAAGTAGTCTGATACCTGTGATAGATGTTGAGCATCGTGCTTTTGCCAAAGCAGGGACGTGACACCGGGGAGGCTTTAGCTGGTGGTGGAACTCAAAAGTTGGTGAACGTAGAGGCATATTGAGTGGTTTAGACGACCAACAAATCACCAGGTTGCTATATTCTCTGTCCTCAGAGAGCTGGTGGATTACATTTTAGTAGAGATGAAAATGCTTGAAATGAGTCCTTTATATTTTGCTATGTACTGACTCCTCTTGGTTAGAAAGACCTAAGAGCATTTTATGTCAAATCACTTGCATAGCAGGCTTTCTGTGAGGTTTCAATGCCACAGGTTTCATAAGTCCTTTACTTCCAGGTTAACGCTTACATGTTTTTAAAACATCAAACAAATACTAGAAACAAAAAGTAATACCATAGAGAATACATTTGCAAAAGGTTACTTTCCCCTAGACTTTTTCTAGAAAATATTTTTCAAGTTTGTTTTTCAAAGCAAAACCTTTGCCCATTAATCTCTACTGACACATCACCGAAACTTATAGGACAAAGGACTGGTAAATTACTTTTGAATCTTTCATTCTTGCCAACTGTGAGTCAGTGCTGTCTATCATTTTTGCTAGAATAGCGTTGTGTTTCTTATGTGACTACTCTAATGTCCTATCTACAAATTACTTCAGAAATTATGGAATAAATTAAAATTGCAATGTAGAAAAACATCCCCTGTAAAGAGGACGCTTTTAACATAAGACACAGGACGCCCTCCTCACTGCCCTGAGGATCTCAAACTCCACCATCTCATGGTTGCTGCATCCCAGGCTGCCCTTGGGTTCCACATTCCCCACCAGCCCTTCCTTGTTGGTGAGAACAAAGTCCAGCATAGCCCCTCTCCTGGTTGGCTCCTCTATCACTTGGAGAAGGAAGTTGTCATCAACACATTCCAGGAACTTCCTGGCCTGCCTATGCTGTGCTGTGTTGTTCTTCCAACAGATATCAGGATGGTTGAAATCCCCCATGAGGACCAGGGCTTGTGAGCGTGAGGCTGCTCCTATCTGTCTGAAGAGGGCCTCATCCACTTGCTCTCCCTGGTCAGGTGGCCTGTTGCAGACCCCCACTACAATGTCCCCTGCCGCAGCCCTCCCTTTGATCCTGACCCACAGGCTCTCTGTTGGCTCCTCATCTGACCCCAGGTGGAGCTCCATGCACTCCAGCTGGTCTTTGACATAGAGGGCAACACCCCCTCCTTGTCTCCCCTGCCTGTCCTTCCTAAAGAGCCTGTATCCCTGCATTCCAACACTCCAGTCATACGATCCGTCCCACCATGTCTCTGTAATGCCAATAAGATCATAACGCCGCAGGTGTGCACGCATCTCCAGCTCCTCTTGTTTATTCCCCATACTACGTGCATTTGTATAGAAGCACTTAAGTTGGGCTTCCAAGGAGGCTGGACCTCCTGTGTGCTGCCCACCAGCCACCCTCAGGCCAGCCTGTGAACCTTTTCCAGTCTCTGGGCATTTGTTGCTGGCTTTTCTGTCGTTAAATACCTCTTGCTTGCTGCTCATACTGCGTGCACTAGTGTAATTGCACTTGAGCTGAGCTGTAGAGTCCACTCCTACCCTCACCGTGCCACCCCTGGGCTTGTCTGTAATTGGCCTGGGAATTTCCCCTTCCTCCTTCGAACCTAGTTTAAAGCCCTCTCGATGAGCCCTGCCAGCTTACGAGCCAGAATCCTTACCCCTCTGTGAGACAGGTGAACTCCATCTGTCACTAGCAGGTCTGGTGCTTCATAAGCCTTCCCATGATCAAAAAACCCAAAATTGCACCTCTGGCACCAGCCTCTGAGCCAGGTGTTGATCAGGTGTGTTCTCCTGATCCTCTCAGTATTCATCCCTGCCACTGTGGGGATTGAGGAGAACACGACCTGTGCTCCTGATCCTCTAATCAAATGCCCCAGTGCCCTGAAGTCCCTTTTAATTGCTTTTGGACTTCTTTCCACAATATCATCACTTCCAACCTGCATGAATTAAATATGGCCAAGGACATTAAGGGTAACAGGAAGAACTTCTATAGGTATGTCAGCGATAAAAGGAGGACTATGGAAACTGTGGGCCCCCTCCGGAAGATTCTTCACCTCAGTCTTCACTGGCAAGAGCTCGAGCCACACTGCCCAAGTTGCAGAAGGCAAAGTCAGTGACTGGGAGAAGGAAGAACTGCCAGCTGTAGGAGGAGATCAGGTTTGAGACCATTTAAAGAACCTGAAGGTGCACAAGTCCATGGGACCTGATGAGATACATCCGCGGGTCCTGAAGGAACTGGCAGATGAAGTTGCCAAACCACTATCCATCATATTTGAGAAGTCGTGGCATTCTGGTGGAGTTCCCGCAGACTGGAAAAGGGGAAACATAACCCCCATTTTTAAGAAAGGAAATAAAGAAGACCCGGGAAACTACAGGCCGGTCAGTCTCACCTCTGTGCCTGGCAAGATCATGGAGCAAATCCTTCTAGAATCTATGCTAAGGCACATGGAAAACAAGCAGGTTATTGACGACAACCAACACGGCTTTACCAAAGGAAAATCGTGCCTGACGAATTTGGTGGCCTTCTACGACAGAGCCACGGTGCTGGTGGATAGAGGAAGGGCAACAGACATTATCTACCTGGACTTGTGCAAAGCTTTTGACACAGTCCCCCATGACATCCTTGTCTCTAAGTTGGAGGGACATGGATTTGACGGAAGGACCACTCGCTGGATAAGGAACTGGCTAGATGGCCGCACTCAAAGGGTGGTGGTCAATGGCTCAATGTCCAAGTGGAGACCGGTGACAAGAGGTGTTCCGCAGGGGTCGGTACTGGGACCAGTGTTGTTTAACATCTTTGTTAGAGACATGGACAGTGGGATGGAGTGCACCCTCAGCAAGTTTGCTGATGACACCAAGCTGTGTGGTGTGGTGGACACGCTGGAGGGAAGGGATGCCATCCAGAGGGACCTTGACAGGCTTGAGAGATGGGCCACTGCAAACCTCATGAAATTTAACAAGGCCAAGTGCAAGGTCCTGCATGTGGGTCGAGGCAATCCCAAGCACAAATACAGGCTGGGCGGAGAATGGATAGAGAGCAGTTCTGAGGAGAAGGACTTGGGGGTATTGGTGGACGAGAAACTCAACATGAGCCGGCAGTGTGCGCTTGCAGCGCAGAAAGCCAACTGTGTCCTGGGCTGCATCAAGAGAAGCATTAGCAGCAGGTCAAGGGAGGTAATTCTCCCCCTCTACTCTGCTCTCGTGAGACCCCACCTGGAGTACTGTGTTCAGATGTGGGGCCCCAACATAAAAAAGACATGGACCTGTTGGAGAGAGTCCAGAGGAGAGCCACGAAATTAAGCAGAGGGCTAGAGCACCTCCCCTATGAGGACAGGCTGAAAGAGTTGGGGTTGTTCAGCCTGGAGAAGAGAAGGCTCCGAGGAGACTTAATAGCAGCCTTCCAGTACCTGAAGGGGGCCTATGATTCTATGATATATTGCACAAACTTGTCTTTACTTCTCTTGGGAATTAAAATTACTGCACTTTCAATGAAACCAGTTAAATTACATGGCAAAAAACTTAGCTGGTGGAGGTAGAATGAGAAAGGGGAGAGGTGAAGGTTTGTTTTAACTGCAGCCACATCTCCTATCCTGAGGAGAGTTTTGTTCTGGTTAAGGGTGTCTTACAAAAGCAGGTTTTAGTGACTAAGCAAAGAGGTCATGGCTTTCAAAAGGTCCTGTATGATTTGGAAGCTGAATTCCTATATGCTGAACAATTTTGGCATTTATGAGTATCCCTTTGGATCACTTCTGTCCCTTTGGATGAGTTTTAAAAACACTCTATTGGTTGGAATTGCTTTAAGGGTCCCTTCCAGTACCAGTCCCTTTTTTCTTTCCCATTTGTTCCTCTGGGCAAGCAGGTGGTTCTTATAATTAAGAAATGGGGACTTGTGGTATTTGGGATAATTATGACATCACTTTTCAGGCTGATGATAACTGATATTTCAAAAGTTTTCCAAATCTGAAAAGGTTGGTAGCACTGCATCAAAAATCATAATCTAATTAATTTTTCCTTTCTCCTTTATTTTTTTACCCTTTGAATTATCACATAATGATTTTGTAGTGTTCCAGAAGAGGCAAACTTTGTAATTCTTTTATTTTTAATAACTTAGATTTGTGGCAAAATGGAATGGTTCTATTGAAGTTTGCTGATCCCCACTGCTTGTTCCCTTGCTGAATTCCAGTCTGTGATAATGAAGAGTGATGTCGTGTAAATATTAATACCATTATAAGTGAAGGATGGTGACTTCAGAAGATAAATGATCAATTGCAGTCCCTTAATTCTATAAGAAATTAAAAATTGGGCCTTACAAAATGATCTCTTGAAAGAGTAACTGTCGTGTTCTGTAGGAGACTGTTTCTAAACACATCAAGCTTCCTGCTAAACATTGAAAGCTAACATTAGATTTTATGGAAGAGGGATTAATACTTGAATTTTTTCTCACACTTTCCCCCCCTCCAGCTGTAACTCGAAGATTAGTTTTAACTACTCAATGTGTGGCTTAGGGAAGAGTGTTCAGATCAATCGCTCCTGAAGAGAAACAATGTAAGGGAGATCTCAATGAAATGTTTTTTTTCACATCTGGTAGGTCTTTTGCTGTTACAGTCATCAGGCACTCAAGTGACTTCTAATACACTGGTGACTGCTTTGCTATCACTTCAAAGTGGATGTATTAATTATCTTCTCATGCTTTACATTTAATGGTCAGATCAGCCTCTGCACTGCGATTTTAGTTTGGTTTTAGTGTACTCTTTTTAGTCGTTGTTCTAGATGGCATATTACAGATGAAGTTGCTTTACTGAATCTCTTTAGAGAAATCAGAGGAGGAGGAGGAGATAAGAATTGAATTGTTAATGCAAAAACATGCTTTGGTAAGTTACTAAGAGAACTACTTTTCCACGAAAGAAAAAAGTGTATCTGTTTGTATGTTTGTATATCTCATTTTTCTTTTTGATGGCTTTATTTTCATCCTTAATTTTGTCATGCTTAGCAGTGATAGGCTTTTTTTCTTTCACTCCCTCATTGCACAGCTTGGAATAGATGCATTTTGAGTTATCCTTCAGTGAACAAGTACAGGCCACTTATTTCACACAAAAAGCACTGAGTGCATCAGCATTCTTTCCTCCCTCTTCCTTTTTTCCCAGTCTTGGGCATATCTGTATTGCCTGAAAAACAGCCTTGCTGTGAAGTTTTGCAGAAGTTCATTATATACTCTCAAAGCTTGGGCTGCTGTCAGCGTTCTGCGGTGAACTTGCTGTGGTTTCTTCTGTTCTTCTGTAGTTTGCTGTAATAATGGTTTTCAGTACCTTTTGTGATAACTTCTTCATTTATCTGGAACAACAAAATGGATGTAACAGATGAAGCTGTTGTGGGGGCTCAAACTATGTGGTAGGTGAAGCCCATCATTGGGTGTGCCTGCCCCAGTGACAGTGAAGAAGAGTAACACACTTTTTTTTGCTCCTTGCCTGGGAAATTGCTGTGTGCAGCTCCAGTGTGAAGGCTTTTTATGCATTTGATTACATTGATTAGTTAAGCAGAATTCATGTTCACAGCAGGAATCAGCTTTTCGTCTTTGTTGTTCATCACTGTCAATTTTGCCTAATTAAAATCCCCTTCATTTTTAGAGGCTGTATCAAGTCACCAATTTTACTATGAAGATCTGTTTGAATTGCCCCCTTCTTGTTTGCCTTTAAGATTTAGCTATAGCTGCATGCAGTAATGTTAATAGTGATAACCTAAAAAATGATGAAACTTAGAACTTCTCCAGGTTTAAACAGCATCAAAGCACCCGGATTATAACTTTTTATACTTTTGAGATGTCTTTGCAGTTTACTTTGTGCTTAAATATGTTGGAGGTACTTCCTGTTAGCTTACCTCTGTAAATCCAAGGCATAATGTTTCATCCTGTCAGTCCTGCATCCTGGTTGCTTCCCTCACCTCAACATCTGTGCCCCTGTGAGAAGTAACTACCGCATCTGCTAATGTTGCCCCTTTCAAGCTGTTTGCCCTCTCACCCTAGCCCTCAGTTGCATTGCTGTCTTCTGGTAACTTTTCCATATTCCATTACAAAAAAAAATAAATTAGAAAAAAAAATAGTCTGACGTTCCAGTGTCTGTGAAGAGTGATATCTCTTAATATTTTTGGTAAAATCTGTGAGCAGAGTGGGAATTATTTGGAAGGTGATGTACACTTTTTTTCAAATAAGGAATTTTTTCAGTTTTTTTTTTAAAAAAAAAAACACAACAGTGACTATCATCCAAAGTATAATTAATAACAAATTAAGCATGAAAGAATCCTGTGCACCAGCACAAAAGCTTTGTGATGAATGTAATGTTCAAATTGCAGCATTATCCCCTAGTTCATGGTAGTTATTAAATTTCAAAGTATCTGAAAGAGAAGATGGAACAACTGTGTTTCTAATGAATCTGTAATGAGTTCTAAGGCTGGGTAACCATGCAGAGTTCAGGGATTTGCATAATAATTATTATAACTGGACTAAAACCTGTGGAGTTATAGAGCTCTTTTCCAGAAGAAGTGAGAATTGTCTTAGAATTTAGTGAAAATTCAGTTTGTGTAGCCTGGCCAGCAATACGACAACTGTAACTAAGGAAAAAGATCTATAGGGAAGATGAAGTAATGGCACTTTACTTACGTGTGTGTAAAAGTGTGCCTGAAAGCAATGAATTTTATGGACTGTATAATTACAAAGAAATAAATTTGAATTTTATGCTGATTACATCTCCTTCAGCCAATGTTAGGATGCAGAACAATTCAATAACTGAGAAGTGTAGAGTGTAGGTAAAAACCTCCCCAGCATCCCTACACACCAGTAAACTGAGGCAATTCTTTTTTGGTTTGAGGATCACCAATAAAGGAGAGAGATTGTTTCATTTCAGTTGCAGGAGGAAGGTCTTTGCTTAGCTCTGAGGTATTGCTTGCTGATGTTGGTGGGTTTCTTTGTTTTGTTGAGTTTTACTTTCTACTTGGGTTTCTTATAGTATACAGTGAATGGTCCAAAACTGCATTTATTGATTTTTCTGTAATATAAAAGAAAGAGCTCCCAATTTGTGTCTTGGCTAGGGCTAGAGGATTCTGAGGGCTCTAACAGTGAACTGGAAATTTTTATTTTCTTACAATACTGACTTTGAATCTATATTTCAAAAAATACAGTTGTACAGTTTTCCAGGCAGCCAATGTTTTACAACAAAAATTACCTCATCTGTACACTGTGTGTCTTGGTTTATTCCACCTTTTTTTCTGTCAGGACACATTTTTTACTTTGTAAAAGTGTAGCATTTTCTTGCAGGTTTTAAGGGCAGCATATAAAACGAGCCCTGTTTCATCTCCAAATGTTCTGATCAGAGAACACCTGGAACACAATATTATGCTTGTGATTCAGAGCACTGTGCTGGCCTAACCATTTGCAATCACAACTGTGACTGCAGGAAAAAAAAAGCCCTTGTTATTCTTCTCTTTGGTTTTGTTTCTCTTTCTGCTCCATCATGTGGTGGGTTCGTGCTGCTTGGCCCCATCTCGTAGCTGAGTTGGTTCTCTTTCTGTTAAGATCTTTTCTGTTCTGGTTTTCCCCTAACACTTGCATACTTGTGGTAAACTCACAAACTTTCTATGACTTCACTGATCTGATTAAATTTCTCCAGAATGTGCTCCTTAGAGTATTTTCTGCTGCTCTCTACCTCCTGATGTTGCACCATTTGTGTGTGACCACATTTTTCTGTTCTGACACTGGTTTGACTTTGTTGGACGTGAAGTGCCCTGACAGTACAGTCGGTTCTTTGGAAAAGTTGTAGACAGTGAGGGAAAGTTGCCGAGGTTCACTCCCACCCCAAAAAATCCCACCAATCTGTAAGGATGCACAGGAGTCTTTCTACCACTCAGTTGTAGGCATCTTACAGAGTGAGCTCCCTGTGAAGTGGTGGTTGGACAAGTAGTAGGAGTAGGTCAGTGATTAGTTGTGTGTCCCAGAAAGCGTTCTTGTGTCTTAGGTTTGTTCTAATACCAGTGTTGGCTTTAAAAAAAAAAAAAAAAGAAAAAAAGAGATGCAGCTGCGGGACGGTGGATGTTGTCCAGCAGTGCAGGGGCGATCACCAACATGTTACAAAAGCCTGTGTGTTCCTCACCAGGTGTAGCAGGTATTGGCACATTTCATTCACTTTCTTTGTCTTCCAGAGTTGCATAAGTCAGGCCTCTCCTTTTCCTTTTCCTGTGCCTTAGATGTGAATGTACCGTGGTGACCTATTAGTCTTACGCTGGTGAAGGATTAAGGATGGTAGCTACTGACAGTGCTCAGGGCAGTTTGTCTGTGGTCAGCAAAACCAACCAGCTCACCTCAGCCTCCAGCTACAGGCACATGAGATACTTCATCTCAGTGAGAGATAAGTGCTTTCCTTCACACTGTCTTCTTGTCATGGTCAGTCTGTTGCAGAGATGCAAATTCCATTTTCTAACTCCCCCATCTCCAGACAGAAATCTTGAGTTCGAATGGGGTCAGTGTTACATATGGAGTCAGAAAGCACATGGGTTAGCACCATGCTTATCCCAATCTCATGTCTCTAGGACCACATGGAAGCAGTTGTCATTTCCGTAAAACCTGTAATTCCTGAAGTGATGTCTTCAGGTTGGTGAAGTTTGTTTTTTGGAAGCTGTTTCCTGTGTTCCAAGTCTGGAGCAGCCTGAGTCCAGACGAGGTGATTGCAGTCACAAAAATATTTAATTCAGCTTGATGTACCCCTACTGTTGAGCTAGATTGCTCTGTTAATAGTGTTCAGAACAGTGGATGACTAATTTAGGAAGAGAAAATCTGGTTAATAAACTTATTATTTTCTTGAAGAATAATCTGGCTTCTTTGAAGTAGCCTTACTTTTGAATAATTGCTGTGATATTATTTGTGTGCGTGTCTGTACTCTAAAAATATTTTTCTTTTCTTTGAAATCTGGTCTGTAACAAGCTTTATCATATGCTCCTTGCTTAAGTGCAGCTTTAGGGATATTTTGAGATGGAAATGGCTGTTTTCTACAAGTAAATGGCAGTGTTTTGAAAATGCCTGACACAGTTTTTAGTTTATCTCAATTGAAAACAATCAAGAGATTAGCAAGCAATGATTATTGTCCCGAATTCCCATATCAAAGCTGTTTGTGTTAACTAGATAAAATGCATTCTGAGGCAATATGTGCAAAGGCTTGTTTATTAGCAAGAAGGATAAAGTTATCCTCACTTGACCTGAAATTTTCTGTTTGTTTTGTGCTTTTTCCAGATGCTTCTAAGGCATTTAAATGGAAAAATAATTTATATTTGAACTGCAGTAGCATAATTTTATCTTCATGTTTTGTGCTTTATTGCTTAATTTAAAACAAATATGTAAGAAGTAAAGGTAATATTAATAAAACAGTGCTGTTCTTTCACAAAATCATTAATGCTACTGAGATTCATACATTTTTAAGTTTCACCAGAGAACAGTGTTATTCAGTAAAGAAAATTGTGACTTTCTACTTCTTAAAGTTATTATAAACATAAATCCATCTATGATTACTTGTATGAGTGTAGCGTTAAGGGTGTTATACAGGAACATTGTCATAGCTTTGCTATCTCATTTGAGCCCATTCTGTGTATCACAGTTGAGCCCCAGAACCGCTACATTTTGTGTTTGACTTCCTTTTCCATATGGGTTGTTATTAAGAGGGGTTCAACCTTCTGACCCCTTGCTCTGTCCTTGTTACATCTTCTTGTGCCAGTTACCTACTGTGAAGTATGAATGCTCATCAGGAGTTAGGCTTCCAGCCTCTGGGAGTTTTATGCGGGTGGACAAAGGAACTGTGATTGGAGTGAAGAGATTTTTGCTGCTTTTTCCCAGTGGCAGTACTATGAGCACTATCTATTTGAACTGTTTGATTCAATCTGCAGTGACTAACCCCATCGGTAATTTGTTCTGGTGTTCTCTATGTCGAATCTGATACAATCTTCATGGAAGAGATGAAAGAGCCCCTTTAAATCCTGTAAGGAAAAGATTTTGTTTCTTTAGAAATTCCGAGTTTTGGTCCTTGTTCCTGACAGTAATTTTAAATGGATGCTGTCTTTAATTGTATTTTTTTTTTTAATGCAGTATGCTGGTGGGTCAGGGCTATTTTGAAGGAGAGCTTTGGTAACATCACGGAATGCTGTGGGAGGTTGTTGAACTCAAAATCCATTATTATTGGAGAAAAGGTTTAATTGCTCAGGAAGAGCAATTAAAGGGAGGTCTTAGAGTTGTAGTTTTGCTCCCCAAGAGCTGGAAGTGCTGAGAGGTGCTGATCTTAGCAGATGACCAGGAAAAAGGATTCAAAGCAGAACACTGCCTGAGAGAATTAGTAACTGAACTTACTGAAAATGAATGTCAGGGTGAGTAATGGGATAGGTGATTTTTTTCTTCACTTCTCCAAGTGTGCACAAGCCTTCTTTGGAAGGAGGGGGCTTGCTGTCTGTTGTGAGAAATACCGCACCTAGATAACATAGAAGTGCTTGAAACTTGCATATCAAACTTGGTTTGTGCATTTTTTGAAAGATTTTGGTGTTTTTAAGGTAAGCCAGTTCTGAAGACACTTGCTTCTGCTAAGGTGGGTCCCCTCTGATCTTTGTGTTGCATTGATTCTTGAGGCTGTTCTGTTTTTCTTTTTATCTCTTCATTCCACTGATAAATTGATAAATATTTCAACTTATGATAAGCTTTTCAAGGGTCTTTTTGAAGGATCTCATTTAAATTTATTTTTTTTTTTAGTTCTACTAGAAAGTCTCAAAACATTGTGCTTGGGGGCAGAATTTCCATTAAAATTATAAAGGGAAACATGAAAAATGATAGCTATGGGAAGAAATCTAAACAAAAGTGTCGAATTGAAATACTCATTTGACTTGTGCTTGGATTGGGTGTTCTCTCTTACTCCCTATGGAAAATAACTTACTTGTGTTGAGCTGTGCTGATCCAGCACTAGAAATAGCTGTTTACACCGAGATAGGTCTTTGAATGTGTTGGCCATTTACGTATGTGAAGGGACAGTAGTGTTGAGCTGGAAGCCTATTAAGTAACACAGCTAAAACAGGACTTTGCTGAAATTATTTGTGTCCGCTGTTCTTTCCAAGGTGCAGAGACCTTATGTCCAGGCAGAACAGACAGAGAAGTTTGTTTTGTGCCAGGGGATCTTCCCATTTCTCTTTTGCTGCTTCCCCCTTCTCTTCCAATCTGTCAGATTCAAAATGAAGCACACTGGTACCTCCTCACCCCTCTCTCTGCAGCAGTTCCTGTGCTGTGAAAGCCTTGACATGCCTCCTTCCCCAAAGGCTGCCTTTCCTACCAGCCCACCTTAGCTGTTCTGCCTGTGGTTTCTGGGTTAAGGTGAATGGTGACACGAACCCTATAGGAACATAGGCAGCTGATGCACATACTTAAAGCTGTGACTGCAGATAGCTGAAATACCTTTGTTAACGGTCTTTTGCAGAAGGGTGAATGGAAGTGGAAAAAAATGAGGAAAAAAGCAGGTCAGAAGCAGAGCCCTGCTGAGAGGATGAGAGGAGTGAGAGTTTGTTTCTGTGGTATGTGCCAGCCAATTAACTTCTTGCTTTGACCTCTGCAAGTTACAGTCTCCCTTTGAGGAGAGTTTGAGGGCCCCCTTGGTAGGCATTGTCAATCACAATCAGTTGGCCGATCTGCCACCTAGGGTGCCCTGCCATCCACGAGCTGTTGGCGTGTCTCAGGTCTCCTTTGGTGGGGGTGATGTATCCCTATGCAGGAGGCTGGAAAGTAATCTCCTGAACACTGACTGTTTCTGATACCAAGGATATCCCCACTGAGCTTCTGAATCATTCTAGTCCATCAGGTGACATGATCTGGCCGATCACCTGTAGTGAAATGTGCATTGGCAGGATTTTTTACAGCTGAGGGGTGGGATTTGGTTTCACCTTGGTAGTGCCTTTAGAAATGAAACACCAGAAATAGCCTTAATTTTGGTTATGTGTTTAATAGACTTAGGCTGTGGGTGTGGTGAAGCAGTGTGCACTTTGGAGCAATAAACTGAGCAGCTGGACACTTGGATTCAGCTCCTGTCTTTGCCTCATATTCTCTTGGCTGATGCTGTCATAGTACCCGTGTCTTTCTGGGTCTGTTCGTGTAAATGTGAAATGGTGAAACAGTTCCTCTCTCTGTGAAGAACGTCACTTAGCTTTTGGGATCCAGCAGTGAATGGTGCTCATGTAAGGGGAGGATGCTGAGCAGTTCCTTGGCACAGGAACTTCCTCATGGAGGAGGAAGCATGCAGCCGTCATCTGGAGGCTGCTGGGTAGGGATTGTCTGATCCTGGGCAGAAGCCTGTGTAGCCTGACAGCTGCTCTCTTTTTGCCAGGAGATAATTCCCAAAGGGGTCTTCTATTAACTATCCTGGCTAGTCCAGAAGACATTTCACCCACTCACTGTTTTAGGCAAAAATGAGAATCCTTGCTTTGCTTCAGCAGTTGCAGTGGACGAAGCACACTTATAAGAGCCTGAGATTTGCCCTTAAATACAGTCCAGACGTGCAAGCTGTCACTTTACTCTGAAGCTCCTTGATTTGAAATAGTTGTGGTTCCCATCAGTTAGAATTCCCATCACGGTAGCCAAAGTATATTGCTTCCTCTGTGCTTTTTAAAAGAAGTTTTTGCCTGAAATAGACTTTTTTGAACAGTGTTTTTTCTCTGTCATCCATCTGGTCCCTTCCTCCACATCTGGAATGCCATGGTTACCCAATCCACAGCACCAGAGATAATTTAAGAGTCTTATAAAACCAGCAGAAATTTGTGGAAAGGATTTATAGCCTGTTAGGGTCCCTGTATCTTTTTCCTCTGTCTGAAGAACCTTTGCATTACTGTGTTGTTTCTAAGGATGAAATTGCCCTCAGGGAAAACTGAAGTCCATCATAAAAAATGCACTTGAGAGTAGTATTCCTTTCCTAGAAATCACTGTAAATAAAAGATGCACTATAGATAAACACTGAAACTGCAAAGTCTGTTTCTTGGACAGTTTAGGTCAAAGCAATGAATATTCTTCAAATAACTGGCAAATAGGATAATGACTTTTATTTTTGTTACAAATGGGATGAGCTATATCTGTGTTGTATTTCCCATGCCCCAGTAGAAAGCAGATTACATTTAACACCTTTCAGAACTGATGAAGTGTCAAAACAGTATAAATCAAATACAAGAAATCCAGTGTCATTTAATGCCTTCATTGTTAATTTCTTAGCTGAAGAGGCCAGGAGATAAAAGGTTAATCAAAGATCATTCTTACTAGACTGCAAGGAGAGTTTTATGGCAGGGTGACAGAAGCCATTACGAAAGGGTTTCTTTCTGTTCTCCTTTGTTTTGTCTGCCTCTCAGCTCCTCCTTGCACCATGCAGGCTGGGCAGGTCTGTCCTGCCCTCTGAATCTGGGTAAGTTATTAAACGCCTGGCTGACTGCAGAAGGCTGGCATGGCCCAGGAGCTCAGGGCAGTGGGTCAGAAGGTGGCACTGTTCACTCCCTGTAGGGCTCTAGTCCTGCCAGGGTGCCCTGAGCTGGACACCATCGCCTGGGGTGCCTGCTGCTCCTGGTCCTGAACCTCCATGAACGAGACATTCCTGTTTTCCCGGTGGAAAATGGATGACTACAGTAGAAACTGAAGGCAGGATGGAAAAAGATTTGAGGAAAGTGCCTCAAACCACAGAGATTTTAAGAAACCATAGATTTTAAGAAATTGTTAAGAAGCCCAGGAGGAAGAGGTGGTTACTTCAGGCAGTAGGAGTTAAATGTCAGAATTTTCTGAAATGAGCTTACCTGGCCCCCTGCTGTCTATTTGGCAAGTTCAGCTGGCCAATAACTCTTACAGGTTTTCTGATTTGGTGGGAGAAGTGTTCAAAACTCCGTTTAAAAAAATACGAAAACATCAATATGTTACGCTTTTCAGAGAATCATACCTGTCCAAATGTTACAGAACTTCCCACAAGAATACAGTTTGAGCAAAGACTCAATGGCAGAAATCAAGGTTAGGCAGCTGTATTTTCCTTTGCTGACATGTTCCACTTTCAGTTTTAGTGAAGCAGTGCTCGCTTCCTGCTGCTGCTTGCTGTGTTGTGCCCTGTTTAAATATCTTCTGGGGAAAACCAAGGAGAATAAAGCTATTAAAAAAAAATCAGAGGTTCTCTGGAATGATTTGAAGTGAATCATTACTAAGCAATTCCGCCTCACAACTTTTTAGAAAGTATTTAATTGCTACTACTCAAATGCACTTTTTTAGGGAATGGTTCCCCTCTGGACATCTCCTTTCTCTTTGGGTAGTTTTAAAAATACTGAAAATTGGAATAATGCATAATTAAGACCAATAGTTTCACCACTCATTAGGGAAGTGATAAGAGACTGATGTTCTTATGTGAAACACAGAGAAAGCAGAGAGAAGCTTTATTCCTCTCAGTGTTTGCCCTGACCCTGAGAGGATGCATCTTGAAAAATCTGAAAAAAATTCCCATACCTTTGTGCACTGTATATGTTAAAGAGAAACTTCTAATTGATGTTTCTGTGGGGACATGGAAATGCAGAGTGACAGAAAATCTCACATCCCCTCCCTTCCCCCCTCTTTATTTGGCAGTTTCTCTGCCTCTTCACTGCATATAAATTGTGATGGAAGAAACATTAGCCATCAAGAACCTGATGAAAAAGAACAGCAAATTTAAATGAACAGCTGTAGTTGAAATAAAGAAAATAACTCATGAGCTGATTTTACAAAATTTGGAGAATTTGAATTCAGCTGAATAGTTCTTTAAAGACAAATTTTTCTTCACAGTAGATTCTGTTGATTTTTGCAGTAATAGGTTGCTTCCCTGCCTCTGCAAATTCATCTGTGCTTGTAATCTAATCCTGCTAAGGCTAATCTAAGCCTTCCTGTGCTACTAAATAGATAGATATAATAAGTGGTCTATTGATTTGTGTTACTCTACCTGGTTTCAGAAGCACTTATTATACCAAATAGCTTTTACCTTGCTGGGCACTCTAGCTCATCTGCTTTTGCTGCTGAGTTTTCATGCAGTAGTAAGCATTTTACAGTGCTTGCTTTCTGAAATGTGCCTTTTGGTTGTTTGCATTCTGACAATATATTCTTTTTTTTTCAATTTACGTATGATTTCTGATCTTTCATGTGTTACTGTCTTCCATATAAAGCATTTTTCACCCAGCTGAGTATTCATAAATCCTTGCCAGCTATTTATAATTCACTACAAGCCTATTTTCTGTTTCACTCGTCAGTTTGCAGGTCGGGTGGAATCTGTTTCATATTTGTGTGCTGTTTTCTCCCCAGAAGGATGCCCAGTGTCTCATACAGGCAAATCCTTTCATTATCACCACTTCATCCACCAGGAGGTTACAGCTATTTAGCTGGTTGTGTTTATGGATCTGGAAGCACCAACTCAAACGTCCAAATTAGTTTTCTGGTATCTCTTTTGTTATACCTTTCTACCTGGTTCTGCGTATGTCACAGTCCTTTCTTCCAGGGCTTGACAGAAGCTTTGTTGAGTTTAGCATCTATAGATCTGTGAGACAGTTGCCAAACAAATGTGTATGTGGTACAAAGAAAGGAATTATAAAAATTATTAATATAATAATTATTAATCTATGTACACCACATCTATGTCTATCTTGGTGTATTGAGGAATGACCATTTTTATGCAGTTGACTATGAAACCTGTCCATTGCATGATTTCTTTTGTGTAATCTGAAATCCCATAATTTGGGTTAAGATAACATAATTTTTGAAGTCACCTAGCTGTTATTTCAAGTATGCTTCTGCAGAGAATAATGATGTATTATGGGTTAGCATTTACAGAATAAGCAGCTTTATAAGGTAGTTGTTTAGCTAAAATTTCAGAAGCTAACCACAAAATGATCCAAGAAATGAATCTTAAGGTCACCTTTGTCTGGGCAGAGGTATAGCCCATGTACTGTGCTGACCTGATGGCTTGATAAGACTGACCTGAATTGAGTGGAGGGTTTAGACCAATCAACTGACTTGACCAAAATTATATCCTTTAGCCCTTTCTTTCTTTTATTTGTAGATGACATCCTTTGGCTTCATCAGAATTGTAGTCTTGAGGAAGAATTTTATTAGGATACCACTTCTGTTTTGTCTATATGTTTCTGTTCCAGCAGTTTGATCCAGAGATGCTGTATGTGGTCTCTGAAGTTCATTAAGTTCATTAAACACTTCCATAATTCTGTGTGTGTGTGCATATATATATAGTGTGTGTGTATATATAGATGTATGCTGTTTGCCCAAAAGGTAAGTAGTCCTATAGTACTTGCTACTGGGAACTCCCTGCCTTAACTTGTTGTGGGCCTCCTCTCATCATTATTAAGCTGAGACTTTTTGGTCTGTGGTTGTGGGCTTGGTGGTGCTAGGTTTATCTCTGTGGTAGAAAGTAAATAGCTTTTCTGTGTTACTTGCATTTTCATGTAAGCAATATATTCTGTGTTAAATTCCCAGATCCTCCAAGTCTTCCATGTTCTTTAATTTGTATGGGGAACAAAGTGTCTCTGTGGGGTTCTGAGGATTTCCACACCTCCTGCAAGTTAATTTTGCCCCTTCTTTAGAACACACCAGTATTGCTTATTAGGCATTGGTGTCACCAGCATCAGACCACAGTGGTGTGAGCTGAGGCATTTTGGTTTCTCCCAGAAGCAAAACCTTCTTTTGAGAGACGCTTAGCCCAAGAAGGGAGAGGTTTTCCTAGAATTTTAATCATACCCCTTCTGTTTTTGCCCAAACTAATGTGCTTTAGAGCTGTGCTAATTGACCTGATGTTCTGGTTTTAGATTCGTGGTAGTAACCCTCAGAGCTAATTTACACAACGTGCTTTGAACTGAACTTGGTAATGCAAATATAATGTCCTATTAGCAAACTATGAATGGTTCCTACTGGGATTTGTACAATGATTCTGCACTCATTATTACTGTCATTCAATGCTGTGGATGAGTAGAGGAAAAATAATTAAACAAAATAGTACTTTAAATCCCAAAGGGAATGTAAAAATCAACAAAGTTGAAAACCCAGAAGTCTTAACTTGTGTTTAATATATACAGTCTGTGGAAAGGGAGGGGGAAGCATGGGTATGTGTTAAACAGCGTAGCTGCCCAAACTAATTGGATGGAAAAATTGATACCCAGTGAATGTGTATTTCCCCAAAATGATTCCATGTTTCTCTGGATTTAAGACTGATAATGTTACATGGAAAATGGTGTAAGAAGTATTTTCTTCTAATCCTCCTTTAAATGCTAGGCATCTTCCAAAAGTTTTGCTTGGGGATTTAGCTGTGTGGCTCCTCCTGATATCATTGGAAGTTTCATGGCTAAAACGCACAAGCAGCACTTTGAAAAAGCCTCTTGCAATCCAGCACTGTGGAAGCATTGCTTTGTGAGCATTTCTTGTTTCTGTGACTTGACCTGGCGTAAGCACAAAGTCTACGGGAGATCTTAAAGTTCAGAGAACTGTTGAGTGTTCCTTAACTTTGTGTAAACATGCAGGCTCGTGCAAGTCCACTTCTATTAGACTGTGGGCATTTTGACCCAACTTTTGAAATTAAATTGTGGGAAGAAAAAAAAAAAGGCAAACTCCTCTAACTGTTCAACTGACGTATCAGGCAGCCAAGTGAAGAGGCAGCAGTTCAATTGAAAAAATATTGTCCAATCTGGTGCTCTGTATCACTTGGCTCTACTCAGACTTGAACAGAGTGCTCTAGAAAGTGGGCTGGAATGTGCTTATCAGCTGCAGACCAGCTCAGGCCAATGGAGTTCCCCTTGGGCTCAGTTCTTCCAGCAGCACTTTCCAGCCTGCTCTTCATTATGACCTTTTTTTTTTTTTTTTCCCCATATTTGACTCTATCCGCTTCTCTTTCTAGCACTGCAGTCTGTTCCTGGGCAGACTGTCTCTCTTGTACTGTTAACTGCACAATAGTGAGGCCGGATACCTGAGCAGCAAACCCAAGTCGTCCTCTCTATGTTCAGGGTGTGAGACTGGTGTAAAATTTCATTCCCTAGGCGTCACAGCCCAAATTTGGTCTGGTCCAGCTGTGAGCCTGCTGACAATTCTGTCTGCCTGGCCACCTTTTCCATGAAGGAGTGATGAGAAATCACAGAATCACACAGAATCACAGAATGTTAGGAATTGGAAGGGACCTCGAAAGATCATCTAGTCCTATCCCCCTGCCGGAGCAGGAACACCTAGATCAGATCGCACAGGAACGCATCCAGGCGGGCTTTGAATGTCTCCAGAGAAGGAGACTCCACAACCTCTCTGGGCAGCCTGTTCCAGTGCTCTGTCACCCTCACTGTGAAGAAGTTTTTTCTCATATTCAAGGGGAACCTCCTATGTTCCAGCTTGAACCCATTGCCCCTTGTCCTATCACTGGATGTCACAGAGAAGAGCCTGGCTCCATCCTCCTGACACTCACTCTTCACATATTTATAAACGTTAATAAGGTCACCCCTCAGTCTCCTCTTTTCCAAGCTAAAGAGACCAGCTCTCTCAGCCTTTCCTCGTAAGGGAGATGCTCCATTCCCTTAATCATATTCGTGGCTCTGTGCTGGACTCTTTCCAGCAGTTCCCTGTCCCTCTTGAACTGAGGGGCCCAGAACTGGACACAATATCCCAGATGCGGTCTCACCAGGGCAGAGTAGAGGGGGAGGAGAACCTCTCTTGACCTACTGACCACCCCCCTTCTGATACACCCCAGGATGCCATTGGCCTTCTTGGCCACGAGGGCACAGTGCTGGCTCATGGTCATCCTGCTGTCCACCAGGACCCCCAGGTCCCTCTCCCCTACACTACACTCCAACAGGTCAGTACCCAACTTATACTGGAACCTGGTGTTGTTCTTGAC
>WKFP01014268.1:85646-106493 GCA_011057875.1 Pterocles orientalis
ACCCGGGTCCTCCTTCTTGCCCTTTTTGAAGACTGGTGTGACATTTGCTTTTCTCCAGTCCTCAGGCACCTCCCCTGTTTCCCATGACTTGCCAAAGATGATGGAGAGTGGTCTAGCAATGACTTCTGCCATCTCCCTCAGCACCCGTGGGTGCATCCCATCAGGACCCATGGATTTATGGGTGTCCAGATTACTTAACCGCTCCTTAACCCATGTTGTCTGATGTCAGTTCATCCTGAGAGTGGCCAGAAGTAAGAGTTATTGCTGCTCTTGTACCTTGGTGAGAAGACTCAGAGAGGAGGCATGAAATCCTGATTTTTGTACACTTTGGAGCAGCCTCATAATACTGCTGGTACTGTTGCTATGGATTTTGGGATGTCCTGAAGATTTGGACCTTAACTTTTACCAGAGTTGGGCTTTTAGCTCATGTCTTCAAAATTTAAGAAATTAAAACTTTCCACGTGCCACTCAAGAAATAATTTGAGTCATGAAGATTAGATTATGTAAATTAATACCTAAAGATCATTTGGTATTGGCAAATATTAAACTAAGCTACTGTAGAAAGAGTCTACACCAGCCATTGGGAAGTTATTTCAGTATCACCAAAATGACGAGTAAAGCGTCCACAAACTACCAACTTGAGAGTCCTTATTAGATTGTGCTAAAAGTTTTCTTTTCTGACAGTAACTTAAGCACTGCAAGTTTGGTATGGAGAGCAAAACAACAACAAAAAAAGTTCCCTGTGGTAATGAATGATTTGCAGCTTAAGGGAAAGAGCAAAGCTGACAAGAAGTGAAAAAGAGGACTTTGAAAGGCAGAGGAGTGGAAAGAAAAAAGGAGAATGGAGGAGAAAATAAGACATAAACAATGTAGACTTAGGCGTCAAGGAAGGAGACAGCTAGGGTAACACGGAAGACAAAATGTAAAAAAAAGAAAAAAAAAGTCAAGAAAAAATGTAAGCTCCACCAGAAATGGTTATTTTCAGTGAAGGGAAAAAAACCCAAAAACCCAAAGCCCATTCATTAAAGCATTGTGTTGCATTGAAGATTGAATCCACTCATTCTACTTACAATATAGCAATGCTGAGACTGAATGTGAAGGGCAGGGTCTTTAATTCTCTTCTTTTTATGGACATCACTCCAACAAAGGTCTTAGAGGTTAATTCAAATAAAAGATTTTCTATTGATGCTGAAACCATCCGCTTCAATCTAGAAAGAGTTTTTGAACTAGTAATAAAGCTGCTTTTTTCATCTCCCTAAGCAAAGCATGAATTGAGTCTTTCCTTTTTTTGCCAAAAAAAGGTTACAGGGAGCTCAAATATTTTATAGTTTATCCATATAAGGGGAAGATGCAGATTTATGTCTGGCTCTGGTGACAGAAGAGGATATCAAGGAAAAAAGATATTAAATATAGAGTAGCATAGGTGGAAATTACGTGGTCATCTGCAATGTAGTAGGTTTTATCTTCTGTTGGAATGTCATTGGAATCCTTTGCTTATTGTGCAGTTGGAAGCAGTGTGTGCAACTAATTTATAAAACGTACTTTATCATCTTATGGGAAGCCTTATGCCTTCGTTGGGACCACCTTAAGTTGGAGATAGTAAAGCTGTTGCATTCAAGAGCTCTAGTGTAGTTTTGCACTAGAAAACTAATAAGAAAGCTAACAAAGATTTTATAGGATAAGCAATATTTTTAAGTCAGCCAGTTAAATTAATGATCCTGCCTGTAAAGTTCAAAAAACGTCTGCCCACTCAACAGTGTGCACTTGTGTCTGTGATTCTGCCCTTTTGAGTGCTCAGGATTAGTCTGAGCACTTAGTGCACATACGTTCTTGTAGCTACATCTGTTTTGCTCAGCTGCTGTAATTTCCCCAACTACATCCTGTAAATCTCTGCTCCAGCATTGTGTGTTAGTAGCAGAGAGGCTTTTAAGGCATTACTGCACGTTCATGGTTAAAAGCATCATGTTTACATTGTTATGTCAAGTGTATCCAAATATTACTACTTGTGAGTTTAACGAAACTCACAAGCAGTTGTGTGCAGGTTGCATAATGCCAGGAGGAGAAGGCAGCCAGTGCAAAGATTATTAGGGATTAAGGAAAGTGATATATTAAGGCTGTCTACTCCTTGTGCCTGGAATGGCGACAGAACATGCTCTGCAGAGTCTCTCTGCTGGGCAGCTTCACGTTTTTTCTTGTTTAGAAGCCCTGTAATTGCGTTGCAGAAAATATGCCTGGTACAGCCACCAGTGGTCAAGTGGTTTACAAAGGGTTTCTGAAAGCTGCAGTGTGTCGCACTGTGTGGGACGCTTTGCTTCTCTGTGTCGCTGCTCATTGTCAGCTATTTTTGAAAAAAGAAATTGCTGCTTCTCTGTAGTTTGGAGACCTGTTCTAGATCCTTGGAGAGAACGGAAGTGCAAAAACGCAAGTTAGTGCTATTTGCAGTTATCGTTTGTAAGCGTTGGTACAGGAAGTCACTGCTTTATTTTATGTCATTTCAAGGTTGTTAAAAATAGCTTGCAGTGCTGAATATTCCTTTTTCTTATCCCTATTGCGATTTGTATTACTTCTAACATTCAGTGTATACCTTTGAGCTCTGCTTTACTTACTTTAAAATAAGGACTGGTGGACTGATGTCTTAGCAGCAATTTGTTCTACTGGAGTGAAGATAAGTGTTTGCCATTTTCCTTTGTCAGTGGTAACATTGGCCTTTTTTTAAACACTTTTTTTTTTCTTTTTTTGTTACTTTTCAGAGCTCTTATGCTTGTACTCAGCTCTCCCTTTTGTCTCTTTCAGTAGCCGGATGATATGGCAGCGTTTTTTTTTCTATGGCCTTTTTTTTTTTTCTATGCTGCAGTGTTGTGTATTTGTTCCATAAAGAAGTGTTGATCACAAATATCTCTGCATTGAATAATTGTATTTGTTGAAGTACAAAATGTATTTTATCCTCTGGCTGAGGGTTATCTTTCCATAGGTGCCTGGGTTCTTGCTAATTTGTTGGCTAGTCAGGATATAAATGTTGAGGTGGAGAGAAGAGAATTAGCAATACTAAGACTAGCATGAAATTTTGCAGAGTCCTGTTGGCCAAAATTTCTGGAGGGGTTAGAGTCATTAAAAGAAATCATAAAATCATAGAATGGTTTGGGTTGGAAAGGACCTTAAAGATCATCAAGTTCCAACCCCCATGCCATGGGCAGGGACACCCTCCACTAGACCAGGTTGCTCAAAGCCTCATCCAGCCTGGCCTTGAATACCTCCAGGGATGGGGCATCCACAACCTCCCTGGGAAACTTATTCCAGTGTCTCACCACCCTCATAGTGAAAAATTTCTTCCTAATGTCTAGTCTAAATTTACCCTCTTTTAGTTTATACCCATTACTCCTTGTCCTCTCACTACACTCTCTGATAAAGAATGCCTCCCCATCTCTCCTGTAGCCCCCTTCAGGTACTGGAAGGCTGCTATTAAGTCTCCTCGGAGCCTTCTCTTCTCCAGGCTGAAGAACCCCAACTCTTTCAGCCTGTCCTCATAGGGAAGGTGCTCTAGCCCTCTGATTAATTTTGTGGCTCTCCTCTGGACTCTCTCCAACAGGGAATCTTTGACTATTTTCCTTTGTGACCTTAAATTAAAAAGCCAAAGCAGGTTATTCGTTTAATACAATTCTGGTTGCAATTCAGGGGCTAAAACATTAGGTGTAACACTAACTACTTGAAAGTTCAGCAGAACAGCCACTGTGGGAGAACTTAAAGCAGTTACTGTGTATTTTGGAAACCTTGATGTTGTTGAACACCTGTGACTTGTGTCCGATGGTCTATGGATCATCCTATGAGCCATAAGGTAGCCCATTAAGCCAAAAATTGAATCACAATTTCACTTGTCTTCTATTTTGTCTCCTTGGACAAAAAAAGCTTGAACTGGTCCTCTGCTTCATAATATAGGTGTTAGGTGTTGTCAGTTATTGTCATGGAGCCTAGCCCCTGCATAGAGCCTTTGTTCTCTGTTGTTTGTCTTGGATAGCTGTATAAATGGCTCATTCTGTGTCTTTTTGTTTTATCTAATAGTGTTAAAATAAATTTTACTTTCAGGAAGAACTTGTGGCAATTTGAGTCACAAGTTTGAACTCTTTTGGTGCCTATGCACATGTGGAATCTGGTTGCCTTGTTAGCTTGTGTAATGGTTTCCAGATGATCTCTTGTGACTGCTGACAATCCACAGAGGGCAAGCTGGAAGCATGGCTCTCCTTGAAGTTCAGGCTTTGCTTTGCAAAGAGAAATGAGAAAAAAGAAAATATTTCTTCTGGTGGGGGGGGATCTGAACAGATGGTCAGCAGAGAACTGAAGTGTAATAGGTTGCAAAGAGACAGAGGAAAAACCAGGTAAGAGAAAATGTGAAGCAAATGTGGGCAGATTGCACTCTATCCCTGCACCCTCCCCTTCATTTCTCTCCAGTTGCTCAGTGAAGAATGGAAGGAATGGTAGGAAAGGAAAGTGAAAGGAAAATTTTCTCGGGGTTTCTGGAAAGGATGTGATACTTTCAATGTACACAATCATTCATCAATGCACCTTAATATTCTTGGTAAACAAGAATATTGGATGGCTGCCAAAGCTAGAAAAACAGGAGGGTCCTGTCTGTATGATGAGATGGGAGAGTAAACTGAACCCTCACCTTGCCTACAGAATTCAGGTGCCTCCTGCCCCTGAGGATGTTCCAGGAATGGTGTTGTGCAGTCACACGGGAGCTAAAAAATGCACATGGTTTCCTGTCTCAACTCATTTTCATAGAATCATAAAATTGTTTGGATTAGAAAGGACGTTTAAAGATCATCAAGTTCCAACCCCCCTGCCATGGACAGGGACACCCTCCACTAGACCAGGTTGCTCAAAGCCTCATCCAGCCTGGCCTTGAACACATCCAGGGATGGGGCATCCACAGCTTCCCTGGGCAACCTGTTCCAATGTCTCACCACCCTCACAGTGAAAAATTTCTTCCTAATATCCAACTTAAATCTACCCTCTTTCAGTTTAAAGCTCTTACCCCTCATCCTGTTGCTACACTCCCTGATAAAGAGTGCCTCCCCATCTCTCCTGTAGGCCCCCTTCAGGTACTGGAAGGCTGCTATTAAGTCTCCTCGGAGCCTTCTCTTCTCCAGGCTGAACAACCCCAACTCTTTCAGCCTGTCCTCATAAGGGAGGTGCTCCAGCCCTCTGACCAGGACATGGTTGGCTTTCTGGGCTGCAAGCGCACACTGCTGGCTCACGTTGAGCTTCTCATCCACCAATACCCCCAAGTCCTTCTCCTCAAGGCAGCTTTCTATCCATTCTCTGCCCAGTCTGTGTTTGTGCTTGGGATTGCCTCGACCCACGTGCAGGACCTTGCACTTGGCCTTGTTAAATTTCATGAGGTTGGCATTGGCCCACCTCTCCAGCCTGTCAAGGTCCCTCTGGATGGCATCCCTTCCCTCCAGCGTGTCCACCACACCACACAGCTTGGTGTCACTGGCAAAATAAAGTGAAACCTGTCCATTATGAAGAAGAGCTTTCTAGGGGAAGTCTCTTTCTGGGCAGTGCAAAGCAGAGAGACAGTTTGGGTTTACGGTTTCCTGGTAGTGAGAACCTTGCCATCCTGTGCCAAGCACATGAAGAGACAGGAATGGTTTTATCCAAGTCTGCAGCCAATTTAAAGCACCATTTGGTGCACACCGAATACCACTTTCATAGCTTTTGAGTCCTTTGTGGAAAAGTAAGCAGACCTGCGATAGGGAGTCTGCGCCTGGCCAGTCGTGACCACGGTGGTGTGTGCAGGAGAGGAGGTTGAGCTGGAATGCCTGGAGGCTTCTCCAGACCCATGGCTGGACAGGTGGGTAGTGTTGCACTAATTGCTTTATAACCTTTCTTACAATGTGTATAACCTCTTAAAGTATCAAGGCAGGTCTGTTGTCATGTAACTCCAGTACTTTTGTCACTGCTGGGCCAACATTTCACCTACAGCCCCTTTAATTTAGAAGCAATGTGCTTGCTTTGATACTGCATAATAAAACAATTTGTAAAATTTCAGCCATTTTTTTGTTTTAAAGGTAGATTATATGCTGAAAGTATTTAGAAAGTAAGTTACCTCCTCCTCCCCGTCCACCATTGTCTCCCTCATGTAGCACAGGAGGAACTGCTGCATGTCTAGTTTGCCAGATTTTACAGAAATCTGAAAGAAGCTTAGAAAACCTGTGAAGGTATGGTAATTCCCTTCAATTTAGGCAATTTAATAATCACAAAACTTGAAGGGTCACCTGTCGCTTTAGATGAAAAGTATCACATACAATGAAGAAAGTTCAGGAGGTAAATTCTGGGAACGTGTTTTTCAAGTCTGCCTTTTTTTTTGCAGGGTGGTTCCCCCTCGTACCTTTTCTGCTCTGCAAGTGTTTTATGCCATATCTGGAGACAGAATTGTGAGTTATTATAGACAGAGCTGCTGGCACCTCCTGTCATTTCTCTTTATAACATCTAGTTTTCTGGGTTTTATTTCTTTGTCAAACTTTTGTTTATGCTGAGATTTTTCTATAGCTTATATCTGCCCTGATATCTAACTTTAGGGTAGGATCTTGCTTCTGTTAAAATCAGTAATTTCTATGTACTGTATATATTTCACTCTGTTTTTTTACATCAAAGGTGAGGTGTCACTTGATTCATTACAAGCTCAAATTCATTGTTGCACCAAGGCCTGCAAATTAATCCAGCTGTAAATATGTTTAGGGGCTGTAGGCAGAGAGATGAGCAGATGGAGCATGTTCATTGCCTGCTTCTGCCATGTGTAAAACAGTCATCTCTCCAAATGAGCTAGTACGTGGCCTTTCTGGGGTCTCCTAAAGAGGGAAAGCTGGTTGTCTTGGGTATTGCAGTGTCCACCCACTCCCAGCATGTCTAGAGGTTAGGCTGTGCCCTTCCTCCTGTTTAGGATGTACCCATGTGTCTGAGAGAAAGTTAACAGTAGACCTTCTGTGTCGACAACCCCAAAGGGAACTTCCTGAGGAAGGTGAAATGTTCACTCTGTACTTTTCTTCTTTTCCTGTTTCAGTGCAGCGTAAGTGGGAAAATGCTGTGCTTGTCCTGTGTTTTGCCAATTTTGTATATCTGTATTATCCTTCATACATTTTTATTACTTCTCATATTTTTTACAAAGATTGAGGGTATGAAGTGGCAGCATACTATAAAATTTTAAATGTAAAAGTAGAGCGAAGTATTTTAAGACAGTGATGCTTAAGCTAGAACCTTTGTTTGTTTCTATACATCAGAAGAGTTCCCTACAGTGTCAGAGCAGCTGACCATCTAGTGCTGGAGAGGCAACTGAAGCATGGCAGAAATCTTCGTATGGACAAGATGCAATATACTGCATCCATCTGAGAGCTGTGAAAGCAGCAGAGTAGCGTTTGATAATAGATCCCTGAAAGCCCCCTGTCCTCTTGTGGGATGAGGTTATGATAAGATCAACATTAACGAACCACCCAGCAGTTGCTGCCGACCCTCTTCCATCCAGAGGGATTAAGGCTGTCTGGCAGCCCCATATAGTGCAGCCTTGCTGCATTCCCACAACTCAGTCCCAGCAGAACTGCTGTGCTTGAACGACCCATTGGTGGCATGTCACTGCAAAACACAGCTCTGCATTTGTGTGGCAGGGCAAGTATCCTATTCTCCAGGCCAGCTATTTTCAAAAGGAGAAAAGAAACCCTTGTGGTTGAGTTATAGAATCATCTCCAATTAGACAGATAGTATCTTCAACTCCAACAAGTAAGATTGGGTTATGTCTTTAAACATGTGGCTTTCATCTCATAGATATATTCAGTACCAATTTTTGTCTTTCCAGTTCACCTTTATGGAGTCTTCCTATTCACAGAACAGCCAATCCATTTAAACTCCCTCTGAATTTAGGCCACCTCATCTCTGGTGGCAGTAATTTCCCCAGGTTAATTTTGTGCTGTTGTGCAGTGATATTTAGAGGATTAGCACATTCCTTAGAACAAAGCACAATTGCTGGAAGAGACAGGTAGTAACTACGTATATCAGTATTTACTTTGTTACTGGAAGAGAGTCAGTGAACCAGAATAGAAATTGGTTGATTGACTTGACCCAGAATGTTAGCTTTTTTGGAGTATTTGCACGTCTTTATCGAGCTACCTATTTTCCTCTCTTTAATCCTGGCCTTTTCTGTTCTTTTTACTTGAGTTCCCTGGGAATAATTCTGTGGAGAGAGGCAATTGTTCTTTATGCAGAGCTTGTTCTTTGGGTTTTTCCACTGTCTGTCTGCAAGATGCAAAATTCTTTACCAGTCTATAATCCAAAATCTTGTTACTGGGGCTTGATAAATCATCTTGACATGTAGTTGAGCAGCTGAGATGTCGTCTCTGAAGTTTGACTGGCTTTTCAAGTTAACCTTTAAATGTATCGAAGCCATTCCGTGGTTTTTCAGACCACAACTTCACACATTAATGCAGCACATCTTCCACGACAGAAAAGAGATATTTTCAACTAATCACATTTTGCTTTTGCTTTTCTCAGAGCATTAGTAATAATTTTTACATTTAAAAAAAATAGAATAGTGACGGGACAAGCAATCTATCAACCTTGTTCACACCCAATTCTGCACTCAGTTTACCCAAGGTGAATCAATGCATGTCCATGCAGTTACTTCTATTTTTATGTCATTCTTAAGAGCCAAATCTCATCCTAGCTCCTGAAGTCAGGCAAAAGTCTTGCTGAAGCCAGTGGGTGTTTTGCTCTACCTGACTAATAAGGTATTTGAGAAGGAATGTGATGCTTGTGGATCAGAGAGGCTAATTGTATAGGCTCCAGGTTTGTTGTGCAGGAGGTGATGTTTGGCAGTTCTTTTCATGACAGGTGTAGATCTTCTAGCAGCCATTGTGGCAGTTCCAACCTTTAATTTTGTGTCAAAATGTGTGTCACTATTCACCCTCCCTAAAAAAGGAAACAAAAAGGGAGAGGGGAGGGAGGTTAAAAAAGAAATAATGCCTTTAGAAAGGCAAAAAATTAACTTTGGGCTTTATCTTTGGGACTCAAAATTTGAATCACTAGTCTGTTAGAGAACTACAGATCTGTAGCCTGGCACTTAAAAACTGCTGTGATAACTGGCTGCCAATTTTTTGAGGAACCCAGTACAATTTTTATTCTTCTCAGGTGCCAAGCATCCACATCTGGAGCTTCCAATATGGACACTGGGTTTAAGATGTCACCAGTCAGATACTTGGTTTTAGAAAGTTTTTGAAAATCTTGATCATAGAATGCAAAGCATTTGTTGTGGTCCGTAGGTCTTTGTAAGCTCAATTTCTGAGGACCAAGACTGAAGGATAAAAATTATGATATGCCTTCATCTGCAGGCTCAAATAATATTGGTAAATAAGAGAAATAGTGTTACCCCAGTGGGGCTGCTTTCTGGTGAGAAATAACACGTGGTGTTATTTTAAAAGAACTAGGTTAATTATTGAAGAGATTTCTGCAGCTTCTAAAATGGCAGACTTACACTCTGTAACAACCAGAAGACCACCACAGGAGCTCACTGCTACCCCTCAGCTCTGTTTGACCAGGACTGATTCCAAGACTAGACTTTGTTTGCTGCTGTAGGCAGGAAGAAAAATGTATGATAAAATAAGAGAAAGAAAAGCTGAATCACTTTTCTTCAATTAAGGCTTAACAAGAAAATTCTATTTTTAATCTTAGCAAATGCCCTGTTGTCTGATCTTCCATGACTATTTATACTTTTTTTATTTTAATAACTCCCCTCAAGGCCAATTTGAGGTAAGCATGTAAATCTCCAGAGAACTGATGAAAAAAAGCAATCCCATTCACTTAAATGTAAAAATAAACCATTTGGCATGTTTATGCAGAAAAGAATCTCATAAATTATTATTCCTTTTTTTCCCCTCTGTCATTTAGTACTTTCTTAGCTAGATTGAAAGCACACAGATTCCCGTTTGCATTTTTTTGCTTTGAAGTGATGGTGAATAGATTCATTAAATTAGAACCAAAAAAGTCTGCTAATTTGTTGCTTGTCTTCTGTTTCAAATGGATGATCTAAAAGGCTGAAAGTATTTGTGTGTTTGTTGCTGTGCTACTTGCAGTTTGTTACAAGGGGAATAACATCCATCGGATTTTTAGATTTTTAAGGAGTATTTTTCTTCCAGCAAAATCTCCAGGTCACAGCCCTTGCAATTACATGCAGAAGGCAGCAAGGAGACAAAGCTAGTCTGGGTAGCTTTCTCTTTTAGCAGCAAAGTTTGCATTTCTTTTAATGTAGTTAAAACGTTTGACAGGAGAGAATAGGGTTTAGTGATGTGAGGTGGTTTCCAAATGAGTGTTAGCTTTTTACTGACCTACTTTTGACTAGTGGTGTATTCTTGTCCATTACTTTTTGTCATTGAATAATGCTGATATATTAAGCTCTGTGCTTCAAGGGCATTGTAAAATTGCATGTAGGGGCAGGGCTGAACTGTGAAAGTGCAAATTACTCTATCAGATCATACCCAATTAAAAAGTGACAAGCACAGCAGGAGAAATTGAAAGCAAGGTTTATCTTTCATGTAGCATAAGAAGTCACTATATCAGTTAGAAACAAAGTGAGTGTAAAACAGATTCTCCACCTCTTCTCATCCTTCTCCAAAAATTAATAATATCTTCTGACTTCATTATCCAAAAGAATAAGCCCCAGAGTTTTAACAGCTCATGTTGAAGGATATTACCACAATGGCGAGAGAAGGGAGAGTACGGCAGCCGTACACCTTTAAGCTATCCACTTTCAAAGCATGTGCTGACCCTCAGGTCAGTACATTGGGGATTGACGGATAGGGAGTTTGGAAAAAGTGATAGTAGTTTATATAAAGCTAAAGTTTGTCATTAAAGGAAGACTTGCAGTCTTGCAGACTCTCCGCAGTTCCGCAGGAAGCGTAGGAATAAAAGCATGGTAAGGAAACCGGGAGCTTCTACTAAACCCTATAGTAGTTCTAAAACTGCTACAACCTAGGGAACCTTAGTTATTCTCCACTGCTATTGCAAAAATCCTTATATAACCTTTCGCAAAATATTCTTCTAATGGTGAGATGGGTCTGTGAATGTATAAACAAATGCAGTTTTCTGGGTATAGTTGTCTTCCAGAAGCTCAAGATGTCGTGTTACTGAACCTGTTCTGATGGTGGACCTGAATTAGAGATGTTATGGACAAAACTGGTGCTTTCCAGAGTACTAGGGCTGTGGTGGGTTTTGGGGTTTTTTTTGGTTTGGTTTGGGGGTTGTGGGGTTTTTTTTTTTTGGCTTGGTGGGGTTTTTTAGGGTTTTTTTTTCCTAATCCAATAAATTATCTCATAAAATGAACAAAAAAAAAAACCCAGAAAGTAAATCAACTTTGCAAAATGTGTCCTATATTTGCTATTGGGATGCAGACTGCTTCAGTGGTTTGTGACTGCTGTCTGATCAGGTGAGCACCACCTTCTGCCAACAGTCGATGTTACGTTGGCCCTGATGCTTGCTACTAATGGGATTACCTAAGTGGTTTCAGTTAGTGAACTCCTGTGTGTGTGTGTGCATGAATGCAACTTTAGCACAGCTGATTTGGTTAATGCTGTATTTTCAGATTAGGCTTTTTAGTGATGTTCTACTTTGTGAAGGAAAAAAAGGGTGAGAAATAAGCGAAGCGCTTGATGCGTGTAAGCTGTGCTTAGAGGCATTGTACTGTGGGAAAGATAGGTGAAGATGGATGGGTACATTCACAGGGTACTTGATTGATGTAGCTTATTGGAGTTTCTTCTGAGCGAAGAAGTTGCAGGGACTCATATGCAGGCAATAACTAGGTCCTAAGTTTAAAAACAAACGAACCTCCCCAAAACATCAAACCATAAAAAGCCACTAAATCTCATAAAAATCTAGGGTGGTAATTCTTTCCATTCTATAGCATTTCAGTTCTATCAGAAGAAGTCTGATTCATAACATTTTAAAGGACTGTTATGCATGGACTGAAAAATTAGTTAGGCTTGCTTCTCCTGAAGGTACAGGGGATGACCTAGTTGTGTGGGTTGTGGTTTGTTTTTTTTTTTTGTGGTTTTGGTTTTTCTTTGTCAAGAGGAAAATTCTAAAAACTGTGCCTTTGTTACTCTCACATTTTTTCTGCCACAATAAGAGGTTAATGCATTAATTACTAGATATATGAATGTAACATAGGTACAATAGATTTTCAAGAAAAAAAGGAAGAAGACACCCACACTGCAATTTGAATGTGGAAAAGGTTAATGGAATTCTAATTTCTAATTGATACATGCAAAATTTCTGGGTAAGAGATGAATTGGTTTTAAAAAAATACAAAACTGTACAGTTATGCCGTTCCTTAACTTTGAATTTTATTTTGCAGTGACCAGTGTAAAAGAAAAGTCTGAAAAGTACATGGAGATGCTAGAGGAGAAACTACATAGGTAAGGATGATATAATGGAAACCTTTGAAAGCTTAAAAACATTTGTTAACGCAGCATTGACATGCATGAAAGTGTTAGGGAATGTTTTAGAACTTTCATATTAAAATAATGTAAAAAATAGTTCAAAGTTGAAAGTTCTATAGGTGTTATTATTAAGGCCTCTGTTCATGGCTATTTTCAGCAGCTTTGCCACCAGCCTGCCAGTGGATGGAGGTGAAGAAAGAATTCCTGTGTTCTCTAGTGTGTAGGACTGCTCTGCAGCAGTGTTGGTATGGCCAGAGAAAAGGGAGCATGCGTGTGGTTGGTGTGTATCGCTCCAGCCCCGTCTGCAGGTGCTGTAGTCTGTGGTTGGAAACCCTGAAGTGCCAGGGATGTGGCAGCTGGTTGAAAAATCATCACTCAGTTCCTATGCAAAACCTAACTCTGAGCAGAGCCAGGGGATCCCTTACCAGAATTCTGGGCATCTTTAACAAGTAATGACTTTTTATATAACGATTTTGAAAGAATGCCATTTGGGGGATTGTGGAAAGCAAATAGAAACCAAGAAAACAATGGAGATATTTTAAGAACTGAATCCTAATGCAGCATATACTTATTTTTATGTCTTTTCTTTTTTTAACCAAATGCTAGCATTTGTATTTCCTTCTCTTGCTGTGTGAAGAGGGCTCTAGACTACCCTCAAGTTTTAGGCTGTTCTTTGAAATATGGTTAGTAAATATTGCTCTGCTGATGTAACGGAATCTTCTATTATAGTGGACTTAGCCTTGTACAAGTATATTTATAGTGGAAAAAGCTTTCATAGGAAGTAATTGGAGTTTTTGTCTTAATAAAATGCAATCCACCAAATTAGCACCACTTCCCTTCCTAGGTAGGTATAAGTAATAAACTTGCTGCTGTCATTGGTTTTTGTTGTGTTGTTAAAGAGAAGGTTCTAGATCTTTAGATTTACTCACTTATACTTTTGAATATAGAAGTATCTATTTTGCATAACTCTTTAATTTAAAAGTAATTTAGAGCTGAGTGAAAAATGATGGAAACACCTCAAAGATCAAGCTGTGTGTCTGTGTCCTGCCTAACCCCCACCTTAATAACATTTATATGCCATAATAGTCCAATCCACAAGTGTAAGACAAGTCTTAAGACCTTGCTGTGGGTTGTCTTCTTGAAAACCATACTTTTAATTAAAAAATAAAATATAAGGTATAGCAACATGTATTGATGCTTCCAGGCCATATGGATTTAACTGATGTATCAGGATCGCAGAAAGAGGTAAATTTCTCTTTAACTATTAAATCCCTGGAGAATCTAGACTTTTTTTTCCCCTTCTGATTATTTACCAGTTAGAATTTGCAGTTGTGGTTTGTTTTAATTTCTTTACGCCTTTTTGTACAATTTTTGCATTGTCTACCTGGACTTCTCTGCATTGGTAGCTTAAATTGCAACACATTCTGTATGTGTCTGGATAAATGTTGTTAATGAGCTTGTAGCATGCTGCTTTCCCTCTTCTTGCTATTTGTGGGAGAAATTTCCATGCCAAACTGCTGGTATTCATCCTGCTTCTGTGGGGAGTATCATTTCATGGGAAGGATGAAAAGTTAAACCCTCTTTTTGGCACGGCTTTATATTTTGGAAGCATTTTTCTTATGAACAGTAGTAGACCATTTCCAACTTCCTTTAGCAGATTTAAGAGTTGTCAAATATTGTAATACAATCTGTTGCTTTTGTATGTATGGGTTCCTTTCCTCAGTATCACGCAGTCCTGGGCCTGTTTTGGTCTAGATTTTGTATTGCAACCAGGTTACAGGCTTCAAAGCCTTGCTGTTGAGGTAAGCGTTCTTCCCAGCCATTGCCGAGGACACTAATGCATGAAGTCTAAGCATGTATCTGCAGCTGTGCTGCTGCATTTGACGTGCACTTCAAAGTTTGCCATCAGCTTCTCTGTCTCTAACAGGCTGTTGTGGTTTTGAGAGGCTTCTAAAATTTCCCTTCCTGCCCTCAGAGATTAAAAAAAAAACCCAACAACAACAACCCTCCCTAAAACTCACCAAATAAACCCAATAAAAAACTCCCCCAAAAAACCCACTGCAGTGTTGGCCAAGCCTGCAGATGGCAAAGATTCAGTGCTGAACCAGTGATAGTTTTTCAATATGTACAAATGGTATTGTTCTAAAAATAGTTTATCCCAAGTAATTAAGGGCTAAGAATTTCTTTTAATATTGGTGAGAAGAGAAAATCTCTAATGTTTTTACCAGAAAGAAGTCTCTAAGGAAGTGCATCTTTATTTTTTTTTTATATTTATGCTAATAAAGTGGTTATAGATACTTGCTTTTTAAAGGTTTTTTGGAGTTAAAGTAATTAACTACACCTGCTGTACAGCTTGAGTAATTAAAAATGTAAGCAAAAGCCCAAGAGACTTCCCTCCCCCCACCTTAGAGAAGTAACTTGAGAGACCGTTTCTTTTTTTTGGTTTTCATATAGATACTCAGATTACTCCTTTATATATAATGCAATCTAAAGAAAGAATCTCTAAGGAAAGTATAAAGAGTAAGTTTTATGCTTACGTTGTAGACAGAGGTAGAATTTGCATCTGTTTAATGGATGCCCTTTTTTGGATGCCTTTGAAACCAATAGAGGATCAAGTTTGTGCAGCATGAATTCAGATAAGCTTCAAAAGTTTTTCTCCAGATGAAACATGTAATTTTTCTAGGTAATGTTTCAAATAGGAACAACCTAGCTTCAAATCCCTTCAGTTTAAGATACAGCTTCAAAATAAGGCAAAACTGTTAGAAATGTAATTTTTCCACTTTTATAATAGAATTAGTGAAGAAAAGTCAGACGAAAACAGCTTCAAGTAAGTTTATAGTTAAGAGTTTTAATTTTATAAATTCAAATGTTTTTTCCCCCCACTCTCCTTTTCTCTTCTGTTTATTTTATTAAGAAAATGTTGGAATAAATTCCTCTTGTGATTTTTTTTTTTTTTTTGAGTAGAGGTATTGGGGGGAACATAACTTATTCACTGGAGTACCTTTTTTTTTTGGTTTGGTTTTCTTTAAACAAATGCAGTACTTTTGACTGCAGCCTGCAAAATGCATCTCTTCAGAAGTAGCTCAATAGAATGTTAATCTATTTGATTAAGAATAGTACTCTTAAGAGCCTTACACCTACAGAAAAAAGGTGGAAATATTCATTGACAAAAAAGGAAATATGTTCAATACCTAATAATTTCACCCCAAAGAGGATAACCACCCATTAAGTATACAGATTACTTGACATTGTTTTTTTCCTTTTAAAATATTGGTTGTATTCTGAGCTTGACAGTTGTTGAGGACAGTATCATTCAAGAAAAGAATAAATATATAACATGTTTAGTAATTATTCAGACTGTCTCTTTTCCAGTCACCAATATACATCAAGCCGCTCCTAGAGTTTACATTAAATCACTAGCTGCTCCTTTGAGAGGGTCAATACCATTGCTATGGCTGCCATAGTAGACATTGCAAATGGCTTACGTTTTGTTAGTAAACAGGAGATGCGCAAAAGTGGTCAGAGACAGGGTAGTGAAAACTGTGTTTAGTGAAGACATCTGTCTGTATGAATATCTGACATGCAAGAAGCTGCTTTGCTTAGATAACTTCAGCTCATCACTTGAGCCATTTAAAAGGGACTGTGCAGGAGAAGTTTACTATAGTTGTCTGATCTAGCTCACTGAAAGTCAGCTGAGCATCGTCTTGTGGGACCTTTGTTCTTCCACAGAAAGATTAGTTCTTCATCTCACTTCTTTCCACTCTGAGTGGAGGCTCTGCTGGGGCTTTATATCATTACCACGTCTAAAGTGGGCTTCAACAATCCAGCTCTTTCAAGAACCACCAGGTTCTGCCATAAGTGAGCTTAAGTCATGTAAATGGCTGAGGGTCGTGAATTGATCCCAGGAAAGAGCGCTGTGAAGCCATAAGGGCAGATTTGGGTTGGGATTTTGTGCTTAAATGCTGTCTCCTAAATCAATACTTAAATAAACGTGACCAGATTTTTGTGAAGTGTGTGAGGTACCAATAAGCAACTTTGAAATCAATGAAGATGGAAAGGGAGTACCAAGTTACATTTGTTTAGTACTTATATGTGGGAATCCAAGTCTAGACCTGGGGTTTGTAAATATTCACTTGTTTTTGAAGATACCAGAGAAAATCACCTGCCTTTTAAATGAGAAAGAAATCTTTGATATATGTATTTCTGCATGAAAAATCATAATCTTCTGAGTTATTTGCTAGCTCTTACATATATCAATGAAAGTCATGCAACATGAGCAATTGTGTGTCTGTCACATCTTTACGTGTACCCTGTATCTCATTAAATCTCTGTCCTAGCTTCAGTCTATTTCCTTCCATTGCAGAGAGGGTTGTGAGGATGCGTGTGCTTAAAAAGATTGATCTGTATGAGAAATGTATTTGATAGCTGGAGAAATGAAAACAAATGTGTGGAACAAGGTAAAATTTTTTTTAAAAACACATCTTTCAGACCGTTGCCCTTGTAGAAGCTAGTAAATGTTCCACAGCAAATGCAGTTTTCTTAGGAAGTGCTGTGCAAAAACAGGAATTCGGTTGCATCACTGAAACACGCAACAAAGGCATTTTTTCAGTTCTTTCAGCTCAGTCTTACCTTTGGAGACACTACCGTGCTGTTCTTGCAGTAGTAGAGGGGAATAAGCCATTTCATTTAAAAAAAAAATCTTTTTTAATACTTTTTTAGATTTCTTTATACCAAAGAAAACTAAGATTAAGTTAATGGTGCAAATCAGCTTAATGAGATTTTGGATGAAATAACAATGCTTTTATTTTTCAAGCATCCCATCTGCTAGATATCTATAGAAGTATATTTGGAATACATTGCCCTTGTGAAACTTATTAGAAACTGATAATCTACAAAAGTTTGCACTCTTAAACAGATGTAGTAAAAGCGGTGGAATTGCTATAGGAGAGTGTCATCTGAAGATTTATTTTTGTATGCTGTGAATGATTTAACATTTGCCCTAAGAACTGTGTTTTTCTGGCCTACTAAATACTTCCTGAGTACATAGCATGTTAACATGAAAAGTTATGCCTGAACCATAGCCTGAGCGATTAATGATAGATATGATATGCAATGAAGGAGCATCTCACAAGTGGAAATACATCTTGAGGGGGAAGGAGGCAGAGAACAAATAAAACGTCAGGAGAAACCAAAGATCTTGAGACCATCATTCATCCTTCTGCTTGTACTCAGAATGTAAGAGCCAGACCTGTCATGGAGAATTGAACCCTGAGGCAGCAGAAATCCCAGAAGGAGCTGCCTTCATCACTAATTAAACAACTGGGCATTTAAATATTTCTGAAGACTGTTACAGTTTTCTGCAGTGAGGCAAGGTCAGGGTCCTTGTGTCCAGCTGGAGCTTTTCAGCCTCCTGCACCCACCCAGAGCCCTGTTTGAGGTGCTGTTGAAGAGCAGCCTGTGGTATCCAAGCCTACGAGTATAAGCTTGCAACTATTGAACATTTTAATGACAAAGCCCCTCTATGGCCATCTACAGACTCTTATCTTATGTAAGGGTAAGATTTCGTCCAGGGCTGTTAGTGTCCTGTATGTCACTGTGTAGAAAGCCTGGTGTCTGCCAGAGGAGGACTGCTGTGCTGGGGCTGCTGAGTAAGGCTCTCCAAAAGCTTTTTCTTCTCCTATACGCAGCAGCACGGGTGTGCTTGGGAGTGCCAGATGGCCTGCGGTAATGTCACGCTGAGGGCTGTCTCAGCTGCTGGTAGATCTTAGGAGAGCACAGAGAGGACTGAAATGCCATCTTTGCCTCCCTCCCTCAAGACTGTGTTTTCTACGGCACTTCCAAGAGAGCACACAGTTCCATCCCTTCGTGGATGATGATCTATCTTATTTTGCTTGACAACAGTTCTGCTGCAGGAGTGTTAAATGTAGGTTAGACAAAATACTAGATCCTTCTAGTGACGCATTTAGTCCCTTTCTTCTTCCCAGCTGGTGTAAGCCGTACACAGCTGTGAGAACATTAGCTCCGAAATTGTGAGCAGCAGACACTTTGTATGCGGTGATGCATTTGCTTATATCTCGTGGCCCACATGGTGATGGCTTCTAAATCCCTTATCATAACCGCCTCAGGCTGGAAACAATTTTTTTCTGTATCAGCCGATGTAAAGATGACGTTTCTTGAGCTGAGGGAATTTAATGTGATTGTACTGTTCTCCAGGCCTCAAAAAGATTATGCTGTGACTTCCATTCATCACAAAAATGGGGCTTTTTAGTTGCTTTTTCTAATTCCCAGATAGGAATCATGAAATTATTTTGGGAGAATAATATTGTTCAAGAATAACTGGTGACAATTACACAGAGGTGTTTTATTGAGCTATTTTCTGTGCTATTCTGCAAGAATGGGAAAATTACTAAATATGCTTGCTAGTAAGATGTAATATTGCTTTGCCATTTTTGATTGTTGGATGATACAGCACCTGGTAACTTTGCAAATTTATGCAAACCCCTTCTTCCTTGATGGATTCTTTTTTGCTATTTGTCTTGGTTCATTTTCTGTTCAACAATGTTTGTTTTCATGTTAATGGTGGCTTTTTTTCCACTTACGGATGCACAGTGCAGGAAATGTAGTGGAGTGTTACCGTGATCTGAGGTGTGCTCATCTGCATGGCTCCTTGTTCACTGAGGTGTGAAGGGCATTGTGTGTGTTTAGGACAACTTGTGTTTACTGAAGAAGCAGAAGTCTAGCCCAAGGTGTGTTTTACCTGATCTCATACATATGTGATTTTTTTTTATTATTATTTTTTAAGATTTCAATTAGATGTCACTTGACTAGTTCAGATCAAATATAGCTACAACCTGATTACTCAGGCTGCTAGCTTATGCGTGCATTCTGCATTGGAAATTTGTGATTTTCCTTTGCAGGCAGTTTTTTTAAAGTGTTTGAGTGTGGCATCTTCACTGCAGTCCATCCCTTTAGACAAGATGTCCGATGTCCTGAGGGTCCCATGACGTTAAGAGGACAAGTCAGGATTAATTGCCACCATATCACATTCCAGTTTACTTGAAAATGAACAGTCTAAAACCAGTTATTCTCTTCCCATGTTATTTATCCTGTTAGTTTACATACTGTGTATCAGTCTCCTTTATAACATACTAAGATTCCAAAATGTTTTGGGGAGCAGAGCTAGCTATGAATGCTCTGAATAGCACAGCACACCAAAGGGACAGCATTTCATAGTGCTGATGGTCTTAAAGCTTGTCTAGCATGGTATCAAAAGGGCTGTGTGTTCTGGTGGATGCATAGCTCTCTTTCTCATCTGGTTACCACTTCTCTGCTGTTTCTGTCTGTATGGGATATTTCTTTTTTTAAAATATAACATTAATTATAAAGGGGTAGTTTCCCCAAATGTGTTGTTTGCCTGTGACTTCAAGCTTTTGTTTACAAGTGATCCTTATCTCCCTGAAAAAATGCCCTTGGATGTTAGTGTAATCAATTGTGTTGCCTGCCCATGCAACAAAAGGGCTGCAGGACTAGCTCTGGTGTGATTATCTTAAACACCAAAAATTTGGAACATGGTTAGATGTTGTTGCCACTGAAAGTGAATATGGTAAACAACTTAACAGATTTGCAAAACAGAAAGAAATTTTTGCACACTTCTGTGACATGTGGAAGGCATTCTGCCTCAGCTGTAATTTGCTGTTCCTTAGAATAAAGCAGTCTCTTCTGAACGTATTGTGTAGTTTTACCCTACTAACGGGTTCCCAAAAAGCTTTCAACCACCCCTGCCAACAAAAAAGTTGTCTAGGTTCAGTAATGTTAAAAAAGCATTACAGTGTCATCAAACCCACGCAGGGATGATCAAACACTTTGGAGAATCAGCTCTCCTTGTTGTAAACAATACATTTGCTTTGTTGCGGTTACCTTATTCTTCAGTCTACATGAGAGATGCTGACATGAAAACAGGATTATTGTTTCTTCAAGGCTCATGTTTTCCTGATATTCTTTTCCAGCCTGAAAACAGCGACTTATGTCATAGCACTTTGCTGTGGAAAGGTTACGATATAATGAATTGAAGGATTATCAATTCAGCTGTGTAACTAGTAACAAGAACATAGGAACTTGTGAACAAAAATAGTATTTTAAATAGATTTCTATATAGGAGGGAAAAATTAGTAAAGACAGCATGTATATGCAGAGTTGCACCCACTCAATATTCAGAAGCAGTATTCAAGCTTTTATAAAATCACACTGATCTTTTGTTTTAGTACTATTGTAGTGAGGGAAAGTTCACTTACCCAAAATATTCATGAATAAAAGGAGCTGTGAATAATGAAAAGCAAACTCTGAAGTGCGCTAGTTAATAAATTATAAGTGA
>WKFP01014268.1:106513-185372 GCA_011057875.1 Pterocles orientalis
AGAAATTTTTCACTATGAGGGTGGTGAGACACTGGAACAGGTTGCCCAGGGAAGTTGTGGATGCCCCATCCCTGGAGGTGTTCAAGGCCAGGCTGGATGAGGCTTTGGGCAAGCTGGTCTAGTTGAGGGTGTCCCTGCCAATGGCAGGGGGGTTGGAACTTGATGATCTTTAAGGTCCCTTCCAACCCTAATCATTCTATGATTCTATGATTCTATAAGTGATTTTTTTGGTTGCTGTATTGGCCCAGCCTTATTTTGGATATCCATCTTCTTTTTTAAATAGTTTTGGAAACTTAAGTTTCAAAATGGTGAATCCAATTAACAAAGAAGAAAAACCTCAGTATCCTTTCTTACTCCATTTTTTTCCCTCTGCTTTAAATGTTTGTGTGCTTTCTTGTTTGCTGTTCTCGTTTAATTGCTCTATCTTGAAGTTAGCATTTAAAACTCGGCAGATTGTTTTTCAAGATATCTTAGACTGCATGACCACGGTGCAGGTTCTCACTAAATGTTCTTATTGTCTTCACAGTCACTTACAATATATTTGGAAACATCTTCAGTGGCCTGACAGGGTATAGTATCTTGGACGCTCTTACTGAATTTAAATTTAAATTATCTCACAAGAAATTTGAAGGTATTGCTTCATGGAAATGGATTAGTCTATATTAACTGGGTCTGGAGGAAAGGGGAGAATTTCTGCTGTTGCTTTTGTTTCTGGATGTGGAAATTGTAGCTAATGCCCACAGGGGGTGGAAGCTGAAATCATCACTCTTGAAATGCAGCAGAGTTTGTAATCATGCTCATTTCTTCTGCAGGGTGATCTGGTGCCATGTGCTAGAGGAGATCCTTTGGTGGAAAAACTCGTGTTTTGTGCCAAGATGCAACTCTTGGTTCCCAACCTGTAATTTGTGTCTTTCAGGGCTGGCAGGACTAATATTTATACCCATCTATAGATGAGAAATGCACATTGCATGAGCAGTACAAATGGAGTAGGGCAAAGAATGCAATCTGCTGCTTCCACCAATGGAGAAAATATAAAAAACAAAGAAACCAGCCTATTGCTTCTGTCTGTGGCCTCCACAAGATGGTAGATATTTGCATTGATGGAACCTACCACGTCTTTTGTGGCAGCAGCAAGGATCTTGAGTCTGCTGTGCTAAAATGAATGCTTGCTGCAATGGGAGGAGGACTTTGTTTTAATTCCTGAGGAATCATCTGCTGGCTGAAGGTTTGGAAGATTTTTGCAGAAAGGAGGGATGTGATGGGGAGGCTTTTGGGTCCAGCCGTTGTCTGAGGGAAGGGGATGCAACACAAAATTTACTTCTCTGCTTTAAGTCCTGGTAGAGACTTAGTATTGCACTAATGTACATTTGGTATATATTGTGCCCTGAATATTTTTTTAGTGACTGGCTTCTATATGAGACAGTAAGAAGTGCAGGACGACACAAGAATTGCAAGCTTGGCAATTGTTGTCTTTTTTTCTTTTTTTTGTAGTTTTGCCTGTCCAAGGAGTCTGGGTCACAAATATTGATTTATTTTTTTCATTTTTAATTGGGTCGTGGGGGAACACTGGCACATGACTGTACTATTTTATGAGAAGTAGGGGAAAGCTCTGTTCTTTTTGAATCTAGTCTCAGTATTGAAACAAGACCCTTTTTGGGGGGGAAAAAAAGAGGTCAGATTTGGGGCTAATTTCCAGTGTCTCTTAAAGCTTTAGGAAAAGCAAAGCACATGGTCATACAGCCTTTAGTAACTCTCAGTCCATATAAATTCAGATTTAATCCAGGCTAGGGTTTTTTTCACAGCTACTGAATTAACTTCAGTAGTTAGTGTGCAGCATTGGCAAAGACAAGATGACAAGTGATTTTGCAGTTTATTCATGGAAAAGTTTGCCCACCTCCCCTTCCCTCCAGGCTCTTTGTCTTCCATTCATTTTATACTTAGGATGGCAAAAATCATCAGAGGACAAGACTGGGTCTCCCCTTCTAAAAACAGAAAGTATTGCCCTTACTTAAAAAAAAATGCTGAAACTTTACAGCCTCCCTAGCTGGTTAGTAATTGTGTATTTTGTTAGGATCATATCTTGTTCTGTATGCCTTTTTCTTATGCTGCAGTGTTCTGGTGCTGGTCAGTCATGCCTGCAAAGCTGAACTTCAACATTTTGCTGAAATTCATTAACGTCACAGAAGTCCTCTCCACTGCAAAGTCTTGCCTCATCAAGAATAAGTAACTCTGCATCATTTTGTTGCTTTGGTGTGATGAGATTTCTCTGTTTTGGAGCAGAAGTAATGCTTTTGTGGTTGGTTGGTTGGTTGGTTTGTTGGTTTGTTTTTCAGTTACTTGTCCTCTTCCCTGTTTTCTCATCTCTTTCTATTTGATCGAATTATGTGAATTTTATTAAGAGTTTGAAATTCATATTCATCAGGTTTTTTGTTTGTTAATCAGTGACTACTTGTGAATGTGGAAAGGATCCCATTTTGAGAATGGTGGATGTTGAACATGACTGACATCAGTCATACTGGCTTCTTGTCACCTGAGAGTAGGTAGTGTGGCTTTTTGACCTGGAAGCCTATGCAATTTTTATTGTAAATATCTATGCTAAAGTATGTTTGCATTAATGAAGGGAAGGTTGATGTGATGATCTTTGGTGATTTGCTTTTAATAGTTTTCTATTTCCTATGCAAAAATGCTCCACTGTGCTTCAGAAAGAGTGTTCAGCCACTGACCTTGTCCTAGGATTTTCAGAGGATCTTTGAAGATAAGGTCCAAGACTATCAACCTGAGGATGCATTTTAGCTGCTGAGGAGTTACCTTTGGATACTCTGTCAAGCTAAAGGACAGTGGTTTCATCATCCCATCTAGTTAATGGAGAAAATGTGCAACAGGAGGTGCTAGCGTTATTTGCAGGTGTTTAGTAAGAGCATGGTGTCAGGTGAGAGGCACTCTAGAAACTAAGGACTGAGTTTGAAAAATGTATAAAAGGACATCTGCTTAAGCAAAAGACAGTTTCCAGTAATTTCATGGGACTTTTCCCAGTCTTTTATTTTTACTGAGAAAAAGGTGAGTGTATCACAGCTGTAAACTCTTCAAAGTGCTTCTTTCCCTGTCAGCATCACCTATGCTTTTCCCAGATCTGCCCTGCTGTTATCTTCTCTGTGAGCTGATTTCATGCAAACCCCAGCCTGTCTTAGTTGTGGAGATACGACTGCGTGAGGGGAGGGAGAGATGTGCAAAGCTATTTGTCACCTCTGTGTCCATGGCATTAAGCTTTTGCTCTCTTACCGGGTCCCCTTGGTGGCCGCATGCAGGTGAATATATGTAGTGAGAAAGGCCTGATCCCTTCTGAACTTGGCAAGAAAATTGTTCAAAGGTGGATGTGTATTTTTCTACAGCTACTGTTTTTGAGTGCATCCCTGAAGACAAGACTTGAAACCAGTTTGTGTATTTCTCAGAAGCTTTGTCACCTCTCTTGAGTGGGATTGCCATCAGTAGTAATAATAGGTGTAGAGCAAGCAAAGAAGATGAGGATGGATGTCTGACTGTCCAGGAGTGCTGTGAAATCCTCCTGGCCTGTGTTTGGGTAATACTTTGCACAAAGTCCTGACTGGCCAATTAGATATCAAGATAATTAAACAAGCAGAATATAAATACAGTATCACCACCTGCAGAGCATGAGTGTGAAGATGTAGGATAGCTTTATCTTGCATGCAATGGGGACAGTCTTTCATCGTAGCATTTGGAAGCATGGATTACTTAATGTACTTACTGCTGGGAATGTACTCCGCCTGCAGTTTGGGAAGACACACAGGCCCCAGCAGTTTAAAGTGCACTGTCAGCAGCAGCGCAGGGCTCATTGTAGCTAACAGGGTCCAGCCAGGGAGGATCTGTAGACCCTGCCCTTTCCCTCTTGCTCTTTTTGAGTCAGAACAGGATTTGGCTTCTGACCTTATTTGACCCTACAGCTACAGCAAGTCATATTGTGCCCTTGGGTGTTTCAGAGGAACTCCGTCAGCACGTGGTTATTGACATCAGTATTTGGCCAACACTCTCCTTTTTCCAGGTGTGTCTTCCTAGTTACAAAGGTTGAATTTCAAGGTACATTCCCACATGATGATAATATGTAAGCTCTCCCAATTTTATCTCTTCTAAAAGGTGTGTTTCTTTGTTGTTTTTAATCGTTATGTGTGCTTAGTTCCTGCTCTGTCAGTAGTGCACAGGATGATTCACATTCCCAAGTCCACTTGATGCTGTAAGTCTAAATCTGTTATCCTTTCAGAGAGGGAAATATATTATAAACCGTTGAATCTGATATCAGAGAATAGAGGTGAATAAAAGTGATAGGAGAACTGTAAATTCCTTCTCTCTGCTTCCTAACGCTTGTGGTCAGAGATTTTAATTAAACAATAAGGGATTGGGCTCATTATTCTAGTTGTTTTGTGATATGAATGCATTCTTTTCTTGGTATAAATAGCTGTTGCTACTCTTGCAGCAGTGCAGATCTGTGGCAGCTGAGAATGTGGCCTCAAAGCGAATGCTGTGCTTTCTTCCTGTGGCATGCTTTTGGAAACAAGTGTGTTTTCTTGGATTAGAACTGGTCGTGACTTTGAAAGCTGCTGAATCGCTTCAGTTTCGGTGGAAGCCGCTAGAAGTTGAATCCTTTGTGAGGTTCAAGCTCATGAAAGCATTCAGGCTTGTGCAGCAGCTCAGCTGCTTAAACAGAGGTGAGATGAATACATAGATCCTGAGATTGATGCTTTCCAAAATCAGGGCTTAACTCGTGCCTTTCCTTTAAATCTGATTTGGGATCAAATATTAAATAGTGCAGAAAAAAATATCTCATTCTAGCAATTCGCATCCAGTCAAAAAACCCCCAACCCAACTGTTTAATGATATTGTGGGGCTTTGCTGTTATTGCAGGAGCCAAAGGCAAGCAGGATGCAAACTGAGTTATCAGAGTTAGTATCAAACATGAAGGTGCTTTTATCAGGTTATGAATGAGGTGAATGATAAACTAGGGTTGAGAAGCTGTCTTTATGTGAACTGCTTAATAAGAAGAATTCCCTGGTAGCTTTCTCCTCATCTATCAAAGTTAAGTTTTTTGCTCTTAGAATAGATTATTTATAATAAATGTTTCAGTGGAGGTAAGGGCAGAGGACTCTATTCTTTTTTTTAGTGAGAAATAAATAGCCCTGAAGGCAGGTAGTAAATTTTTACATTATATATTAGGTAATATAGTAAGAATAAACTGTACAGTAAATGTAGGGACAAAATTGAGTAGTAAATTCTTACTACAAGGTGCCTTCCTTCTTCCCTTGTAAATTATTTTATTTCCTGCATTTGGCATGTTGGTCCCATTCCCTCATCCACCTTGCATTAAAAATCAAAGTGAAAACTGTCGGTTGTAGCAGTCTATCATTTTGTGTTTCCAGTGGAGATAATTTAAGTATAACACAGTGACATTGAATATTGATAGAAAGATGACAGGCTGTGATTAAAGTTGTGTGCTGGGTAAAATAAGTGGCTGGAGGATTGAAGAGAAAACAACAAAAATGTTGTTTGGTATTGTGTGGTGTCTTGTTTTTTTTAAAAACGTTAATCAAATGTCCATTATTGGTTTTAAGCATGAGAAAAATTGTTTCTCCTCCTTGTTTTGAACAGACCTCTCAGGAAAGAAAAAGCAGGCATAAAATATGTACATTTCATATAAAATACAAGGTGGTAGTTTTGTCCTTAAGATGCTGATATTTTTTTTTCTATGGGCAGGGAAAGATGTCATGATTCTTAGCAGATTGTTTTTAGATTTCAGTTTAAATTCTAATCCTTTAGTGTCCTGGATGCAGTAGGTAATGTTTTACTGAGTGGAAGAATTTGTGAATAATGAGTGTAGCTGATAGGCTTAATTTTTTTAAACATTCAGCAGAAAATACTGTCAGATATTTGTGTTTTTCTGTTTAGTGAGTTCACTGTAAGGTACCATGTATTTTTACATGAATGTTATTTCTTATTTGTTGTTGTTAAGCTCTTTCTGTGAAAAATCTGAATGTCTTAATGGGAAGGAATTTTTTGAGAAATGTTTTTTGAAGTCAGTTCAAGTTAATAGCATTTAAAAGGTCTGAGAAAATTCCTTAGGAATCTTAGAATCCATCCATCATAACAGAATGCGTTTATCTATTTGTTCTTAATTATACAATTTATAGAATTGGTGGTGAGATTTCATTATGCATATGTACAAAATTCCCCAGTCTGATTTAAAATATTAATATGAGAATGTAATGACTCTGCATGTGAGAAATATTTTGACATACTACATATAATTTAGATTTTTGGGGGGGGGGGGGGCGGAATTTATGGAAGAAGGTACAACATAATGTCCGGTTCATCACTTTGTTATTGCTGTAAAACGTAATGCCTCATTAAATCAAAATCTATTGAACTAGAGAGAAAAATTGAATTCTAGGAGCTCAAATACACTGATCCCACTTGCAGTTGGTCCTGGGCAGTGGTTTGCTTGCAGCCCTCCCTCCTAATGGAGTGCCTTCTGCACTAAAGGCTTTATTGTCAATAATGTATCTCAGCTGCTGATAGAAATTATTCAGCTACAAATCCAAAGTAGGAACTGCCTACATGCACAGCTCCCCTTTGTTTACCCTGCTTTGACAATTTGGCATGCACATTTGAAAACTGTCCCTCATTTTGTAGTACTGTGAAACATATAATAATTACATGGTACATTGATTTTGCTTCAATGTCACAACCATTATGTTAAAAACAAAGTATTTATATGAGTTTAAAAGGCTTATTCATGTATGTACATCTTTACAACTATCCATCCATCTGCACATACTATGAAGTCCTTCACCTAAGGATAAAACAATACAATTAAAATTGTTTGCAAACAAAACATGATGCATATACATATAACATGTAATTTACATGTTCTTAGCTAGTTAATTTGATAGTGCAGCATACACTTATTCTGTGAATGGCTTTCACAGGATCTGCATTGAAAGACACTGACTGGAACTACCACAAGGAATAAAATGGCAGCGTTACCTGCTAGGTAACAGCATGAGGTGTGTGGGCGGGAAAAGTGTTAAGTTTTCAATGGAAAGGAGTATAAAGGCCTGTGGAGGTTGTCCCTGTGCCCAGACCTGCAGAAATATACTGTCCCTGGAGTGAAAATTTGGGCAGGGACAAGGAGAGATGTGAAAGCAGCAAGGTCTGTGCAGAAGGCAGCAGCAGTCTGAAGGAGACTGTGCAGTGTTTGAGTGGCTGTGTTCCAGCATGGCATTTTTCCTTCCAAATTGGTTTTGTTACACTGCAGTTCCGTTCTGTAAGAGTTTTTCATACTGGTTCTAGGGTGTCTGCAGTGTTAAGTATCTCGGATGAGCAGGTGTCTACTTCTATCTGGGGTTCTCTGCTAGGACTCTTCTGAAATTTGGCAGATGTGGGCAAGGAGGGAGTTGAATTGTTGCTCTTCTTTTTGCTTACAAAGCCAAGAATTGATAGTATCTAATCCCATCATAATTTAAAAAGACTGTGGTGGGTGGTCCCAAGCAATGTCATAGGAGTTTAGATCACTCAACAAAGACAAATGAGACCTGGCTCTAGGTATTCTGCCTACTGCAGCTCCAGGTATACTCTACCCTGCTACATCCCTGAGTAGAGGAGAGGAGGATGCCATAGACACCACACTGCATACTGCTCTGGTCTGGAGGTTCTGCTCACCCATTTCCTCAAATTTGTCCCTTTCTGCAGATTTGCCTCTGCTCCTGGGATGCTGCAGAAAGCATAGCCCCTGCTATCACCCATTCCTCCAGCTGCGTGAAAGTAGCATCCACATCTCTGCTGCACCATTGTGCCCTGTCTGGGTGTGCTGGATGTCTTTTGTATAGGACTGTTTTGCACAGGACTTGTCTGTGCCTTAGAAGGTTTAGATATTAGAAAAGTCATCCCAGAGCAAAATTTTTAGGTGTTGAAAAAGTAGTCTAGAAGTTAGATGGGGATTGTGAGCATTGCTTTCCTGGGCTCTCGTGGTTCTGGTCCAGAGTATTCTTCAGTAGGTCAAACATCACATTTAAACTCAATCAGCTACTTGTTTCCTAGATATTATTGTATGTTTTATAAGGGCGAGGTCAGAGAAGCAAGTTGTGTCAAAGAATTGCAAGCTTCAGACTTTGCCTAGGAGTTCTAGCTAGTCTCCAAGGCACATGTTAGAGCAGGTTGTCATCTGACAGGGGAGTGTGGAGTCTCTTGGCCTTCTGGGAGTGAGTTTTGTTTTTACATGGAGAAGTGCAATAATAGTGTTGAACAGCAAACAAGCATTGTCAGTGAGCTTTGAACTTGGGGAGTAGGAAGAAGTCTCCTGCACTGGGGGACAAACATATGGTTGGAACCATGAGATTTTTGGCTTCTGAGGAGTTTGGAGAGAAGACACACAACACAAGGAATCAAATTCCGAAATGGATGTTGTATGAAGGGGTTTATAGGATTAGGGAATCTTGCAAGAAGAAAAAAAAACCAAAAGGTTTTGATTTCAGGTGTTTAGAAAAGGTAACTTACTAGTGTGCAGGCCAAGGAAAAAAAAGTTTTACTGTTCAGGCAGAGTCCAGGTTTTCTTTGTCCCTTTTCCTGCACCTTCTTTCTTCTCTCTTTTGTGCTCATCAGCTGAGAGTGGTGATCTGATGAGGCCCAGCTGTACCTTCTCCCTTCTCGGTCTGCCATTGCACACCACCCAGATGGGGGGAACAGGGTTGGGTGCTTTCCCTTCCTTGAGCCTTATGTTACCTGCTGATAGGAACATTGTAGTCCTTGGTTTGTTCAACAGATTGGTTGTAGGCATCTTAAAATGTAACAGCTAAGGTTAAAGAACAAGAACTGGTCAGGCTGGAAACCTTTCTTTATGAAGGAGAGAAGCAAAAAGTGGATTTCTGCTAACAGTAAAGCAATATGGTTGTCTGCCTTCCTCTAAGTATTATTACTCTATACTTTATTTTACTTGACTCCTTTGTTCACTGCATGGCTGTTGCCGTAAGAAAAGGCAGTGAAGATGTAACTAAACATAGAGTAAGAAGAGCTAGTTCCTTCCCTGTGGTGCAAAATATAAATAGAAGTGAGTGAATAAAATATAAACTTTCCCTAGTTTATACAATAGGGCAACAAAGAATGGGGATATAGAGCAAAGTCTTGATTTGCATGGCCATTTTCTGCAAGCCTCAAAACTTTCCAGTCATTTTAATTGTTGTAATGAAAGTCCTTGTTGTTTCTGCCAGACTATTTTTGTTGCATTTTGTTTGCTTTCTTGTCAGAGTAGACTGACTTTAGGGTCAGGGAATGCAGTGTTAACACATGTGCCAGGTACTGGAAAAAGGTAAATACATGCTGTCCTGAGTCTGCACCTTAGTGTGGCTCACCTGTTAGAAGGAACTTGTCTAAAGTATTTCTTCTTAGTGATGGTTAAGCTCCCGTCGTAAGTTAGCGTTTGTTTATGCAGTTTCTAAATAGTTGTCTTACTATGTGGCCTTTTAGCTTCAGTTTCACTCTCTTGGCTTTCAAGATGTGGCTTCATACAGGGATTTCCTTTAAAATAAGCAACATCTGTCAACATACAGTGTTGGCCTCAGAGTGTTATAAACCACTTTTAACAATTCACTCACCAAGGGGCATTCCTAAAAACTAGAGACGAGGAGATTTACAAGTAGTGGCAATTCCCTGTGATTCCGATTTGCTTTTGAGGAGATTTTGGGGTACTTTGTTTTGTTTTGTTTTTAAATAGTGTTTAATATAAAATCTTTTGGCTATTTTTACACAGGCGTGTTTTCATTTAGGCTGTAATGTTCAGGAACTGAATGTGCCTTTTGTATGTATGCAGAGCCCCCAGTAGGAAAGCTGTGTTCTCGTATTTCCAGTTAGCACTATAAATAGCTTTATAATAATGTTGTGCTGAGTGCCACATAGAGAGCCCCCATTGATATCTCTGGGAATCTTGTGAAAAGGCAGAGGAGTAATGTTCTTCAGACTTCAAGGAAGAGAAAGAGAATCCTTGCTGGATATGACTCTTAACATCCATTTTACCCAATGTTATGTGTAGATTGAAGATATTCTCTGGTTTCCTTGTGCCCTCTGGTCTTGTTTCCCAGAAAACTACTTGAGACTTGGTGAAGGCAGCTGCAATTACAATTTCAATAGCCACTTCGTGAAGAGAACTCAAGGATAAACCTCTCTGTTCCACATTTGTTTCCTCCTGTCCATAAACAGCTTTATTCTAGTGACAGCTTTTTCATCATCATCAGCTTGACCTAATCCAGAATTCTCTCTGCTGTGTCCTTTTGTGTTGCTGTGAATGTCTGAGCCATTCTTCAAGTCAACTTACACCTGCTCGTGTAGATTCTTTTTGCATATTATCCTTGAGATAAGACCTGTCCTAGCTATCCATCCAAATAAGAAATTACTCAAGTTGGGTCTTGCATCTCAGTTATTTAAACATCCATTTCCCTGGCCATGACTCTCATCCGTTCAAAGTGCTGTTGCTACTGCAATGACTCTTCTTTCTCTCTCTCTCTTTTTTTAATTCTGTGTTTCTCATCATTTCACTTTGTTTGCTTTTCTCCATTAGTTCCCTCTGTCCTGTCACATCAAACGTAACTACTAACCTTCAGTGTCAAGTCTGCTCACAATCTTTTCCCACATAGTCAGTCTTTGTTTTAATAGCAAAAAACTGATTTCCATCTAGAAATGTTAAACAGCATTGGTCTCAATCACTTGCCCACTATGTGTTTATACTAGCATCTTTTGCCTTTCTTACATGATTGGTTTATGGCATGATGGAGATAATAGATGTCCACTGACCTGTTTCATTGGCATCCTGCAAGTTCTAAAAATTCTCATTCACTGTGATACCTCAGTGTGCTTGATGGTGATTAGACGAATTAGTTACTGATGTAACTAACTAAACTGCTGTACTGTAACTGACATGCCATGTTCAGTCCACTGTTGTCTCGGGGTTTCTTTGAACATTGTGGTCTGTATCCCAGGTCTTGTTGTTTGTTTTAAACTGAAAAGTCTTTCTGAGAAAAGGGACATCATTGTAGTCTGTTCGGTGTTTGGATAAAGCCTGGCACTGTGGACTCATGAGCACTCTGGCACTTTGAAGCTCACAGTCAGGCGATTAAGGTATCTTTTGTTGTTGCTGGGTCTGTGTAAATGGTTGATGGATTTTGGTTTGTTGTGGATTCTGGAAAATGGTTTGGTAGTAATGTACAGGCAGGTGTATAAAACCTAGAGGTTGATACATCGTCAAATATTTATAAATAAAGGAATAATATAAAATCTGATCCAATCTCAATCCATCATTTTGAGAAGTTGCATACCTGAAAAAACTCACTGTGTTCAGTACAGGCATCCACATACTTTTGGCTTCATGGAGACTGCAAGTGCACTTTCAGTGTGGATTGAAGTTCTGAAATTCAGATGAGATTTATTTTACATCTGATGTAAAAGCAAAAGATTTTTGCATGCTGGGGACAATGTAATTGTTAATAATTGTTTGGTATGTGTTTCTGTGTCAGCTGTTTGCAGGTTTCAAATATTTTTCTTTAAAAAAGTGTGTTTGAAAAATGCTTCTAAGCACTGAATTTCAAGATACAAACTAAAAGATGCAGAGTGCTCGGGCTTAGGTATGTTCAGAATACCCAAGAGTGTGCGTGTGTTCACTGATTTCAGTTGAAACGTTCAGCATAACATCTTAGCATCTTAGATCGAGATGTATCGGAGTTTTATCGGTGTTTTACAGATACAGTGATAAAACAAAGGTGTCCTTAAAATAAAAGCAAGCTATTAATGGTATGTTCAGTAGTTGCTGATTACTAAAATGGGTGTGAAACTTAGACACAATCAGAAGCATGTTGACTGATGAGCTGAGTCATGGCCGAATAACAGCAGCCTGGGTACTGTTGTGCTGTACTTTTATATATGCTATTCATCTTCTCTGCTGTGAATACTACATACATCACTATCTCTGCCCTAGTTTTGTCAATAGAACTCTTCATTAAATTGAATAGCCAAAACAAGCTATCCACTGGAAATTATGACTTAAACCTCTGGTGTATTTTCTGTATCTTTAATAATAAGCCATATATAGCTGCAAACAAACTTTTAAAAAAAGTAAGTAAATGGACTTATGTATGTCTGCAGGGAAATGTTTTGACTATGTAATCATGATGATGTCACTGACAAGTAGAGAAACAGTGGGGGTTATTTTCTTTTTCTGGCTTGGTGAGATGCTACCTGGACAGAACACAGAAGTGTAATCCAGTGACTTTTTCCACCTTTCTGGTTAGTGATATTTTGAACTCCTTGGGGGAAACCAATTTGTGGACCTCTTGCTTCATTCTGCCTTCAGTAAAGATATATACTGACCTTAAGCACAGATCAAGTAGCTCAGCTTCTGGAGCTTAATTTTGCTCTCAGTCTCAAAATATTGCTCTGTGAATTTTAAAGCTTGGCATCTTGTAGAGTTAAAAGCATACCTTTACTAGACTAATGAATTCATTGTGAATGTGAATCCTTCATTTAGAATAAAAGATAAGCTGGTATTTAATTTAGTCAGAAAAGTTAAAATCAAAGTTATTTTCCTTCTTTTAGTCACTTATAATTGCTTACTATTATATAGCAAATGATATAATTTGAAAAGCACTGTGAATAAAATCTTGCAGTTATTGGATATTAGCATTCAAATCTGTCTGGAAATGTGTATTGCCATGGGAATTGGCGCTTCTGAGTCCCAACCCAGGCCCTGCCACTGATCTGCTGTAGTTTAGCAGGCAACCTAATCTTTTGGTTCCTTAGAGATGAAATGTATTAAATGGAGACGTGACCACATCTCTTACAAGCAATGTGATGCTGGTATTTGGTGTCTTGTTCTGAAAAACTATCTGTGCCTAGAATTGCCATTTACTTCAGATGATAATGTGTATTGGATGGATCTCAGGAGCAGTATATGTAATGTACATGGACATCTCTGAGTGATGATTAAATGGATTGAAAGTATGAAGAAGTCTGGTACTTTGAATTTCCTACTATTTTTGGTTTTTCTTTGTTGGGATAATAAAGGGAAAAAACCAAAGCACATTAGTGAGAGGTAATGACAACAGCCAAAAGTATAAGACTGAAGGAAAGGAAGAGTATTATAGTTTAAGCCAATTCGATTCACCAGATTTGAAGCAAGCACATTTCAGTCTAACAAGAAGTTTAGTGTACCTGTTTTCCAAAAGTTAGAGCTGATTTAATGCAGTAAATAGCACAATTGCTTGTGCATGATCTTCTACATCAAAAGCAGTCATGTGGTTTTCCTGAATTTAGGATGACAGGCCTGTGTATCTGATAGTATGAAGGAAGTTCTGGTTATGATTGCAAGACCCCTGGTCTTGTGTCCGATCAGGAAAAGGTCACGTGCAGCCAGTGTACACTGTACAGTTGGAAGCAACATCTTAGCACAGAGGTTTTTTATGGCATCACCTTTGTAATAGGGCCATAATTTTACTGCTTCTCAGTTTGAAATAGCTTGTGTTATCTCTGTGGAAGCAGTTGAGTTGCTGTTGTTTCTTGTTTTTATTTTCGTATCTAATAATAAGCAGTCACTGCAAAAGTTACTTGAAATAGCAACTATTCTCCCTGAGCTGCAGTTTTATTTTCTTTTGGCTTTTATTTCAGCTGCGGAAGCCAGCTGCTCCAAAGAGTGTGGGAAGCTGACTTGGAGGCCTGTCAGCTGTTGATCCGAGGGTTGCTGGTGGTTTTGAGGAAGAGGAGAACCAAATGGATGAGATGGAGATGACTGCTGATGGCCCATCTGATTCTGAAAAAAGAAAACAAGGTCACTTTCCAAAGGGCACAGAGTGGGACACTGTTTCCTGCCCCAAACACAGAGAGCTAAAAGAGGTATCTGAAATATTCTACAGCTGCATTTCAAGCAATAATACTGGTTTTCTTTTTGAAGAGGAGGAGTTGAATCTGAGTTGGTGGGTCAGCAGGGCAGGTGAAGTATGAACTTAACATCTGGCCTTCAGTCTAGGACATGAATAAAATAGCTTATTAGCTTCTCAGAACCCCTTCAGCCCTTTTTCCTTTCTGTCTTTTAAAAATGGGAAAATTATTCAGGCAATGAATACAGAATGTACATCAGGATTTAAAGAAAAAACTATTAAGTGTTTAACACAAATTGTCAGCTGTTCCTCATCTCACTGACGAGTTTCACTCTGAGTGAGTTCTGCTGACTTGTTAGCCTGGATATGTGTTAGCTGAAGTGGAGAGAGAGTAAGTTTTCCTTCCTTGGTGTGAAATGGTCAAAGGCTTCCTAGCTCAGATGCTCGTAGACTTCCAGCATCCAACAAATATTAAAAGGAGCTAAAAAAATAAGGCTTACAAGGTTTGACAATTTTTTTTTTTTTTTAAGTTTTCATGTTCTGCTCTGGAATGCCATCCTTGCTTGAAAAACATACAGCTACCTAATAATCTTCTAACAGTGCTGCGAAGGGAAACAAGCTATTCAAAAGCTTTGTCACCCAACAGCACTACTGTAACAAAAGGACCATCCGTCAGGAGTTGTCAGTTTTATTACCTTGGAATTTGGTTGATAAAACTTAAAAGTGTGCTTAGTTGCACCTGATTTTAAGAGCCATTGAACTGTGTGTTACATTGAAAGCTGATGCCTAATTTTGCATTTATACTGGCTGAGGCTTAATGGAAAGAAGGCCTTAGTGTAAAATCTCCTCTTGTTACTAAAATTCTGGTTTTAGGTTGGGCTTCAGTAGTACTTGCAGCCTTTTCCTAGGGAAAACGGTTTACAAACAGATTCCACATAGAGAGCGGGTTTATTGGAAATGGTCAGCTGTGGCTTTGTGTCGTGTGTCTCCCCGCCTTTGTGTCTTTTTTTTTTTTTTTTTTTTTTTTTTTCATCATATTCCTGGTGAGTCCCCTGAAGTAACAGGAGTTCTGTTGGTTATGGAAAGCTGCACTCTCCTTTTGAAAGGGCAGCTGAGAAGCTCTGGAGGGTTTGGGGTTTTGTGACTGTTTCTGTAGCACTCTTGAGATTTGTGCTGTAGAGGATCATCTGTTTCACCCCTGCAAGTCCAGATCGTTTCCCTGAAAATCAGCATTGCTATCCTAGGATGGCATCTCGGCAACTGAAGTGAGATGACTTCTGGTTCTGGAGAGAGATGCCAGACTCAGAGGGACAGGTAGCCCATCTGTTAAATAGAAGAGGAATGCATATTTGCAGTGCTTCCATTAAGCTCCTCCTTTTGAACTTGCTTTTTTTGTTGATTTCTTCTCTGTCAGCAATAGAGGGAATTTGAAGAGACTGTCCCCCTAACTTCAGCTCTTCATCTAGGTGCTTAAACTTTGTGGTATAATTGCCGTTGCCTGTGGTCTGGCCTGTCCTGGTATCCTGAATAAACTCAATTTTAAGAATGTCCCAAATCCATTCAGAAGCTGATGTGTAAACATAAATGTGAAAATGCCCATTGATAAAGGACCTGTGGAGGTATTCCTACATCTATTCCCACAGCGCTCCTAGGAATGACAAACGTGAAAGAAAAAAAAAAAGGGGGAAGTTTGTTAATATAAGAACATGCATTTGTTTTCCAACTTTTAGAAGGAGTTGAGTGACCTAGCCGTGTTTTATCACATCTCACTCAGCTAGCCTTCCTCTGCTTCAGTGCTGCCTGCAGCTTTGACAACTGGGGCAAAGTTATGAATCAGTTGTGACTGCAACCCATTGCAACCATAAAAATCCCCAACATATAGCCTGTTTCTGGTTCTGGAATTAGAGTTGGTCCACTTGCTTTTACACTTTCAGGAGCCAGGATTTTTTCCTTGTTGTGGGGTATAGAAGTTCTACCCAAACAAGTACACTTTAGGTAGTTAAACTGGTAGGATCTCGGTAGGAGTGATAGGCAGTAGCTAAACTTTTAGAGAAGAGCTATAGCATGACATTCCCTAACATCTCCTAGTAGCTTACCACAAAGCAGAATATAAAAACAAACAAAAAACCTGACATATTACTTATTAGTCATGCTAGCTTGTAGTTTTGAACATGTTAAAGTGCAAGAGAGAATATGTGTTGATTGGTAAATTGAAAAGATAAGGTAAGGTAAGTTGAAAGATAAACCACTCCTGTAGCATTTTAGTTTTCTGTTGTACGGTATTGATTTTTTTAATTTAAAAATAATTTAATGTTTGTGGCCAAAAAAAACCCAAAAAACACTAGTGGTGTGCCTTTTAGTCTCTAAATTTAGCCATTCTTGTGACTTTCATGGAAAAGCTTTGTTGTCCATTAGCAGTGAACCTTTTTGTAGCCACTTATCAGCAAGTGGGGATACCTAATAGAAAAGCATGTATTTGTCAAAATAATTGGTTTGATATTATTTAGCAAAGCTGTGGTGTCCTTGTGAGAGGAGTAGCTTAATGTGGTTGCCATGTTTCTAGAGTTGGGGAGTTTGTTGGGGAGTTTCTAGAGAGTGCTGTTGGTCACTAAAGCAAAAAGAAAGAGTATCGTTCTTTCTGTTCAGAGGTTACTGAATTACATGCTTCAAAACAGTATAGCAAAGGGTAATAGTAGCGTATGTGCTTATATGCCTTGGAAGTTACACTTCATTCCCAGGTGATCGATTTACTTTGCAGTGAAATGCTCTAGATGAAGCTCGCCAGTTATTTATCATGTTGTATCTGGCTAAATATTACTGTGGAGTGTGTTTTCTTGCATATCACTGTATCTTACTGTATAAGTTCCATTAGAAAGGAAAGAAACAAGAAATGTAACAATAACAAGAAAAGGAAAATAGATGAGTGGAAAGAACCCTTCATTTAGATTCTCAAATACTGCTTTGCAGAGGGGCTGTTATTAATTTTTAATTAAATATCCTCAGTAGATCATAAAATATGACAAGTTCTGGTATAAAATATGCTAAGGTATAAATTCTTTGAAAGTTCAGATATATTACTGTCATGTGTGAGCACAGGTTTATTAACTGTCAAGAGTTACTTTATAGTCCTCATAACTGTGTTTTCTAAGAGAGTATAGATTATTTTTTTCCCAGTTTGTTTATATGGTAGGCTGTGGCATCCCAAAATAATCTGGTAAATCAGGTTTCCTTTATAATACTGACTGTTAACCAGTAAAGACAATCCTGTGCTTTGGCAGCTCAACATTTTGTCGTATCATTACTAATTTTTTGTTCAAAACTAAATAAATTGAGGGCAGCAAATATCATCTTGTGGAACACTTGGAGTTACTTAAAAATTAAGATGTACTCTCAGCTATAGATAACTCATTATAGCATTTTTTAAAAAATGCTGAAGCAAAGTTGTAGACAGTACTACTAGCCTCAATCATGTCAAAATCAGGTTGTTGTATTTGAGATAGATTCTTGAATTTTCATACAACCATGTACTCTCTAACTGGTGGCTGTCTTGCTGAATTTAAGGTGTACTGTCAGTGCAGTTCTAGTTTGTCTTCTGTTTTTTTCCCAAGTATCTGATGAATTAAAGATGTGTTCTAGTTTTCCTCCCAGAAATGTTCCATACTTTCAAACTGACTACAAGTTATTTTGTCCAGGTGAAGTGTGAGTGAGGTGGAAGTTACTATGATCATTAATACATAGTTAGATCATATCTGGATGATTTCTAAAGTATATAGTAACATTTCATGTCTCTTCAGACATTAATGCCTGCTTGTTCCACTCCTCATGAAATTATGCTTTTTTCTTTTTGATAATGTATCTGTAAAAAAAACCTTTTTATAACACCAGAAACACCAGTGATAACTAATAACCAGAGAGATGTGTATGTGCTGGGATCTCCCTAACACTGAGTATCTTGATGAATGTGAGTATGTGTGCACCCACAGTCTTGAGTTCCTGACCTATCCTTTTTTCTTCTTCTGCTGTCTGGCATGCTGTGCAGGGCTCCCTCTTAATCACTATGAAAGAAAGAAACACCTACTAGATTTCAAGAAAATTGAGGTGATTAAACTTACAAGGTAAAGACCAAAATTCAGTACTGTTACCTTTTGTAAGTCAGCATTTTTTGGTAGTTATCCCATCAGAATTCTTTGTTGGTCATTTCTGACTTTTCACCATGAAAGTAGTAGAGAGCAAGGGTTGTAGTAAGGGCTGCTGTCTTTTCCTCACCTCTGCATACTTCAGTTTTACCATCTGGGAAGATGTTTTGGGGTCTTCTGTAGAGCACCTGAGAGGATGTAATGTAATTGCAAAGCCTTCATTTGGTTCACTTTTCAAAAGATACTGAATATTCTAAGCGATACTAAGTGGACAATCATGAAAAAATAATTAATATTTAATGTGGTGTCTGTCATTAAAAATAAGTCATCACAGGATATGACACAACATTTTTCAGAGTTTAGTGATAGCAAGCACCAAGAACGCCTCTGTCAGCAAGCTGTAACTCATTACTGTGCACTGAGGTAGCCTGTGGTCCAGGAGGCAAATGTGCAATGTGTAAAGGACAAAGCCTCTAGAAAGCTGAATACACTATGCCTTCACTTGAGTTTTAATTAAATTGTTTATAAAGCTTTAAAAATAATTTGGAAACTTTAATCTTCGTTTTAAATGTGAGCATTAAGCGTTGGTGAAAGTCAGCGTTTGAGTGTTTTTTATATTAATGCAAGCTGGGAAGGATTTCTGTAGCAACAGGCAGCTGGCTTGTACACAACGGTCAGATCATCGTTGTACAGTCACACACGTTGTGCAATGTAGTGGGCCTTAGCAGTGTGCGATACTGGTGTGTAGTATCTGCTAGTGAAAATGCTAACTCTTTAGTCAGAGGTTATAGCATCTCAGTAAGCTTAAAGCTTATGTATATTTTACAGTAAAAATATAATCAGAAAATTAATATTACAGGTAAAAGAAATCTAAACTACCTCTTTTCAGATAGATTACTGAAAATAGTGTCCAGTAATAATGATAATTTATTGGAAGAATAATGATTTTGCACTTTATTTTTTGTGTGTGTATATATATATATGTACATACCTGTGATACTAAGTATTGCCCTACCAAAGCAATATTCCTATCTCAGTTTATTTAAGGATTATCAATACTGTTATGCATGATAAGTATTAATGATTTTCCAATAATGTTAATGTCAAATTTCTTTGCTCCCCAGCCAGTCTTTGAAATGTTGGCTTTACAGATGAAGCAAGTTTTGAAGAGGATCAGAGTATAGTTAGCATGCGTTACCAGTACAAAATGTCAGTGGGGTCTCATGTTTCTCCTGCCCAAATCACTTATAGGGTTTGAGCCAAAAAAAAAAATTATGTGTACTCTTGAATGGTTTATAGATCTGTAAGAGCCTGATAGAAAAGTTTGTTTCAATCTGTAGTTCTTCAGTTTTAGAGGCAGTATTCCCTGCGGGTTTTAACTGGGAAGCCAAAGGCAGGCTTTAATAAATGTATTCAAATTTAGCTTTAAATATTGTGTGGCTGCCACTTCTCTGTTATAAATGCAATTGAAATGTTTCATGTGTGTGAAGCAAAATGATGTAATTGTTCAGCTTATAGAAGTTTTTAATCTGCTATATGGTTTTTATAAGTTCAGTTGAAATCTTACTGTTTATTTAGCATGTATCTACTGTATACCTAATAATTTATCTCTATCAGGTTATGGAAGACATTTCATTTGGAGCAGAGGGTCATTTATCTGAGGTAAGTGTTTTCCAGGCAGTATAAAGTGATGATATTGTACAGACTTTTCTGGATCTCAATTAGAACTAATGACACTTGTTTTTGTAGTATTACCTTTGGGTAAAAATTGCTAGAGAGTGTGTGAGCAATTAAAAAAGCAACACAGGCACAACTAAAGTGGGCCCATTCTTTTTTTTCCATTGAAGATAATGGCAAAATTGCTGTGTATTTCAGGAAGTTTGTAGTCAAATGCCGTGCTAGTGCTTTTCATACATACCAACAACAGGATTAATATCGTGGGGAAAAGTAAGACCAACAATGTTTAGCCAGCCTCACTGTAGCACTGTAATGATGCTTAGGAATGGAAAAAAATAATGATGTTTTACTTCTTTCCTTGTGTACCACTAACAATACCTTTGAATTTGCTTTTGAAGTATAAAAGCATATTTCAGCAGAATATAGAGTAATAAGAATTTCATCTGAATAAAAATACTGGATGTTTGTCATTTTACACTATTTTCATAAATAAAAAGACATCAGTTCCTAGTCTGTATATTTAAGAAAGTCTAGGATAATTGAGTAACATGAAATACATTTCCTATGAGAGTAAGTGATGAGAAAAATATGCTTACATATAAAAATCTGTCTGCATACAAACTAAGACTTTAGGTAATATATGTGTAAGGAGAGTTGTACTGGTTCTAAGAGCTGTGCTGGTTCAGTCTGGTCCATTTTTATGTCGGTATGCCTTGGGTTGCAACTTACATTTTAAGGAAATTTAGTATCAAGTTCTCTGCCAAGCACATATCAAATAAATAAATAAAGGCTGCTGTTTGGGATAACTTTTCAGATGAGGCATTTCTTTGGATTCCCACCAATGAATCCAAAGACTGTGGAGCAGCTGGAATGCTCCAGGAAAGATAATCAAACTGCAAGACCAAACTCAGACTGTTGACCTTGTATACAAGGAGACTGTGACATGAGAGCGTGCCTGGGATGGGCTGCTTGGCTGAGTGTGAGTTCAGCATAAATAAAAACAGGAAGTCTTGAGAGTGAAGGTGAACTTTGCAGAAAATGCAAGCAGCCTTCCTTACCAGTGAACTTGGCTGTGAATTAAAGCAAAATTGTGCAGGTACTTGTGTCCACAGATGGCATGAAAAAGGGGCAGGTAGTCCCAGGGGATGAAGGTAGCAAAAAACAGGGCAGAATACTGAAGGCACGTTGGTAGTGATAGCTGCTAAGCCAGCAGAATATTTGCTGTAAACTAGAAATTGTGGATGGTCTGGACCACAGCAAATGAGTGTGCGACTGCATGCTTGTGTACAGTAGCGACCTGCACTGAAACCTGTAGTACAGCCTAGCTCTTGACTGAAGAATTTGTTCTTTTGCTTAACAGGAGATGGGCCCAGAGCATGAGTGTGATGTGTGTGCTGGGTTTACAAATGCATCAGAGCTCACAGGAATAGAGGGCTGCTGCTGTAGGAATGTTCACCAAAAGCTTAATATCTTTGAGCCCTCTCAAGCAGATGATTTTTGCCCTTTTGAAGCTTTGAGGAAAAAAAGTGCATAAAGAGAACAGAGAGCAACGATACAAATAAAGGAAATGGAAATTGGCTAGAAAGCCAGGCCCTACCACACTGCCACAGCTGGACTGATGTTGACTTGTAGACAGCTCTATAAAAGGTCTATGAAACTGTCAGCACCCTGTGCTGTGTCAAGGCTCTGCCTAAATGTTCCTCTGATGCTCCCATCCCCTAATCCACTCTTGTCAGTCTCCTTACTGCCTGCAGGAGGGCACCCTGTTAGTCATTCCAGATTGTTGCATTTTAGTGAGTGAGGAGCAGAGATAGGAGTGAACAATACTAGGAACCACCTATAAATGATACCCAGCTATGCTGACTCCTAGCACAGCAGGGTGTGGACACTAGAAAACAATTTAGTGCTTTTGTTTCTTTTCCAAGTCCTGGCCCACTGTGAATTTTTATTGGTAAGTCAGTAAATAGCCTCATCCTCCCACAGCAGGAACTGGAACTATCCCAGTTTAATTAAATGAGCCGGTGCAGTAGTGTGCACTCATTTTAGGAAGTCTGCACTCGGGAAAGATCTTCAGTCTTCTAGAGAGAACAGGGAGACTGCCATCCCACAGACTACAGAAGGGCGCTGGAAGGCAGTGGAAAGCTCAAATTCTGCATAGATGCTTTTCCAAGGACACTCCTCTGTAGCTGTAATGGAAGATACACGAGGGGAAGAATTGCCAACATCAGGCTGTATTTAACACGCCCATGTGGTGTTGTACCCCTGCGGAGGAGGGAAGGGGATCGGTGCAACCAAAGGGGAATGTGGGAAAAGCCTGGGATGGTGGGGAGGCGGTAGGTCACAGTTGAGAAACAGCTGTCTGGGCAGCTTTGTGGCTGAATTGTTGCCTGTGAGAAACTCTGAGAAACTCAGGAGTGTGTTGTAGTGCTGCAGTCTCCTAAATTTACATGAACAGGCTGGTGGAACAAGCTAGCAGTTGGTAAGTGGAAGGTGGTAAGGGCAAAAATAATTGGGGAAACAACTGTGATTCCACTTCTGAGAAAAGGCAGATAACCACCTGCATAAAAGAAAAGACTCACCTAAACAAAATCAGGGAAGTAGCAGGTGAGTTTCTGCGGGACAAGCTCTATAGGGGGAGGAGTTGGCAGATGATCTTTGGTACCCTCCAGAAGACATCATGTTTATAGTATGGCACCATATTTTGGTGCAGAAAAGAGCAAACACAGTAATAGACAACATATCTATGTCAGTGTCTGGCCCAAAAGAATTTTGAAAAGGAAAGGACAAAAATGTTCCTAAGGATGAACCTGAAAGAGTACACTGCACAGTGTAAGAGAAAACTGTCAAGACCACTGTAGACACTACTGCAAGCAAAACACATGCCAAGTGGCAAGGGAGTTCAGGGATGAGCTGTATGTAAGGGAGAGGAGAAAGAAAGTGTATGTGGCTGCTAATAAGAAAAATGAATGAGAAAATAATGAGAGCAGAGGGCAGAAATATTTTTTTCTTCCTTATTTTCTTTACTTTTAGTCTTTCTAAAAATGATAAACTTTGTCTGTATATGTAGTGCTCTTAGTATTCACTACGAGGTAGCAAGAGATGAACACAGTAGAGGCTCCTCAGGCAAGTGAGATGTACTCCAGTCAGACTACACTGATGAAATTTCTTCTGAGTGCATAGGAGCCAAGAAAAACAATCTCCAAACCATTAACTAGCTTCTTTGAAAACTCCTAGAGGAAGCTTGAAGTCCCTGGGGATCAGTAAAAGGCAGACGTGGCATTTACCTTTAAAAAGGAGGTAGGCTCGGAGTTTATGTGCCAGTCAACATAATTTCAATTAGGGTTAGAATTCCTAGTGCTCTTGATAGGTTGAAAAAAATAGCCTGAAATCAATAAGATGGGATATGTTAAAAGACAGGTGCAAATTACATTTGAGGAAGAAAAGTTGGATTTATGTATACAGATAGTAAATAGCAGCTAAGATGGCAATGCTGCAGAAGCAGAGTCTAGGGTTATAGTGGACTACAAATAGAGAGGGATTCATTACCTTCATCCTGGTGCAAGAAAGGGCAGATGTCATTTGCAGTCTCATTAATGGGAATGTCAGTTCTAAGACAGAAATAATTACTGTGCTTAGCTGAGAATGTCAAAGCCTCCAGAGGACTACGGCACTGGTCTGGGCACCTTGCTGAAGACAGGAACACACCGAAGGAAAGGAATAAAAATGAAAGCTTTAAAAATCCTGATTTGGTTGAAAGTCAAAGTCTTCAATCACATTAAAAATAATGATAAGGAGGACAACTGTTAGTTATCATTGTGTGGTAAAATGAAATGTAACTGTCTTGCTTTGTAGCAAGAGATGTTTGCATTAGGAAAACTTGCTCACTAAACGGGCAGTTTAGCCCTGGAGCAGGCTCTGCCCTGCAACCAGAACCACAAAATCCTTGTCACCTGCTAACAGCTGTGTCAGCAGGCACCAGCTGAGGACAGCCACAGTGGGCTTGATCTCACTGCAAGTTGCAGAATGGGCTTAGGTGGTCCCTGGTTGCTTCCTGGTCAGCCTTGCCGTGATGCTAGGATGGTATTGGTCATGAGTAACATGCATTATTTTCAGACTAAGAAATTAGGCCTGTTTGCAGTGGCCACTTTGCCTTCCTCGTCTGTGACACCTGTCCAGGACAATGCATACAGGGCAGGAAATCTGGGATGCACACCAGGGATAAGTGCTTCCTCCACCTGCAGTTGGGACATTTTGTGGCCATGTAGCTCGTTATCTGAGGGCACGTGTGCTTGGCCTGCATGTGACTGAAGCTTCTGCTCAAGCAGGACAAATGTATTGATGGCTGCATTTTTTTCCTAGAAATTAGTTAAGAGATTCCCTGGCCTGACTTTCTGGAGTTTCAAGTGCTCACAATTTCCATTAACTTCTGCAAGGGTTGAGGGTAAACATGCAACACTGCTGCCAAGAATAAGTCACCGTTCTAAACCTTGTGCCGTAGTGTGAGTATCTCTCTGCAAGGGCAACTTTTTGTAGTTGTTGTTTGTTATTTTGGATTATTTTAACTATTATAGGAGAGAGAGGATTTAGTACAGGTGAAGGAAGTCTGGCTTTAATGTTCTGCAGAAGGTCTTCTAAGGCTTTTATCTTATTGGGGTTATGATATTGCTAGTTTGAAGTAAGCAAATGCTTTTTTACAAAGTTCCTCTGTAGGAAGAATTAATTTTAAGGATATATGTGGGAATCCTGCTTCTTAGCATGGCCACCAAAGACTCTAATGGAGACTCTAATCCCTAATAGATTAATCTAGCTACTACAATATTGATACTTTTTTATAAAATTGCTGAACTAGATCCAAGAGAGCATGGAAGGCGTTTGCACTGGAAAAGCTGATCAAACGTTCTCATTGAGTAATAATGTTAAGGAGCTGGTGCTCATGGATAACTAAAATGACTTTTTAAAAGGTAAAATGAAATGCAGAAGACTGAAGTGGAAGCCATTCCCTCTGCTCTTAATTCAGTATGCTGATGCTCCAGCTGTGCATCAACTGGAACATTGTCTGTTCTTCCTGGTTTTTGCATCAGACTCTCACATCTCTGTGAGAGAATGAGAATATCAACTTGCATGAGAAGGCAGAAGAATTTCATCTTAGAAAAAACATCTGTGCTGTTTTCACCTGCTTAAGGATTTAGAGGGGGAAGAAAAAAATCCCAACTAGCTACATCCTCTGTTCACGGAAAAATCCATAAAGCAATATTGCATCTCAGCTCTTTCCTGACTCCTGAAATCTCTCCTAGCTGCTTCCTAAAATTGCTGTTAGTGCAAAAATAAACAAAGAAGTCTTAAGATTTCCAGTAGCTTGTAGCAGTGACATAAGCTACAAGCTTGGATGAGTTGTATTTATCAATATGTTGAGCTGGAGGCAGAGTCCACTCTCCTCTCGGAGATATAGTTGATCAGTGTAAAGTGCCACTTTGCAGACAGGAGCTGTTCTGAATAGTTTGTGTGTCACTGACAGTGGTTTGCCTGCCTACACAGACAAATGCAAAATAAAAATGTTACCAGTGACATTACTAGGCATGAAAGGCACTGAGAGAAATCTTTCCTCTCTACTTCTCTGGATTATTGAACTTTTTTCAAATGACGACCTGGCGACAGAAGCTGTGGAATTGATTGAATGTTTTGTACCATTCTTGCATATTTTTGGGAGTAGTATATATTTTTCTGTTTCATTTATAAGTCTTCTTGATGTTAGACTAAAGTTAGAGTTCTCTGCGTGACCACATCTTTCCAATCCAAAGTAATAAAGGCCATGTATATATGTTCTGGAAAAGCATTATTTGTATGATGACCCTCCTGCATTTTTCATGTGACGCTTGCAAGTAAGTTCATGAGAGACGATGCTTGTCTAAACTCTGAAGGAACTTCTCATTTCAACTAAAAAGGCCACTGTGTCATGTAGGTGCAAAAATAGTTTATCCACGATATTATTGCTGAATTAAAGAGGAATTAGGCTGCAAAATGCCTGTTACGAGTTTATGATGAATAGAATATAACCCCGACCTTATGAAGATATTTCAGTTACACTGCAATGCAACCATAATCATAACCATACAGTTATTAGAGAGATTTCAAGTATTTAAAGACCTAAACAAGTTTGATCCCATTTTTACTTACTAGCTAATGGGGTGATCGATCATCTGAATAAACGTTCCTGCCATCAACAGTACCCTAAAAAAGAAAGGGATATCCTACTGTAATGCATATCTTTAGAATGTTTTTTATATTTAAATATACTTAATGGCACAGGTATTCAGGAGTCTCTGTAACATACTTTAAAAAATTTGCTGTCTATAGTAACTGATGATTTTGAATCAGGTCTAGAATTGTCATCCTTCTTGACAGCATAAATGTGATCTGAAATCTCATGTCATAATAGTTCTTGATAAAAGCAGTGGCTGGGCCAGACTAAATTATTCAATCTATTGATGTTATAAGAGCAAGAGTCTGCTTATTATGTGTCACTATAAAATATCCATTCTTCAGGATCTGTACAGGGCTTGTTCATTTTGTGCAAGTACACAGTCCATAGAGTCTGGTTTGAAAACTTCAGTTATGGTTTTTGTCTGTCAGAGCAATTCTTAGGAGTTTGGACATTAATTAAAAGCTGTTGTTCCTAAATTAACTGTTCAGTGATTGCATAGCACTGAATATTTTTTATCTTGTTTTTCTCACATTTGAGATGACAGTTATGTGAAGACCTGATTTTCTTATATGTAATTACCTGTTAGAGAAAAATCAGTGTTCAGAGGTAGAGCTTTCTCTAGATGGTCATTATTTTCAATGTGCTTTCAGAGTACTAGGTTTTTACGATTTACTGGCTTTTCTTACCTGAGACTTAAGTTCTTTCAGACAACTGTCATCTGTTCTTGCGTGTGTGTCACAGAATGATTCCCTAAAAGCTTTCTACTGTTATAAATTGCCTGGGTTATCCCACTCTCTAACAGCATATGGACTCCTGCTGGTGTACAGAATAATGATTTAGCAGCTGGGTGGGAGACTTGTTCCTCATCTTCTGTCCCTGGTCTTGAGAAAAGGACATTCCTAGTTGCCCTAGGGAGAATGGGTATCTACTACTTCCCGTTCTCATTTTAAAACAGTGGGTCATTGTTATGTCTGTAAGTTCTGTGGAGTGCTGCTGTAGATTCTGCCATTTGGTAATGACTATGAAGATGGCTGCTTGGGTCTCATGCAACAGAGTCAGGGACTCAGCCAGCTGGTCCTTGGGTTGTGCTTCCCTGTCTCTAAGATGGGGGTGTTAGCAGTGTAAATTCCCACCATCTGCCTTGTCCAGGGTTCAAGCTGCAGCTGGTTGCATCCCCGTGCGATCTGCTGAGTAGCCGTGTCTGACAGAAGACCTGGGAAGACAGAAAGGTCAGAGTTCTGTGCTGTAACAGAGGATGTGCCAGCAAGTAGAGCTCTTTTGACATTTCCCTCAGTGATTGCACTGTGTGATGAAAAGTGCAAGGATAGCACAGAACTGAGGTCCGGTAAATGTATTTACCAAAAATCAGATTGTTTCACAACGGGCAGCTTTCCAACAAGTATTACCGTGATTTCTCTGGAAAGCCTTTGATTGAAGGGTTGATTTCTCTTAACCACTGATGGCTGTTCTTATAACAAGAGATCAATGCAAAGGACTCCAAGTACTTTTTTAAAGGAGAAAAACTATCTGAAGATTGTAAATGGCCACATGTGCAGCTGGCTGTATAGATGCGTGCATAGACTTAGGTCTAGAGAAAATCCAGTTGTCTGAATTCCTGATAATGAATGACTCCAGTTTTTCAACATAGCTCCAGCAGAACTTCAGCTTGTCACCATCATCTTTTCCTTACAGATAACCTCCATCATTCACTGTAGACAGCACTGTGATGCCTTGGGAAGGAGAGGCTTGTCTCAGTGCTGCACAAATTGGTTGATCCCCCACCTTGGATTTGCAGCTGATTTGGGTCATTTTTTGAAGTAAAGAAAAAAAAATATACAAATTACCCTTGTATAGTATATCTGGAAGCAAACAAATTTATGGGAAGGACTTTGCAACTGGTTTAAAATGCTCAGTTTAAAATAGAAGTGTTAGTCTGTATAAGTAGAGAATCATTGTTTTTTGAAAATTTAGTCTTGTTTCATGATAAAGAAGTGTAGTTTCATCTCGTAATCTCAAAGACTTTGATGTGTTTTCTCTGATCAGTTGAGCAAAGTCCCTAAATATTCTAGACAGACTTTTCCTCAAAGAATAAGTACATTTTGTAAGAGATGCCAGAAGTGATGCTGCTTGAAATATTCAAATGGCATAAAAGTGTAAATCATATTTAAATGAACAACTTAAAATTTAGGAGCCTAAATGGTGTAGTCAGCATGAGATTTCCCTCCCCTGCTGTGGTGAGACAACAGGGAAGAGGAAGAGCAGTTCAGTCTTCACACCCCTTTCATCCTCTCCTGAAAGTGAGATCATGACTTTTTTTCTGCTGGGAAATAGACTGAGACCACAATCTTATGACATTTCATATAAATCACTAAAATATTATGTAGTAACAACTTTTTGTGTACAATGAGAATTTATTTTCAGGTGAATTCTTAGCACTGTGTCATATCCCCTTAGTAATATTTTATTTTCCCCTTAATTTGATGGAAACTTGATGTAGAAGAGTGCAGTCAGCAGCAAACATGTTTTTGTTTCTTTTTCAACTTCCTGTAGGAGTTCTTCATATTTTCTGCAGAGCTGGGAGAAAGATGTGAAGCAATAAGTGAGAAATTGGTACATCTGGAAGATCAACTGCAGACTTCCGCCTGCAGAGTTGATGAAGGAGTTATTCATATCCTTTTTGATATAGCTGTAGATACATATCAGTCTATGTAAGTATGTGTACTTGCCTTTCAGATTCATGGAGTACTAGTTATTAATGTAGATTAAGAAGGGGAGAGCTGATTGTCTTGCTGACTTGGACATTTTTATTGTAGCAACTTTTCCTACAGTGCATTTTCACTGTGGTCTGATACAGCTTTAGTTGATTTAAACAGAAGTTATTTCTTTGTAAATTGAGATAAGGCAGTGAAAAGCTTTTATTCTACTCTTGAAACCCTTTTGTTTGTAGTGGTTATATAAATAAATACCTAGTACATGAAAAGCTGCATGGATATAAGCATCCACACACCTGCTTTTCCCAACATGATCTTGCTAAATTAAATGCTGCATCATTGATTCAGATGGTGTATATTGTCACATGTAGTTTGGGGTTTTTTTCCTTTAAAAAAAGTGGGCAGCAGATGCATCGTGTGGCATCCTATGCAATTTAATCTGCCTCTAACACTCCAGTGCAAGTAACCAGAGGAGATGTTGTCTTATAAAGTACTCTTATCTCTTTCTGTGCTTTATCTGTCATTCAATATCTGATTGAAGATTGCTTAGCCTTTATGAGGCATTTATTTGGCCTACTTCTGTGGACATTTTTCAAAATTTAAGAGCACAGAGTATTGTTTCGTTTGTAACTTTCATGTAAAAACTTGCATCAGAGGGACAAAATCCGGTCATTAATTTGTTACTACTTCCAACCTTTCTTTTCTAAGCATTTCAATGTGCAGAAAGATTATTTTCTTATATTTACCACAGGCCAGTTTGCAATATTCTTTTAATTACATTTACAGCATGCATGCGCATTTGCACTTGGGTTTCCCCGATGCTGTTTGTGAGCATTCTTTTCAGAGCTATATGGGGGTGTGTGTCTTGTGTGTGTGCAAAGCATCTAGTTCCTTCCTCCCTTATGTATATTTGCTCTCAAATAAGGTTTTTTCATTGACCCTAACAGAAGAACACTGAGGGTTGGAGTTACGAGTTCTTTGCAGTGGACTTAAGTTCGTATTCAAACCAATCAGTCAGGTCTGATCATAGTTACAGCTTGCCAGGTAAGGTGAAATAACCTGAAAAACTGCTTTTTTGATTCCTGAAGAAAATACACTACAAGTATGTAAAATAGTAGTATTTGTATTTTCTGTGTATTTCTTTGTAGCTGTTGAAACTGCAAGTCAGTTGAAAAAATAAAAGGTTTGGGAAGAGTTGTAGATTAGACTTTGTTCTAAGCCACAGTTATCTGATGTAGATCTGATTTCCTCTATCAGTGAAATTAATCTCATGTTATCTACCTAGAGAAGTGCACACTGTGATATCCTGGTCTTAGCAAGACCCTAGGTCACAAAATAAGAAACCATGTTTAAAACATAGGGACATACAGAGAAGCAGTTCAGCAATTCAGCCACGCCTCATTAACATTCAGTTGCTATTTCAGAGGTAGTCCAGATCGATATGCATAAAATGTTACCATCTGGTACATGTAATCGCTGTGCTATGTTTCAAAAAGGAATGAGAAAAATAGCTACCACATTGCTGCAGACCTGTAGATTGTTTTTTTTAAATAAAAACTGCTCAGTGCCTATAAAATAAACTTTCCTCATTGGTAATTTGCCTATATTGCAGGAACTAGCGCAGAGATTCGTGCTAATAATTAGCCTCAGTAGAAGAATTTATGATTAATAGATGAATCTGTTGTTTGCTTGGTAGTTTATTTGGTTTTAAATAACACAATTTCTTACCCCAAATATTAGACAATTATGCAGTCTTTGTTAAAAATCTGTAGAACTCTGAGAGCAGGAGCTTAAAGATCTAGAATTATAATGAAAACAGGATAAATTTTTCAAACTCTTGTTCACTGGTTATTTTTGCCCTTCCCCTCATCCCCCCAAAAACTGCCTTATACATGAATGTTATGAACTGTATTAGGTCAAAAATCTAACTAGGGGTCTATACAGATGTAAATGAATCCTGATTATTAAAAGACTTTTAAAGACTCCACTGAGAAAAATAAATTCCTGATGCTCTCAAGCCATTTGCCAATGTTTAGTGTGTGTCATGGCTTTGATTAATAATTAAGTTTGTATTAGAAGAAAAAAATCCCAGATGTCATTGTTTTTCATTCTACATTTTGATGGCACAGCAGACTTAAATGCTGCTTGTTGTAACTGCCAGCACAGTCTGAACAAAGGAGAAGTCCAGTGACATTTCTTGGTCCTGAGTATAGGCACAGATTCACTTGGGATTCTTATTTATTACTGAAGCCTTTCACAGCAAATATTAAACTGCACTTTTGCGTAAAAAACATCAAACAATGGTGGGGGGTGGGGAGGAGCTCCTCTGTATGATGTATTTGCTAAATTCTATGGTAGTATAAGCAAATAAACCCACAAAGCATTCAATTACGGTTAATCATTGGCAAACATATGAAAACAGTCCACATCATTAATTGGAAAAACCAAAGGATGAGAAGTGACTCATTCTGATGTCTGCTGAGCTGATGAGAGGTGTTACTTTCCTGACCATAAAGGCCTGGAATTCCCAGTAAAATTAAATGGAACCTGTATTGCAATTTCACAGTCATTTTTGTTCTTAATTAGCAGTTACATTTTGATAGACAATTTGAATCCATGTAATAGTTCCTACTGGTAAAAATGCTTTTCTTGGAAGAAAACCTGGCTAGACTATTGTCATAAAAGCAATCTCCATTTCTCACCCTAAAATAGGCATTTTAAGCAGTTATTTTGGAAATAGAATTTTGCGCCTAAATGTTCATTAGGCAATGCAAGTCACTTTGCTGACCCTTCACCTGTATGGTGTGGCAGGCTCTCATGTAAGTCTTGCTTTACACCAGCATAGGTATTCAACAGGATCAGGAGCGTAGAATTTGGCCCTGACTGCACCCCACTGAGGAATCTCGCCCTGAGTAAACCTGAAGAAATTTTGGGATCCCACAAGAGTGAGAGGTCGCAATGGTTCCCTCTTTGTTTTTATTTTGGATGGCAGGAGAACAGGCTGTTGCCAGTGCCCATCACATTGAGAGAATGTGGTTTCACATTTCTCGTTCATCCCATGATGGAGGTTGGCCAGTGCATTTCTATTCATGTGCTGCACCTTCTTTGCCTTCCATTTTGTGCTGGAAAAAGTGATGTAGAGATAGATCCGATATCCGGCTCACTGAAGTGATCCGTTTTTTCAAAATGTTGCAGTTGTTCTGTTGCGGGTTTTTGTCAAGTGTTTTTGGAGGGGGTAGTGTTTTGTTTTTTTGCATGGGAGGGGTGTTATGTTAGTTTGTAGAAACATATTTGTGGCTGTGAAGGAGGTAGGCAGGAGTGTCGGGGGGAAGTGGAAAAATTCTAATCAGGTTTCACTACTGCAAATACCCCTGTACTTTGTAAGGAGAAGTAAGTGATGGACTTCCAAAGGCCATCAGCTGTGGAGAACACACAGGCCTCATACAGGAGCAGTAGGGACTTGTTTGATGACTTTCCTTCTTGCCCAAGAGTGATCTAAAAGGCTGAAACCCAGGTCATTCCAAATAGACATTGAATTGTCTTGCCTCTTCACTGGTCCTTTGGCACATAGCATACACAATTACAGAATTATTTAGTTGTAATCTTGAGATCATCTGGTCCAACTCCCTGCTCAAGGAGTGTCACCTAGACCAGGTTGCCCAGGACCATGTCCAATCAGATTTTTAATATCTCCAAGGATGGGGACTCCACAGTCTCTCCGTGCAACATGTTCCAGTATTTGACCACCCTCACAGTAAAAAAATATTTTCTTTTGTTCAGATTCAATTTCCTATTTTGGAATTTTTGCCTCTTGCTTCTTGTTCTGTCAGTGGGCACTAGTGAGGAGAGTCTGTCTCCCTCATCTTCGTTCCCACCCATCAGGTATTTGTACACATTGGTAAGATCCCCCTGAGCTATCTCTCCTCCGGATTGAACAGTCCAGCTCTCTCAGCATCTCCTCATATGGCAGATGCTCTGGTTGATTAAACCAGGCTTGTGCTGCACTCACTCCAGTGAGTCCATGTCTTTCTCGTACTGTGGAGCCCGGAACTGGAGACTGTGCTCCAGATGGGGCCTCACCAGTGCTGAGTAGAGCAGAAGGACCAGCTTTCTCCACCTCCTGGCAATGCTTTTCTTGAGGATTCCATGCTCAGCCCTATACCATATATTTTGCCCAGCTGTAAAGGTTCATTTGATAGTTGCTAATCTACAGCTGGTTATGGTATTATTTATGAACTTAAACTTGCTGTAGACAGACTATGTGGTCATCTTTCTTGTTGGTCTATCTTTCTGTTGGATGAGAGTTTTTTTCCCTGTCATCTTCATTTTCCTCCATCCTTCAACATTTCTGATGCACTGGCTGTGAAACATTTCAATTTTGCTTTTTCTCTCAACCTGAAAAGAATTTTGTAATTACTTGGGTTATTATAAATAACAGCCTATAATCAGACACTGAACATCAGAAGTAATAAAATTTCAGAGGCTTCATGGTGTTCATAAACTGTAGGATTCCTGTTTTACCAGTAAGGTTTTCAGCAGAGCATCATGATTAAGTTGCAGAGTGGTGGACAGTCCAGGACCTCTTATGAGAGGATAATAATGTTTCTTTCTTCAGAGAAGATGCAAAGTGTAATTAATTTGTCCTTGTATGGTGCTCTGAGATCCTAGGATAGAAGTTTCACATGTACTGCTATTAATTGTAATCAGAGACAGAATCCCTTTACATTAATAGAGCTGTCCAGAAATTAGTATGCATTAATACTCCTGGTGAACATATTAAGGGTAAGACATCATAGTAAATGGATGCAAATACATAGAGATGAAATTCTGAGGAACTGATAATGGATTCAAAAGCAGCCAAAAGGCTTTTCAAAGTCATAATAGTGACTGACTGAAATAGCAGTGATTTGTGTAGCTTTCCCATGGTCTTCTCGAGTCTCAATTTTTCAGAAGTAGCAGCTCACTTTTTACAGTCACATAACCTGAGGGTGTCTTTTTTTCTTGACATTGCGTTGACATCGGGGTCGAGTAAAACAACATTTCATAATGGATGAACTCTGTAAAGGATAAAGCCTGTCCTTGTGCGTTATCCTTCCTGCGTGTTGTATTTTTGAAATTGAGTTGTTTCAGTGTCAGCCTGTTTCATTTCCCTTGAAGTGAGTTTCTGTCTCTCTTGGAGATTGTTTGATGACTTGCTGCTAGAAATGAACTCGTTTCTCTCTCCTTTGACCCACTCGGGTTAGCCTTTTGGGGTCCTTGCCATCCAGCCATACCTGTACAGGAGGCCTTGCTGGTTGTTGGTTTGGAGCTTCAGCAGGGTCTGACTTGTCTCACGCTTGCTTTGCTCTCTGTGTAGTGTAAGCTATGAAAGAGAAGATTGGTTGTCTTGTTGAGCTACAGCCAGTCCCTGCACTTGATGCAGGAAACCTGAACTAGACAATGGCAAATAAAATGTGGAACTCTTTCCTTTCTTAATTAAATGACTTATTTTTACTGAATTGTCAGATGCTTTTCAGGTGGCCTTTTTCCTTTTAATGTATGACAGCGCAACCTTGCCACTACTTATCTCTATGCTTTTCAACTTGTTCAAAGAATTCACTGCGGAGCCTCATATTGCTTTGTATTTGTGTTTTCTGTGCTGTAATTATGCTGGTAATTCAGCTAAGATTAAAGACCTCTGGAGGTAAGTAGAGCAGAAACATTCTCTGCTATAAGCGAATTTTGCTGCTTACCTAGATTCCCACCCTGCCTTGCCTAGCACACATTGCCAAGGTCCGTAATGCCACACAAGCGATGGTCACTTGGCTTTTGTCTGTCTTAGACAGCTCCCACTGCCCCCTTGCCTTCACCTGGGGTCTGGCCCACCCCTGTCTGCATCTCTGGCTTAAACATCCACCCACCCTTGAGCAGGGAACTCATGGCTGCTGCCTCCATGGTACGATTTATTCATCTGCTTCCTTCTCATGAGAACAGAATCCAAGCAGTATCCCCCCATCCCCTCCCTTTTTTAAAGTGCTAAATAATGCTACTTGAGAACTGTACTTTGCCTGGATCTTTTTTTTGAGAGCAAGTGTGAGAAATGTATTAATATTTAATCCAAACAATTTGGAAGAACTTGAAGCTACAATTAGATAGCCTTGGCCATCTGTTGCGTGCAGCAGAACAAGACTTTATTTAATAACTTGGAAAGAGAAAAGGGACTGCCAATCACCTATAGATTTATTCCTTAATAAAGCTTGCACAGTCTCTGCAGAGGGAGATCCAGGTGGTGAAGGAGACACTCCAGACCATGCTGGTGCAACTTCAGCCAGCCAGAGAGGCAGGAGAAGAAAAGGCTGGAGACTTCCTCTGTGGCAGCTGGTGTCCAGGAAAACAAGACTTGAAGGAATAATGAGCAGAAAGAACTGATAGGATGACATTAATTCACAAAGGGCTGCTTTTAGTAACTGAATACTGTTTTACCAAGCCTCAGGGATCTCTTTGCTCCCTGCATAACTAATAACTAAATCAATTATGGAGAAAAAGTGCCTGGAGGTCTATCATCAGAAGTATTCTACACAGCCTCACATGTTTTGGCACAGATTGGGAAACAGCTTTCAGAGGAGAGCAGCCCCTGTAAATGTGTAGATTACAAATTGATACATTTCAAGTGAGTCTGCAAAGTTGCCTTTAATGTCAGTGAAATGTTCTCCTTGAAGGCTGCTGAACAGTATCTGTCTTTGTTACTCTTGTATTTTTTCCCCACCAATTTAAAAATGCAGTGTTAAATGTGGAACATCTAGTATTTCTTGAAAAAATAGATGTAAGAATAATAAGAACTTTTTTTTCCTTTGGCTTTAACATCTTTCTTACACTGAATGTATTTTCATATTGCTGACAATAATTAAATCAATAGGATGAAATTCAAGCTAACCAAGTTCTTTAAGCTGAAATTTGGACCTCATTTACTCAGTGGTATTGAGTAGAGTGGAGATAACTAACAGCAGCCCCTATAGCAGCAGTTTAACTCTCTTCATTTAGGTATTAATATAAACTTGCTTTAGTATTATGGGGTTGTAAAGCACAAAAAATTTGACTGTGTTGGGGATTTGTGTTTCTTATATTTAAATATTGTATGAACAATAAGTCATTTAAGTCTCCCTAGAAAGTTTATTACTACTATTGTATTACTTTGATCTCTCTTATAAACTTCGGAAGGAATGCGGATTTTCTGTTTTGCAATAGACATATGTATATATCTATACACATACTTAAACACGTAGTTTTATAAGTAATAAAAACAACGTTCAGTTGAAGCCAACTAATATAAATGACCTATATTTAGAGCATTGTTCAAAACAGTTAATGCCTTTAGGAATTAATCATGTACTCTTACTTGCATAGCAATATATCTCTGATGTTACAAAGAATTCTGCTTCTGCCATTTGTTACAGAGGGAGAATTTTTTAAATTTTTTTTTTAAAGCCAGTAGATGAAGAAAATGTCTTGCAACTCAGTACTGTACTTTTTAAATAATATTTTTAACTTTTTAGAATGACTTTTCTGCTACCTGAATTACTTATTTTATAGCCACATTGTGAAGGTTTTTGCAAATTTTGAAGGTCATTGGACTACTAGCCCATTAAGATTGTGTTCATTTTCTTTTCATGTTTTAATACTAGTTGAAACTTCTACCTCAATGTTAAGTACATAGGGAGGGAGGGAAAAAAAGTGCCAGGCAGCTAAGACATACAACAGGATTATAATTGCATCCAGGAGTATACAATTGTCAAACCAGAGGACTAGAGCTCTGGTGATTTCTGTAGTCATCAGATCCTCAGGGAGGAACTACAAGCCTGTAATTCAGAACATGGTTGACTTTTCCCATTGTATGGTATAGGGGCCAGCATCCGTGTTGAGGTAAAGGCTCTTGGATCTTCACCTTGAATGGACTCTGCTACTCAGTTCCCATCCCCAGATCTCTTGCTGCTCTTCTGTTTGACAAGTTTCTTTCTCCAAGCTTTTCTTTACAGTCCCTGTTCAATACCTACCTCCCCAGAGTAGATTTGTCACTTTCTGAAGCCCCCCCCCAGGCAGATGAGCAAAGCATTTGTCTCCAGCTCAAGGCAGCCTGACAACCATGGCCAGGAGCCTGTGGCACTGACATTCAGCCCCTGCACAGAACTGGCTCCCTGGGGAAAACCTGACTGGGCACACACAGCCTGGCTGCCTGGGGATGGCTGTCAGCCAGAAAGCATTCATGGAAACCCCTGTGAGTTCAGGTAAACAGGAAAGAAAGCAGGCTGACATGATAAATTTTCTTACAGCTGTTTCCTGAAGACCAACAGAAGCTGCTCATGGCTTAACACCACTGAGGGCCTGGGACTGAGTTTCCAGCAATGAGCATTTATATAGGGTGGTGAGGACACTCCAGAGATGATGGCCAGTATACTGAGGTTGTGTGACCCTCCTCTCCTACAGACTGAGGGGGGTGGGGGATTTTGCCCTTTGAATATGTAGTGCCTGTAATGTAAATAGCTGGTGGGCACTGTGTGTGAGCCTTAGAGCCAGGATCAGCCACAGCTGAAGGGTTGAGGTCTGCCTCCTTGCAGCAGCAAGGGCTCAACAGCAGGCATAGTAACCAGCCACTCTCATTCCCACTAGCAAGGTTTTTTCTTGAAGACATTCCTATTCAATTAAAAAACCTGTGTGGTTTTTATGTTTCACAACTTCAGAGCACTGCTGCATTTTAATAAAAACTCATGCAACCACTCTAATAGGACACTGAACTCCTGAGGAGAAGAGAAACTGAATCAGTCATCATTCATGTTATATTTGTATCTGTTAACATTTATTTTATACATAATGTGGACTACTACTACTTCAATTTATTATTCCATTAACTTCAGGGTTTGTTGTGGGAAGCTAGAGCCAGTAATCATTCCTTTTCTCAGATGTGCTGAATAATAAGCATACTGGAAAAAAAAAAAAAAGGTATACTATGCAATGTATCAGCTGCCTTTTATCTGTGGATAGAAAACTTTCAAATAAAGAGAAGTATGTTTTTAACTAACTCAATGTCTGTTTCCATTCTGTGCAGTGTACAAGATTTTAGAAATTTCACGGGGGTGGGGGCTGATGGATGGGGAGTGAGGAGAGGAAAGGAGAAACCATGTGTGTGACTGTTATTGCACTGTCAACAGCAGTGATTCCTCTGCTTGGGAAATTATATGATACCTTCTGGAAACAGTCTAAAGATGCATTCAACACTAGCGCCTCATGGCAAAATGCAGCTATTTTCAGTGCGAAAGGGAGAGAAACATCATACAGTGAGCTATACAGACAGGTAGAACTTCTAGTTGAGTCCTGGCTTGGCTCAGCCTGTCTCCCTGTGTGACTGAATCCTGCCTCCCTCCCTCAGTTCCTCACTGAAGGGAGGAAAACTCTTCCCACACTCATGAAGAAGGGTCAGGGGAAGGGAGTGACACTACACCAGCTGCAGCAATATCTGGGGTCAAAGTCATGCTCACCATGGCAATGAGGGTGTGTGAGAAGTGATGAGAGGTAGGAGAGGACGGTGGTGTCCCAAGGACCACTTTCACACGTGCTTGCTAGGACTTTGTCACCTCCAGGTAGACTGGTCTCCCACTATCTGCAAACATGAATCCCACCAGAAATAGGCCCTTTTCTTGCCTGTGTTCTCCCTCTGTAGAACACCAGCCCTCAAAGGTTTGAGGAGTACATAGAGAAGCGTATGGGCTTTGTGGGCAGAAACCTCTGCCACAGCAATGGGGAGCTACAAGATGAGGAAGCAGTCCCCTTGAGCCACCCATTACATGTGCTGTGGAGGAAAGTAGTGAGTTGTGTTTAGCAGACACATACTCTGTGTACAAACATATTTTCAAGGGACCAAAGAAGTAAGCAAGGAGTACACAGCACCCCAAAGAGTGTTTGTTTAGCTCAAGACTAATTCTTTTCACAATCAATTAGCTGGTCCATTCTTTCTAAGGCATGACAGCTCAGGCATTACTTGTTAAATCAAGATAAGCACATCTTTTCTAGAGCACTGGTGAAGGCAGTTCAATAATGGATCCCAGACAGGCAGTAGTGCTGGAGAGAGCTTCAGGGCAAGATTAGAATAATCCTCATGTATCCTCTTAGTTTGCTATCCTATTAAAAATGAGACTGGGACCAAGATTTTTTTTTTTTTTTTAAGTCTTGGAGATTAACATGTGCTACAAAGAAGCTCTAAAATATTATGCACATGTGGAAATTTTTCTGCACTGTTAAGGAGAATAATACAAGTTTCTCAAGAGATATTAAAAAAAAAAAAGAGCCTGTGAATATAGGAGATTCTTTCTGAACCTGAAAAGCAGCCAAGCCAGCAGCCACAGTAAAGCATTTCTCTAAAAATTCTAATGAAGGCTTGAATATGAGGCCTGGGAAAAGAGCATCTGGGGTTGAGTGAGTAAGGAAACGTCTGAGTTCTTAACATGCATGGCATTCAGTCACTCCTTGTTTTCTTGTCTGAAAGAGCAGTCTTGGGGAAGGGGGTGCTGGGACACTGTCAAAGACACACACAAAGTCAGTACCTCACTAGACTATTTGTTCTTATAATCGCCTACAAAGTTGAACAAATAGTTTATAATAATAAGCAGCCTTACAGGAATACTAAGTATAGAAAGACAGAATATTACAATAATCAGAGTCACAGCTAGGAGAAACACTGGAGAAGCAGACAATAAAGAAACCAATTTACAAGGGGAAGGAGAAAACCTCAGATTTACTCCTTCTCTGACAATGAGACTGTGAAACACCAAAGGAAGACCCTCTGGGTCATCTTGCCAACTAGGCTCAAGATTTTAAGTGTGTCAGCTCACTCCCAAAACCAGATCTTTGCACCCACTCTCAAGCTTCCCTGTAAGAGCATCCCCACTGCTGGACTTGGGAGCAGCAGCCTGGGGCCAGGCACTGCTCTGCACATAGGAGCTCCCCAGGACTGTGCTGCTCCCCAGTCAGTGGCACAGGGATTGGGTTAGAGATACCAGTGCAAACCTTTTCCACTACATAGGGTTTGGGAGGGGCAATAGAGACTTATCCATCTTACTCATTCTGTGCTCTTCCAAAAACTTTAAAATTTTATTTTCCTATGGTTTATGCTTTAAAGTAAATTTTCAGAAATCTCCTCATGCCTCCTCCATGACCTGAAATTTAAAAGGACCATGATTGTTTAATTTCTCCTGACTCAAATACAGCAAGCTTAAGCAATGAAACCTAGTTCTTAGCTGTTGTCTGATGAGTTTGGATCACAACGTATTCCTTTGCTTTCAGTAACATGAGTTCCTGGAGCAACAGCTGAGTGGTTGCCCAGGCTCTTTCCCCCACTTAACTGGGCAACATTGAAGAGCAGAAAGATGGCATTGCCAGCGGCACATGGCACTAACAAGGCTTCTTTGTGAGCAATGCCAACTCCACTGTCCCCACAAAGGCAATCAGGTTTCAGGAAAAGAGGTACAAGAATAGTTGGAGATTAGGAAAAACTAAAGTTCCTTCCAACAGACCAGCAAAGCTCATTACAAACAAGTTAGCCAACTAAAGACCAAAAGGTGACCTACTCCTGTCCTTTAGTGTTTACATGGAGAAAGATTTCCGATGCCTACTGGCTATTTCATCTAGCAGAATCCTTCACAACAAAAAAGTTAAGACATTTTTAGCAGGGAGATTAATTGACCATTGGAGCAAGAAACTCTGTCTCTCAAAGTTAAAGCAAGCTTGGGATTTTATTTTTTTTCCCCCAGAAATTGTGAAGAAACCTCCCCCTGCATCCCAGATGTAACACATGAGTCAGAAAATACTGCAATGCAGGTTTGCACAGCCTGCATGATTCATATGGCACTAAGGAACAGTCTCAGTGATTTACCTTAAATACAGGCATTTTCCTTCATGGCTTTAAAAAAAAGAAAAAGGTAATGAAAGAAGAAATGCTTTATTAAACTATTGTTTGGTTGCAAAGGTGGAGCTGGAGGACAGGGCAGCCTGGTGTCTGCAAGTTGGAAAAGCCCATTTACCTTCCCTCTGATCTTGACGTTAGCTCAAAAGGGCAAGTGAAACCAAACCTTAAGGAAGGGCTTAATGTAAATCTTTCCTGGAATGGCAAGACTGAAACTATTACAAAATCGTTCAGAGCCTGACTAGGCAGGAGCCTAGAGTTTTGAGTCAAATTTCCTCCCTCCCAGGGGCAGGCAGGTTAAAGGGGGCTAGAGGCACATTTCACAGTACAGCAGCAGGCAGGATGGAGCAATGCTAGAACCGGGCTTGATATTTGGGGGAATGAAGCAGAGCCACAGCACTAGCACTGCGCTCCATCCTGAGAGGCAGCACAAGCCATTTGAACTACTGCACAACATCCTCTGCAAAAGAGGAAAACCTAAAGAAACCCAACCAGCACCCTAGCCATCAGGCACTGCTTGTCTTGGCTCATGGTGCTGGTATTTGATCAAGCTATTGCCACTTGTTTTCATTGAATGAGAAGGAAAAGGTGAAAAGAGCACCCTGCCTCTCCCAGCCATAGGTGATTTATCATTGCTAATTTTCTATAATGAGCTGTAGCAAGTGAAGCCAGTCTCTCTCCATTAATCCTGACGGGAAACATTTCTTCTTTGTCTTCCCATAAAGTGCCCCAAATTCTTTGAGTAAATATGAGCTACATCTGTATCAAACCCCCAGCTCTCTTCAAAACTTCTCCCTACCGTCATGAGCAGAAAGTAGCAACACACTGCACCTCTTCTGGCACAGTAACACTCCCTGGATATGACATGGGAGCTAGCTTTATTTCCTCCTTTCTACTGTGCATGTTTTTTATTATCCTGAATTGGAAATGTAATATTGATTGTGTCTGCTTAAATGTCAATACTTAATAATCCTATTAAAATAAAGATCTTCTGTAGTGGAAAAAAATGAAGCAGAAATGGTGTCTCAAGAAAGATAAATAAATCACCAGCCCTGTTTAGTGTCTCTTCTGCAGCCTTCGTTCTACAACTTTCGAAAGTTCATCCTAGTGGATACGTTGAGGCCAGGGGGACAATCATATTAGGGAAAGTATATCAGGAAATCCCTGAAACTTGGTTACACAGAGCCTGCTTATCTTTCACAAAAGACTGTGGTAAGCTTCAAGTTTTGCCTCTCAAACTGTTACAGGACCATTTTTTATCAAAGGTGGTATTTAGCTCTAGGAGCTGAATCAATAAGAGTAAATAATCCCAACTCCTGTGTAGACAGTCCTCTACAGAAACCCAAGCAATGTCAGCTGATGGCTCGTGCTTAGGAGCTCAGGAGTTCTTGTCCTTCCCTCCAGTCAGTCCACCCTGGGTGAAGTCTCAGGCAGACATATGTGCTCCACATTCATCCCTTCAACACCTTTAACATATGGCTTATGTGTGTCCTAACCAGGGCACAGATCTGAAAGAGAGGAGCAAACTTCATAATGGAAATAAAGGATTTTTCCCAACTGCTAGTCATCTTTTCATTTCAGCTCTCCTCTTTGATCTCCCTGCACAGCATCCTGCCTCTGCCCTGGGCTGGCACCTCAGCTCCATGGGTGGTCATGCCAGTCCTCACCTCTGCGCTCTGCAGATGTGCACAGGCACGCACACACTTCGGAAAAAGGGAATAATCAGAGCCCAGATGCTTCACCTTGACTCCTTTGGGTTGAAGGCTGCTGAGAGCCTCAGGGGAGGGAGGCATGCCTATCAGGGATTAAGGATCCCCAGAGGTCACTCAGAGAAAGCTGTTTTCCGCTGAGTCTCACACACATCTTTCTCTTTGGAGGCTGAGGCCAGTCAGGCACAGAGCAGAGCCATTTGTCTCCGACCACATGCCCAGAGCGTCTACAAATGTTCTCCCCATCACTGCAAAAACGCTAACGAGGCAAGAAAGGTTAACAGTACCGCTTCAAGGTGCAGAAGGTACGTTTTGGGTAGGCAGGGGCTCGCCCTGGCCTTCCCCCTCAGGAGGAAGAGCTGTGGGATCCTGTTGGCCCTATGCAGGGGGCACAATATTCCCAGTTAGTCCACAGGGTCATTTCCTCCTTCCCCACTTCCCAGCCCTTTGGTACTACTCATTCTCATCTGCACATGCAGGACCCTGCTTTCAGCATGACATGGGCTAATTAACTGATTCTGACACAGTAATTAGCTGGTCAAAGTAGGTCTACATTTTCTTATTTAACACATAAATGCTGAGGCTTTTGTGCCAGAGAAGTGGCAGAAGCTGGGTATGCATTGGGTGGCCATGCTGCCTGCTGCACTGCAGCTTGTGCCCTGTTCGCGCTGTTCCATGATGCTGAAGAGCTGCTGTGCATGTGGTGGCAGGGTGCCCTGGATCAAGAGAGGCAAGGGGACAGCAGGACCAAGGGAAAGGCCCTCTTGTCTGAGGAGTCACTCCACTGCTACATCCCAGCCATCCTGTTGAGCCAGATCACAACTTTAACACAGACATGTTTTGTGAAAGAGCTCTGGCACACTCATATCTGTGTGAGATGATGCTTAAGCACTTTAAAAGTAGCTCCGTGAGAGTCACAGAGCCTATGAGCCTGTTTTGACTCAGTAGCTGTGTCACAGGTGGTGGTGCCAAATAGTCTGCAGACAAGGAGTGACAGCTCTATTGAGTCCCACTGAACCAGGGAACAGGATGCACATCCCCAGGAGTGCTGACAAAGCAATGTTTCTCACATGCCATTTCGAACCACAGGTATCAGTTTACTCTGCAAATGCTATGGAGTCTTAAATATCAAATGCTCTGCACAAACATATTTCATCTCACCTTCCTCGCACTCCCAACCCTCAGGGCCATACTACCCTCCTCTCTATTTCCATCTTATAGAATTCTTAATGAAGTTTCAGTACTTCTCTGAACTCTGGTCAGTGGTGGATGGATACTATTGAGGAACAGACACTATCTTCTGCCCAGTGCAAATAAACTCTGTGACTAAAACTGAGGGAACGTTTTGTTTTGACAAGGTGCTTCTAAAATTTGTCAGGATAGAGAATATTGACTCTTGGAGCAAGACAGGACCAACAGACTGGTATCTAAGCTAACTCTCATCAGTCTGCATACTCCAAATTAGGAAGTATGGCTGCTAGGAGGCCATTAAACACTAGACAGGTTCAGTAATGATTCTGCTAAGCTAAGCAGAGCAGGGCTGTATGCCCACACTCCTGTGCTTGGTGTCCAAAGCATGTGAGACAGTGTGGGTACATCTGTCTCTCCCCTCCTCCTGTATCCCTCACCACAAGTATTGCCATTCCTTTAAGTGGTGCTGAGATGCAATCTACAGCAGGCAGTGTCAGGGCTAAAGACTGGACATGCTCTGGATCAGCTCCTGCCTTCTGGCCTGACAAATGACCCTTGGGGAGCCTGGGGAGGCTGCTGGGGGTCCATCCACATTTCCAGATGAACACATGAAGCTTGCTGAGAGGAACCCAGTTATTAGCCACCATGAAGATGCCTCCATCTCATAGCAGATGGCAGCATCACATTCCAAAGCATTTTTAAAGTGTTTCATGTGCCAGGAAGGAGAGTCACAAGCACACTGGAATTCAGAAATTCTTTTGCTGCTGTTCCAACACTTTCCAAACAGCACTTGTGAGACCTGCTGCCCCTCTAAGATATATTGCTATTTCCCAGCCCCCAGTAGCTTGAGTTTAATTTTATGTATTTTCTCCCTAAACACAGATTCCTACAAATGTGTAACTTTTCAGAAAGACTCTGCAGGGTGGATCACTCCACATCATGACTTGCCTAGCTTGTCTGGTTTTGTACATCTTTAAAGTTAAAGAAAACACATTGAATAGATCCAGGGTCCAACAAGTTATGGTTGCAGAAACCACAAGAATGTGACCTCCACGGGTTGGCTTCAGTCCACATTAGTAATGCAAACTCTGTAACACAGAACATAGTCCAGACAAATATTGAGCTGATGTTATCAGCTGATGCTATCTCACTGCTGTTCTCCAGTAAAGCATAAAGTGTTCAATACTACAGGTGTTAGATGTTCACATCACAAGCCCCTCTAGCATCCTCAATTTCAGGAGGCATGGAGGATGCCCAACTGCTTAGTGCAAGGGTCAGTTACTTTAACCCATGCCCTGATCCCTTGAGATCGATAATTTTTAAATTAATCTTTCATTCCCATTTAAAAATGTGTAAGGTGTTCCAACTTGGCAACAACCTCCTTTGAGTACAGGTTGAAAGTGAATATCTAAGTAGTCACCTTCCTCAATAGTCTCTGTAGTTTTTAAAAGGCTTGGATGAGCACATAAAATAGGGCTCCCTCTAACCCAAATGATGTCAGATAAAACATTTTTAAAAGGGTACTGTCAGGAGTATCAGAGCAATTGACAGAGCTGAGATGGAGAGCTAAGGTCCAAATGGTGAAATGAGAGCAAGCAGCCTGAGCTAAGCCATCTCCTGTGGGGACTGGAACCCTGAAATTGCAGCATTAAGCCAGCAAATGAGAAACATTAGAAATCAAATAGATGAAGCTGGAGGGAGTTTATTCTCAAAGGTGAGCAATGTAAACCATGATCTGTGATTTTAAGATTGCTTGCATTTGCATAACCAACACCATGATAAGAAAATAAGAACACGTAGGTAAATTCCTGGATTACATTTAATAAATGCCTGATTATGCTGTCTCTTAAGGCAAGTTTAAATGCTGGCGAGATTTTCCTGCCTCCGAAATGTGCAATTGAGGCTGTGCTCCCAAAAAAAGAAAAATTGTCACTATCAACCAGAACTCAAACTGTTGGGAGGGCAGCAGCACCTTACTAGAGAAGTCCCACTGAGGTTCAGAAAAAAGCCACAAGACATATACTAGCACATCACAAAACAGTGTCTGATAATTCTGTGTCTCTCTACCCCAACATGTCCAGATCTCATGGGTTACAAATTCGTGGATTAGTATAATCCATACAAATGTAATTATAGATCTTTATTGCTCTTAGCAAGCTCTGTGTATTGGCCACATGCAGAACTACAAGTACTTCTCTAATCTCATTTTCTGATTTTTTTTCCCCCAAAAGCACACCAACAAGTCCTCCTTTATCCAGACTGATCTGTCAGGATTGCAGACTGTAGGCTGCCGAGCACAGAAGCTTATTCTTCTTGTCTCTTCCTCCACATCCCCTTTAGTCTGTATGGCCACCAGAAAATATTCAGGACAGACATCAGGCAACAAGGTCTGTAATGCCAGTCAGATTTTAACTACAGGCCTGTTCCAGTCCTAGCAGACATCGTGCTCCTGTCACGCAAGGTGCCATGGGTGGATATACATGGCAAGACCAGGACATTGGGACAGCTACCCTAACAGAAGTGGTTGTAGCTGGCCCGCACCCTTCATACATCTAGTTTAGGTAGCTAAAACTCCTGTGGGGTTTTCAGTTGCCGCAATTAACACAGGATCTCCCTTGTAGGACCTGTGGCTTGCTCATAGAACAAGCACATGGGACTCCACTATCTCTGTATTTTTTCCACCAGGTTTGTTTCCAGTCACTGCAGTTGAGCCCTGGCCTGAAATTTGTGTATTCCCAGTGCTAGAGGGGAAGATGAGACTTCCCTGTGCTCCATCATGCCACTGCAGGAGGGAGGACTGCTTAAATTGGCAGCTCACCCTGCCTCCAGTACTTAGTTGCTCTGGGAAGACAAAAGAAAAAGGCAAGCTCCAAGGGCAATTCAGCATGTCTTTTGCCCACCAGCTCTGCAGGAAGCCTACGGAAGCCACACAGGTAACAAACTACCCAGTACTGCTTCACCCCAGAGGCTGCTTCAGGAGCAGGCAATTAAAGAACAGCAATCAGGGGAAGTTTCCAGCCTGTCACCCATATCATTCTCCTCAACATGCACACAGGTATTTAAATGCTAGTGAAGGACGCCCTTAATGACAGCCCCAGGTCTTGGAGCTCCCAGAGCAGCCGAGGAGCTAGACCAGCTCCCTCTCACACAGCCAATGCGCTCCGTCACCACGCTGGGGGGATACCTTCAAGGGGCACGAGCAGAGCTTGCTTTCTCTGTGCTATTATGTTAATGGCCCCTGTGATGAGGGCAGACAAGAACTATGCCAGTTAATAGCAATTATAATGAGGGAGAGAAACAATCCTTTTTCCAGTTGAGGTCGATAACAAGACTCCCGTGGGTACCTGTGGGATGCACATTAGGACTGTTACAGGAAATTAAGATGTACACAGAAGAGTGTTGAAGGAACCCTGGAGAGGAGTTTTTAAATTCTTGTAGCCTGATGAGAAATGATTCACTTATTTTTCCAAACGGATTTTAGGAGAAGAGGTAGAGTTGCATATACGGAAGAAATGCCATGCATTCCCTGGAAACAGGTAAACCACAAGTGTTATTTGCTCATCTCTAAAGCTCTTCTCCATACTCCAGTGGATGTAATTGCAGATAGTGTTGCCACCTTCCCCTCCAGCTAATAAACACCTCGCTCACAATGAGCTTTACCTGAAATAAAGGTAAGGAGCCAGGATTCCCTACCAGCTTATCCGGTGCAGTGTTTCTTTAGCACAGACTCACAACCCAGATGTGGGGACAGCAGAGCTGCAGCCCTGTTGCACAAATACCGGTAGCCCTAAAACTTCAGTTCAGAACAGGGCTCTCAAAGCATGCTGGACAAGAAAAAAAAAACAACTTATTCTGAAGGAAGGTTTCAACACGGTAAACATACTCTCCTAGCTGGGAGAGTATACCCCTTCCCAGTCCAGAGTCAGGGCTTCTCTTCTCACTTGATGAATCGTGTCTCCAGCAAGCTTCAACAGCAATTAAAGCAAATTCAGTACCAGCCTGACTTCTCCACTTCAGTCCAGTCAGCAGCACAGGCAGCATCCCCAGCTCAGGGCCTGTCCTCTCCCAGCCCGTGTGCTCAGAGACTGCTCACCCTCCCTTTCCACACAGATGGCCGGCTGCTGTGCCAATTAGCACGAGTTCTGATTTTTGCTTCCTGATGTGAAGATGTGCATTTGGGAGAGAAACCGAACAGCCTGCCTTACTTCACTGAGCAGCCAGGTCCCAAACAGCTGACGCTGCATTATCAGCAAGGACCACATCTGAGTACTGGCTCATTAGTTACCAGCCCTCTGAGTCATTCAGCACAAACTAAACAGAAAACACTTCTGGTCTCTAAAGAGCTGCTCCTTTTCCAGTTCAAGACTCACCTCCTTTCACTGTCTTCCAACACCTGAAAACTGTTTGCTTTCCTCTTTGAGGCAGGGCTTTGCTGTTTCAAAAAGCAGGTGTTGGATACCAGTTTTCCAGGTAGCTAGGTCAGGACAACCATATAGTTCCATTTAAGCCAGAATACTGTCGTTTTTCCCAGGATAATGAGCTTAACACTTCTGCCTGACAGGACAGTGAAGCAGGTAGCATTTATAGACCAAGAAGCACCAGAGACTACACTGATACTGGGCTGCTACCACCTCCCAAATTCTTCATAAACAACAGAAACCTACAGACCAACACTTACTCAGACAGTAGTAGTTCAAGTGAAAAAGCAGGACCTCTTTTTCCTACATGGCAGCTCCTTATCCTCCATGCCTCAGGCTGCCAAATGTAACAACATGACTAGGGGGCTGGAGTAAAGGTTCTGCTTATCTTTTATCCATGGAAGTGTGATGGCACAGACAAAATAGAAGAGAATAGGAAAGATGCTTCCCTACTCCCCTCCAAACAGCAGTAAAAAGCTGTGATTAGATTTTCTCAGCTACATCTCACTAGGATCTCGGACACTATCCCTTAAATAGTCAATAGCTATGTTTCTCCTATATAATTTCCTTCTCTTTGGCTTCAAGGAGCCAAAGATGCTGTGCTGGTTTTCCAACGAGAGGAGTGCTCAGGCTTCCCACCAGTTTCTGTGGGAGCTGCAAGTGCTATGACCTGTGAGGATCAGGATCCTTCAGGTCATGTGCTTACATACATCTTTTGAGCCAAGTTTGTCTGATTTAGCAACAGGATGGATCAGGGCTCAGGAAGTCAACAGTGAAGGGGGGAACAAATGACTATGGGGCAAAAACCAGGCTTGGCAGTCCCAGGAAGAGCCATCCCCCAGAAAGGCTAGGAAAGAGCAGAGTTGAGTGGAGCAAGCTCGCATTTTTAACCATCCAGCGTCATGCTGAAAACGTCTAAATTTTTAATAAATATTTCATAGAAGATACTCAATGAATTAGTGATGGCAAAATCTGGCAAGTACCTGCAACATTTTAGTCTGACTTTTAGTCTGTTCAGTTTTAATTTCCAGGTATTGTTGTACTTGCATGTGGCACCTGGAAAAGAACTTCAATTACAGGCTTTGTTCTGGCTCAAAATTCCTCTCCTATATTTTCTCTTTTATTGTAGTTACGGTGAAAAGGGAACCTTTGGTGTTTTTTTGAAATACTGACCTCAAAGCCCATCTAAGATTAGCAAAGTACATGCTTGCTATACAGCTTTAAGGGTCTCCAGCAAGCTTCGCCCTTATTTAGCTGCTATATTCATCTCTCAAACACTGAGTAGTCTGTCTTACTCCTATAGATATCAGGGGCAGATAGAGGAGGGAGGGCAAAAAGGATGCAGGGGATGCCTAATTCTTTACTATACAAAATAGTAGTAGGTTTCAAGCGAGAGCTCCCATCCGTCCCAACTGTACATAGCAGATACAGCTGGTGAGGGAAAAAATGTGCATTTGTGGCATGCAGGTCAGAGGCAATATGGCCCTCTCCCCCTTCCTCCATTGGCTCAGCCACAGATAGAGCATCTGCAACAAATTAATTTCTCTTGGTGCGCTGCAGCCCCCTTGGCCGCACACAGACCGCACACTCAGCATCTGCTGCCTTTCCTCACAAGTTTGTGGCATGCTTTCAGCTAGTCGTCACAGTGCCTACAACTGCAGATTTTCAAAGGCTTTTCAACTGGATACAAGATGGATCTTCAAACCCAAAGTCAAGACAAGACCAATATGTTAGTTTTCATACACTGTCCAGATGAGAAATTAAACCTGGCTCTTCTTACAAGAAAATCTAGGTACAAAACTTCAAAGGACCCTCATCCCTTCAAAAGCCATAGCGTTATATCTTCCTAAGGAGGTTGGATGGTTAAGTCCCTACTGTGGAATGCTATTTTATTGATCATACTTCTCTCTACCACTTCAAACCCAAGTTAGGATGTAAATAATTTCAATGTACTACCTGTTGTTGCTGCTGGAGAGCAGCAGCTATGAGTAACAAAGGAGCAACGGTTTTGAAATGACACACTAGAAATCCACCAAAAGCAATGTTGTGTAAAGGCTGGAATTTCTTTTTCCTCTTTAACAAAAAGGAGTATCTTAAAGCAGATATTTCAGAGGGGGCGTTAACCTTTGAAGATCCTTTTGCATTCAAGGTGCAAAGCTCAGATTAACCTGATGTAAACAGGAAGAGGACGTAAGATCTGTGAACACAGAATTGCCAGAGACTGATGTGAGTTACAGCAAGTCAACCAGAGACAACTTTTCATCCTTTAAATTCCTACTTCTCAAAGTTTCCTGCTGTAGACAGGCCCTTCCTCCTTTGTTAGCACCTCCTGTTTGGATTCCTTTGTTACCAGCTCAGAGGAACACCCAAGTTCACCCTGCAAACATGCTCCAGGCAGGAATTAACTCATCCAACATTAAGTGCCAGAGGGATGAGATTTGCCTTTCCAGGGGAGGGGACACTGTTCCATGCATTACTGTGCCATCGTCACTGGGAGGTGGCTGTGGAGTCCTGCAGGCAGGAAAGCAGCTGGTGAAGGACAGGGAAAAAGAGCAAGAACCCAGACTGGTCATTTGTTGAAAGGCTATGGTGTCATCCAGCAGCCCTCTGGAGACCAGGACTGTGAACCCAAACCCAAGGCAGGAAAAGCTGCCTCTACTACCTGTCCTCACATCAAGCCAACTGATGTTCTTGGGCATTACACCAGCTGGTCTTGATAACCCACCTGTTAGGAACCCCTTGTTGTGGTCCTGTCCTGCCAGCTGTGGGTGGGTCCAGAGCTGGGCACACCACCCCCAGGCTTTGGAGCAAACTGTGGAACATGCCCCTCTGTCTGTTTCTCTCCACAGGTTGTTTTCTCTACTGGGAATTGGTGCTTTGGAGCATCACAATTTGCTCAAGTTTGTGGTTAGACAACCCCAGTAGGGCTTATGCTTTTTACATTTACTTTAGCCTGAAATAAATGAAGAAGCCTAGACAGGAAAACCCAAATATTAAGCAAACAGTCTGGGATACACATCATGGATTTTCCTCTAACAAACACAAGAATCACACTGCTCCTTTAGCACGTGCAGGGTCCCAGTGCCCACAGTTAAAAACCTCTCTAAACACTTCCTCCACATGTTTGCTCTTCCTGGCTGTTTCTCCAGCACAGCCTTGCATAACTTAGGCCTTCTTTCTCACCCTGTACTTCACAGCACAGCGTAGGTAGGAAACTTCGCTAGATGAGGAGGAGAGAAGCTTCATCCTCCTTTGCCGGGACCAGCAGGCCAAGAGGTAGCCTGTGCAGACATTCATGCTCTTGCAACTCCAGAGAGGTTCACAGTGAACAATTAAGAACAGACAAACAACCAAAAAACACCACCAAAAGGTACACCACCAGTAGTACTGCCATTTGAAAGGTACATGCGTGTGCCAACATACACAGAATGAGAGGCAGCAGATAGCATTTGGAACATCACTGGTAGTACAGACGTAAACTGGACTAGGTTTAATGGCTTTCTTCTGTCACCTAGTGCTTCAGCTTACATCAGCAAAGCCTCCAAATTCTCTTTTTAATGACATCTATTGTGTTCCATCTTAATCTTTGCTGTGCACTAGGAATTTCTATCTAGGGGGAAAGCTAGCAGGGCTAAGCTGCAAGCGGGGGGAAAAAATAAATCCAACAACAAAACCGCATTTTGATGGGGCTGTGAGCAATAGGGCTTCCTGTTAGGGAGGATCCCCCACAGCTGATCACTGAGGCACAGGATTTGTTTGCAGGTTTATAGGATGCCAACACCTACTTGAACCAACCTGCACACAAGAACATCTACAAAGTTTGTTTCCTACCCAGCTGGAGCAATCCAGCAGTCGATGCCAGAGCACACGCTGTCCGGCCTGTGCTGCTGTAGGCTGTCCCCACAGTGGCGCAGGAGCATCAAGCAACAAAACAGCACGTTAAGAAGCTCCAGAGAAGGCTGGGACTGAGGCAACAACATGCTCCAAGTGCCAAGTCATCCCTGCTCCTCCCTGTTACTCATTGTCCTTCTGGAGAGCTTTCTGCTTTGCTGGTACTTGCTGCTCTCACCTAGAGGCAAGAGCCAAGAGCCAAGTTCCTATCGTCTTTGAGGGAGCTGATGGCTTTTTCTCCTCCCCTGACAAGAGCGCATAGGTACAACAGGCTTCTGTGCATTGCTTTGATGAACTTGGATGAGGGAATTGGTGTTGACAGAATAAGAGTCATTGGCCAAAACAAAGTTCAGTTGAGACTGAGGCTGATCTGCCTTTCAAGCCTGATTAACCACAAATATGAACGACAAAGCATTCCTTTCTTGTGCTGTACACCTTCAGCCTCCCTGGGTCCTGCAAGAGTCAGGGATGGACATAGATGAGAGACCATCTTTGACTAGTTCTGTACTTGAGCAGGAGCCAGAAAATACTGGAAACAGATGTTTTTAAGGGGAAATATTTTTTTTTCTAGAAGTTTCCCAACCACCCAGAGACACTGATTACCTGAAATAGTGTCTGAACTAATGGAACATTGCTATTAGTGCTGGACAGGAAATATTTTTCCTATTCTATGAAAAGAAACCTTCCTTTTGTATCCCTCCCAAGGAAATCACACTTTGTTAGTCTTCTTACTCAAGGAAAGGAAAACAAACCAAAAGAGAAAACCCCAGCAATGAAGAAACCACCTGTGCTTCCCACCATATCTAGTAGATGAGCAATTGTGCACTTCCTTGGAGTACAGGTTCAAATTCTTGATCTCCCAAATCAGAGAGATTTTAGTCTTGCTCCTTCTACATCACTGATAATCACATCGGTCTCTAGGCTGTTGACTGAGAATATTTTCACGGGTTTTGGACAACCTGAAATATCCCGCAAGATGTCAACCCGCCTGGAGCCTGACACGTGCCGTTGCATTGGGATGCGGAAGTTCTCACAGCACCCCTTGCGAGTAACTCGGAGCCATGGAAACTGCCAAAACAAAAACCAGAAAGCCTTCCATTGTGCTGACAAGACAATTCTAGATTGCTTATAAACCATATCCTGGGTAACAAAGTGTGAGAAATCACCAGTCTTACGCAGAATACATTGCATAATTTTCTCATGAGGAAATTACTTATCACAGACAGGTAAGAAAGTGCCCCAGCCTGTTATTCTCATTGTATTTCAGTCCGAACATATTCATCTTCCTTAGGAAACTTGAGAGGGAGTTTCACACCACACAAATTCAGAGATCCTTCCAGCTCATGCCTGACTTTGTAAGCTGAAATAAGTGAACTCCACAGGCAGGGCAAAACCAGTTTGACAGCTTTGCATAGGGAAACAGTTGTACTGATGGGCAGGAGCTTTTGAAACAGCAGGTGCAGACATCCAAGGTGTACAGCTACTATTATAACCAAAGTGTTTTGGAAAGACTTCTGAAACTGCTGACCTGTGCTAGAAATTATTTGTCATATTGCTCTGTAGTTTTACAGGAAGTTTGATGAGGCAGGACTTTACTTCCCTATATGTTTTTTTCCCCTCCTTTACTCACAAGGGGAATGTCAGGAGTAGCCTGGAGCAAGGACTTCTCTAGGTGGTCCCATATAGTTCTTGACTAATTGCTACTTTTGCCTTAGACCTTGTAGAATAGCACTGAGGACAACAGTGCATATTTCAAAGCATATAATGCTCCAGTACAAACAGGTTAACATCCACAGGCAGAGAAAGAAATTCCTTTGTGCAATGGATAGTCAGATCCATGGATAGAGCAGATTGAAGTTCTTAGGTTAAGAAAAGAAAAAAATAAATATTCTCAGTGTCTTTAACCAGCCTGTGAAACATAAAGGCCTTTTACACAGAAGTTGTCATACAGGCAATTTATAAGAGGCAAAAGAATTGACCTACAGATCAGAAACAATAAATTAATTTGTCCTGATCTAGATTGATTCACATTAGTGCCAATGCACCACAACAAGAACTCAAACTACAGGCTATCCTTTCATCACAAAACTGAAGTAAATGTGCACATGCACACACAGAAAGATGCAACATATGTGGATCCAACTAAGACTGTATCAGAAAGTAAACCAAATATTAGTTCATCCATATGTTTGTTAATGAATGTATAAATCAAGTTGTCTCATGTATCTATTATCTCTACTTTAAAAAAAAAGTGACATTATATGAATTTTGATGAGGGATGAGCCACAGACATTTTTTGACATACAAATGCTAGTGTGACTGTACAGTGGTTAAAGGTGGTTCTAGGCAAAACTAGAATAATTCTTGATAAAATCTGCAAAATCCCGATTTACATGTGCTCAGCTAAGGGGAAAAAAAAAATTCAAATGGGCAAGCTAAGGGTTGTTTTTTTCTGCTATCATGAGATATTAGTAAAACAGATTGTATTTTTATTATCTTGTTCACAAGTCCATTTACTAGATCTCATTAAAATTTGAGTCCCCACAATAGGACGACTGAGCCTTGACTTCTTTCTCTCTGCCAATTCATGCTACGTGGAAAGTCTTTCTGAGGAGAAAAAAAAAATCCATGGGTTTAATAAAGAAAAAAATAATTACCCACAGACTTAAGGTGAAAGTTTCCAGAGGTTTCTAAAATCTGACAAACTTGATTAAGTCACAGACACTCAGCCTCCTTTGAAAACTAGTCTTAAACAGAACACCTAGAAGAGGATCTGGTTTTGAAAACCCAGGTCAGATACCCCTCTGATCAGCCTTCTTGTTCACGATTTGCATGGATGTGGCAGTCTGAAGCCAGAAAGTTTGCTTCGTGAGCCCCTTGAGACTCAGGCTTCATCACTAAATGCTCAGCTGTTACCCATCATTGTTGCTCGAAGCCAGGAGAAGCAAAACCTCTCCCTGCCCACCCCAGCCTACCATGCCTGTACGACAAGTTTCTTCACAAGCTAACCAGTAACAGTAGTCTCTCAAGTGATTTTTAAGATTGGTCTCTTTTTTCCCTTGCCCCCTCTCTCAACAGGCTAATTCTTTTGTTCAAGGCTTGTAGAGCACAGTTTTATTAAAGTCTGCAGCAGATGGCGGAGACATGTTGTGGGAATGACAACAAAGACAGCAGTATGCACACGAGATCAACATAAAGGAGCACCGAATAGCACCAATACTGAACTGTGGCATCATTTATCATTGTAGAAGGCAAGACAGAAGGTTATCTCAAGGGATTAATTGTTTGAAATCCCACTGGGTCCTTCCAACCATCACTCTGCAGTTTCAGCTATTGAGTAATTCCATTCCCTGTCCTTCAACCTGGCTGGTTTGGAACTGGGGAGGGGGAGGTGCTTTATTGCCCATGTAGCTCTTTATACAAAGAGATGAGCAGCTTTACACAGCACCAAGAGACAAGGAAGTAAGGGCTCTTTAAACTAGGAAAAAATGGCAGGAAGCAAAATTGTCTACATAAAGCCACAGGGTAGAAATCAGAGGCAGAGCAGAAATGCAGAGTTACCCTGGCCCTCAAGCACTGCTAATTTCCCCGGACGATGCTTACCCCCACTTGCAGAAAGACTGAACGAAAGCAGTTGTCCTTTGAATGCCAATCAGCTCCTTTACCAGATACTCTTAAATCTAACTTTATCCCTTGATTGCTGCAATTCTGCCACATTAAAGCGATTCTCTGAAGTAACTCTGATTTATTCACAATACTGCTATTTAGCAGCCAGAGCATCAGAGCGATACGGTTATGTTTTGATTTCAATTCTATTACCAGCAGAGTGGAAGCCACAGCACAAAGCCGAGATACGCACAGCACAGCTGCAGCAGCGGTCACACACCAGCAGCTCGATGCCTTCCCTTCCCCAAATAAAAGCCTTCCTGGAAATGCCCCTCTGCCACATGGCCTTGGGCCAATGCATGGGGGCTCACATGATTTACACAGGCAGACCCCCAGGTATGAGGGGAGAGTTTTGCTTTCTGAGAAATTAATTGAGAGCCCTCCTCAGCAACAGGGACAAAGCTGGTTTCTGGAACCAGGACCAGCTGGAGAGGCCATAAGAAATGGGGTTTGAGGAAAGTGAAACACCATGTCCCAGGAGGACGCAGAATCTTTACATGAAAGACATCTAAAAGCCAAGATTAAAAAACAGTTCAAAAGGAGCAGTTCTCTTTTCAGAGGAAAAAGGAGAAGTCACCTCAGGCCACAGCAAGAACTGCTCTTCCCGCACACACGTTTCAGCATAGCCAAGACTAGTCCCTCCAAGCAAAGGGGATGGGTGCCCAGACCTCAGCAGGGTTGAAAAAAGACTGACCAGAAAAGATAACTCTCAGATTTAACTGTACTGCAAACTTCAAACATCAGAGCACCAGAGCTTCAGTATGCAAAGAGACAATTACCTCCCCTGAGGCCAACCCTTTTCAAAGGACCCTGCCAATCAGACAGCTAAAGGAATGCTCAGATACAATTAAAAAGGACAGACTCTTTTAGCAGTCAGCTCTTACAATGTGCCATTCTGCTAATTGTAGCCAGGCTACTGCATGAGGGCTTAGCATGTAGAAATCAACACCCACCAGCAATTTTTTGCAGAGATCTGCAAATCTCAGTCTGGGAAAATTCTTCTGTTGCCCTCAGCACCTACAGCAGGCACAGCTTCACGAATCTCCACCACACTTCACCATTAAGCCACCCAAAGGCGATCAGGACCCATCTCACTGCTCAGGACTGCTGCCCTTGCTCTGGGCTGTGTGGCCAAAGGGGACTTGCAGAGGCATGTCATCATTAGCCACAGCTGACAAGCACTCACCACTGATGGAGGCTCCAGTGCTTGCAAGTCATGAAATTGGTTACAGCTCTGGCTATCACACTGGCAAATTAAATTACTTGCTTCAGGTGTCCTGAATGAGCAGAAATGCCCCCACCCTCATGCACAGGGAGCACAGGGCATTACAAAAAAACAAAACAAAAACAAAAACAAAAACCAACCAAAAAAAAACCCCCAAAAACAAACCAGAAAAACCTTCTAGGAAGAGAACAACAGTAGCAGCAGCCTAGATTGATAGCTCAGTTTACCATTCTACCAGAAGTCTTGGTGCTTGTCTTAATCCCTTTTTTTTCCAATGCCTTAGAGTAACCAGGGATTCAATTCTACATGTCCCAGATACTGCTTTTTTACCCAGAGTTGAGGAAGCTCACTCTTTTGGGAAGGTCTGTCTTTTGCCTGGAGGGATGAGCTGCTTTTAAGTAGAGGCTGCTGATGTGACAAAACTGCAGCACCGAGGTCTTCACCAGTGCTTCTTGGGGAAGTGACTGGGTTTCTTTGCAGCCTCCCTGGCAGCTATGTCATCTCTGATGGCTGTCCCAGAGCTGCTTCTGCAGTGACAGGAGGCTGCTGTGGGCTCCAGAGAGCAGTCCTCTTTCTCCTCCTTTTCTCCCCAGCGCCTGGGGAAGGCCTTTTTACTGTAACGCTGAAGACTATGGCTCTAGCTAGGGTGATACCTCAGGTTTTGTCACCCACAACTCAAAAGTAGCACTGTTTAAATCAAAGCATCCTACCCTGCCACTTCTTGGAGACAGAAATTAGGCCAAAGGCATTAATTAATTTATGTGTTTGGGTCCCTGAGAGTTTTTGGGAGCTCAGCATCCTCTTTGTGGGGGCCACCCCCAGCCAGCTCCCTGCTGGTTTACAGGTTATGATTTACAGGAGCAGTGGAAATCTCTGAGAGTAAACACAGTTGTTTTATTTTGTGTACAAGGTTCTATGTATCTCATGCTCCATGTAACAGAAGTGGTTTTTAGTGGGTTGAAGGGTGTATTCTCAGAGCAGGACTTTATAAACCAGTTTATTGTTTAACGTAAATTCGACTATGGAGCCACAGAAATTCTGCTTACTAAATTTTTGGAGTTCTGAATCACTGTCTGGAGGAGTTGCCCAGCAGGGGGGACGTCGAGGGATCAAATTCAGACTGGAGACCTCACTTGGGAAGACTAAAGTTAGGTGGGAGGAATCCCAACCAAGGCACTGCAGCAGCTGCTGAGAGTATTTGTGGAGCCACCACAGAATGAAATACAACAGGAGGTTTTTAACAGGGTACACGGCTGTTATTAGAAATTAAGCTTTCCAGCCCTGTTCCTTTTTTTGGAACCAGTTTTGCTGCTGGAGTTGTGGTATGTACTCTGTTCATCTCCTCAAAGGAAAATAGGTGCCTATTCAGTCAGAGCTGAGATCTTCCAACTCCAGGGCTTTGTAACCCATTTAGTTTCTCTCTCCAGTGACTGGTTTGTCTGTACAAATAACTAAACATGAGATTTATATCTTTATCTAAGGAATAAATTGGTAGACTCCATTAATTTTTTTTCGAGCAGGATTCATTCCTCTCCTGTGAGGTGTGGATCTGCCAGTAGACAGAAGGAGATGCTGCTCCCTGCATTGTCACCCCTGGCTGCGCAGATGAGTCTGGGCAGTGGAAAGCAGCAGCAGCTGGGGGCTGGGCAGCCCTCCTCTGGCACCCTGCAGCTGACCTGGCTGTGGCCCACTCTATGGGGTCCTTTTTCCTGGCTGACGGTGCCAAACTTAGTGTAAACTTTGTAGATTTTTTTCCTGTCCAGCCACACTTAGAACTGTTGCTGGATAGCAGCCATAAGTAAATTAACAGATTATGCTATCTGTAAACCCCAAAATTAGCTACTGTTAACAGTCATCCTACGTGTCCTGTTACTGCATTGCTATCTAATTGGTTTGTATTCTGAATTTTTTTTTTCTGTTTTGTTCCTCCTTGTGCATGCAGCCGAACAGGGCAAAAGTAGATAGCTGACCAAAGAGTTTTCTGCAAACTATTTTTGTGTTCAGTGAAAAAAGACTGTGCACAGCCCCTAAACACTAGATCAGTAGCTGACACTGCTATATGCATGTTTGGGTGTAGCTAGGATATCATGGTTACATTTGCTTCCCCTGGACACTGTAATGTTCACACATGAGCCATGCTAGAAAGAATTCTCATTTCCTAGGCAGCATTTCCTGTAATGTGACAGCTTACTTCTATACTTGATACCCACTGGAGTAGGGTGAAGGGTTTTTTTAATTATTATTATTTAGAAATTAAGAAGAGGAAAAAAAGATAATTTAAACTATCCTTTCCTAGGCAGTTATTTTGGTTGAATTATCTTATTTTAAGTGGTAAGAGAAAAAAAACCCAGAAAAAAAGATTAGGCATGTCACATTTGTGACAGTAGGTTAAGAGAGATCCTGAGCTGATAATTTAACTTGAAAAATCAGACAATGTTCAACTGTGATGTACAAAATTCTCAAAAATTGTGATTCCCTGAAATGTTATAATTATTCGTTACTGGCATGAAACCAACAAATAAATTAATGGGATAGGAAGCAGCGGTTAGACAGTAACTTATCTTAGTAGACCATCAAGGGTTCACCAGACATTTGGGTAAACCAGCCGTCTGTCAGGCATGGCGTTATACAGTTGCTGGATGTAGCTCTGCACAGATGGCTGCACTGTTCTGCTTATAACATGACATAACATAACATAACATAACATAACATAACATAACATAACATAACATAACATAACATAACATAACATAACATCTTTATGTATTTCCTGCATTACACCAGACCGAGCATGGCATAGTGGCGATCCTCATGTCCCAGTGCTTCCTACCAGGAGGTGATGTGGGCGCAAGGTGGCAGAAGCTCAGAGGCAGCTTCAAACGTGAATGGTGAAACAACAGCTACAAAATAAGGCGCTGTGTTGTAAACCACAACAAGTGGCACTCAAAAGGAGCCCAGCTGGAGTTCAAATAAGACATGACTGCACATTTGAAAAGACCTTTTTGCTGGGAAACAGCTTGATCTTGACTGAAAACACAAACCAGACTGCAGAAATTTCTATAAGCAAAAGGAAGAATCTGGCTGTGAGCGAAGTGATTAAACAACAGCTTCAAGGTTTGGTGACATGTCTCAACAGCATCTGAAGACATTTGAGGGTCCTGATACTCCTTGTTTCACAGAGTGCCAAGGAGAGAATAAATGCTTTTAGAAAAGCAATGGAAATCCACTCTGTGTAAGAGCAAAAGCGGGCTCAATCTGATGGTCTGGGACAAATCCTTAGGCTCTTTCTCACTCTCAGCCTCCTGTTGGTTTTGAGCTCGTCTTGTTAATTTTTGAGGATTCTGCAAGTTCTGTGGAAGTTTTCTGGCCTCCAGCTGCTGGAGTAGGGAGCGGTGGTAGGAGCAGGAAGGTAGACAATGGAACAGGGAGAAAAGTAATTTTTTATTTCCCTCTAAATAAAGAATTGTCTGGCACATACACATGCACTTACCTATGGCTGTCACTGGCATAAGACAAAATATATGAAAAATTATCTCAAAAGCAGTTTAGCCTTCGTAAGTAGCTAAATTAAGGGAGTTGGAATAGAACTTGTTTTTAAAGTGGATTCTAGACAGGCATGATATAATATAGTCTATTTTTGAATACTTTAAAATTGTTATAATCTTTCTAAGCCATGAATTCCTCCAAAAATGTCTTGCCCTGCTTAGGCATGAACACTGTGAGGCTAGATTCTCCCAATACATCTCTGCAAATAAGAGCAGCATTTGGGGGCTGAGAGTGTGGCTGAGCCTTTCCGTGTGCAGGGAGCACTTCAATGAACTGACTAAACCACCTCCCTCCGGGCGTCACAGCTCAATAAGGCTCAGCTGACACAGGAGCCTGTAGGGTCCAAGGTTGGTGTGTGTGATTTAGGAGACAACTTATATTGTTCTGGGGGATGAGAATTAGAAAAAAATATTCCCTAATCTCCATCCCAAAAGGCCAGTGATGAGTTTTGAGTCACTGCAGCGATAGGAAGCGCTGCTGACCTTGGCTTCTCAGGACAGAGGAGACCTTTTCTCTCTGTAAGGACCGGTGTCACGGACTCAGCAGAAGGAAAAGGAGATTTCTGTCTGTCCCTTTTGAGCCTCGGCTGCTGGGAGAGGCAGGGCATCACTTAGCCTTCAGTGCAGGCTGCAAAGTAGCACAGCTGTTCACTCGGGATTCGGTTGCTACAGCACATTTTGAGAGACAGAAAATTGCGTGTTTAGAGTAAGTCCCACTTTGAAAGCCCTGTCCTGAAGGCTTTCTGGGCAGATCTATCCCTTTTGTCTTCAGTGGAGCAGAGCTGACAGCAGTGGCTTGGTGGTGGCAGGTTGGAGGGCTGGGCTTGGGCTGCCTGCAGTGCCTGGAATTGATAGACTGCATTTGGGATGAGTCTCTGTGAGGCTTCTTCTTCCCTGGGGCTTTGACAGAAGGGGACTATCAAGGACTTGCCATTGCTGGAAGCCCCTTTTATAAACTGTATTGAATGTTCCTGTTTGCTATTTTTAACAATGCCACTTGTTCAGATGTGTTTACAATGCAAGCTCCCAAGCTCGATCTCTTCCCTGTTGCCCTCTGGATGGAGCTTGGCACTGTGGGCTTCAACCCAGGGCTGCAGCCATGGGCGCTGCAGCAATGCGGACTGTAACACCTGTAAGACTTGCTAGCATGATGAGCATCTGCCTATTTACACTATGCGCCCTTCCTTGTACCTGGATGAGGTTGAATCAAATCCTCGATTCACTCGAAGGGTGACTGGGATATCCCTGTTTAGAGTTGCTTAATCGTTTTGCATGGCTTAGAACAGTAACTACAACAAGCACAAACAAGCAAACCATGACAAGGGATGCTTCCTACAGCTCCAGGCAGTGTCTGCAATCTCTCCACGGTACGCATTTGTTTTGGGAGTGAAACGGAGCATCTAGGTCAGGGTGCGCTTTTAATAGGCAAGACTAGTTCAGAAAAGCCTTGTAGTTTGCTGCTAGTGACATGCTAGGCAGAAATGACAGTAAGCTCACGGAAATATTTGGAAATTCAACATCCCGCCTCTCCATCCCTCTCCCCTCCCACCCTCTGATATGTATGACTTTGAATCTGCTTTCGAGAGCCCCTGCTGCGCGGGGGCTGTCCATCCATCTGGCAAGGTTACAAACACATTTCAGCGCTGTCTACAACATGCCTGATGTAACCTCCTTTCTGTAGCCCCTGCTCTCCTCCTCGCAATCTTTGTTTGACGCAGAGGAATGAACCCTGCAAAGCAAAACCAATGAACCGTGAGGAATCGCAGGGCCCAAACTGCTGGATCCCGAGGGGGGAGGGAGGGGGAAGTAGGCACAAAAGGAAGAAAGGGGAAAGAAGGTGGAAGAAAGAGCAAAAAAATATAAAGAAAATCTTACAAGTGAGGGGTGGGGGAGAGAGGATAAGGAGAATGCCAGCAGAGATGGGCTGCGCCCTCGCTACAGGGGTTTAACGCTTGGTTATTACATGCTTTGCAGCTATGTTACATCTGTCAGAGTCTCAGATTTTGCCTGCCGAGGTCTTTACATTATGCTCACTTGTGACAGCAGAGAGCCTGACACCACCTTCCCTTCTCCTCTCCAAGGCTGTTAAGGAGGGATAAAGCCTTTGTTTATTTGTCAATTGTGACTTTTTTTCTACTGGGAGACTCCCTAGCCGGGTCATGGAGTGCACCCCTGCTATAGAAACAGGCACAACGATATTGCAGGTGTTGGTGGTTGTTATGCAGTTGGGATGAGATATTGAAGTTCCTGTGTTAATCAAGAATCGTGTTTACTTATTTAGCTAAGAGCTAAAGTGTTGGTTTCGTTGTTCGGCAATTTGTTTTGGTTTCTTTACAGCAGTGAGGCAAACTATTCTGCAGACATTAATCAGAAGTTCTATGGCCCATGACGTTAGGACATTTTATTAGAAATTAGCTAAGAAAAAACATGGGAACAGTCAGAGCTCTCTCTGATATGACTCTGTGGAATAGCTGTTTATATGTTGAGAGCCAAAGCACTGAATATAAAATATGTGAGTCAGAAGCATTTAAGATTGAAACGGATTCCCGGTTTTGTTTCTCTAAGAAAGAAATGTAAATGGACCTGATAATTTATGGAGGAAGCCTAGGCCTTCCTAGCTTGATGCCTTTGAATGAGAGAATAAACAAGGGAAGCTTTCTTGAAGAATTTGCAGTGGGAAAATTTACCATTAGGAAACACAGAGCTTCCTGGGAATTCATTGAGGTGTGGTGGGACATTGAGACATTGGAGATGGCCTGACCTCCACAAGGCCAGCTTCTGCTCCTGGGTGCAACTTGCAGGTGCTGTTCAAATGCAAGTTCCAGTCTAGGTGGTCATACATCTGTAGCAGGGGAACTAGATGTGTTAGCAACTAATACAGAAGCATCTTTCCACTTTTCTGTCTCTTTTTTTTTTTTTAAGAGCGAGTCACACACTGACTCAGTCTAACTAAAAATATACCCTTCAAAAATAAAATATTCCCCTGTGCCCCAGCTTCTGAGATGGTGGAGCTTCCTGACACAAGACCTCACATGGGCCACCAGCAGCTTTTCACAGACTTTTAAAAAGAAATTTGTTTCTTTGACCTTCAATATTTGTACATTGCACTGCTCATACTAAAAACAGAGCACCTAAAAAGGCAGGGAAAAGGTCTGTATGGCCACCGCTTTTCCTTTTATGTAGAGATCCAGAGGAAGTTTGAAAAGACATGGGCTGCAAAACTCCCAGCCAGGTCTGCAACCCTTAGCAAACTGAGAGTTCAGCTGGAGACAGTGGAGCCATCTCTCTTGGTAATAGCTCAGGATCTAGCCCCAGACTTCTGTGTTTCAAAGGGAGATAATATGGAAAACACTCTTCACCAGTTTGGCAGGTTTTTTCCCCCTTTCTTTCTAACTAGAATTGAAGCTGAGTTTTGCTTATTCTCTGCTGAAGCACACAGATCACTGCAAAGTCAAAATCTGCTTACATAACCATACAGGAGGATCATGTAGCTGCTTGCAGCCTTTCATATCTATTAAACTTCATCCAGTTTGCCAGGCAACAAGTAAGAGATGGGATCACTCGTGTGCTGTATTACTCCACTTATAGGCCTTTTAGCAATTTGCTATTGTTTGAAAAAAATGCATGTCATCTGTATTAGTCACACCCTTCCTCCCAAGAACATAACCTTAATTACTGTTACTGGGTTTGCATGCCTAATATGTTTGGTCCCACCTATTTTGCTTGTGAACCTGTTATTTTCAATCACTGCCTTAAAAAAGAAGTACTTCATTACTATGACTGTGTTGCTTCTTCACTAAATGCCATGATATTTATTTTCCTCTGGGCTGGAAGGATGAGCAGAGTGTTTCGGCTGCTTTGTTTGGCATGGTAGCATCCCTGGTTTTCCCTGTTATTCACAAATTATAATATAAATATAATAATATATTATTACATATTATATAATATAAATATATAATAAATATAAATTGTTCAAAACAGAAATAAATTAAAAAGTGGTGCTGGATCATTCTCATTTTATGACTGGCTGAAACTGAAATCCTTGCTCTTGGAATGGGAGCTTGAGTAGGAACACAGTGACAAATGTCCAACTGCAGCAGCTACCTGCTGCAGTGAGGTACTCAGAAACAACCCCACTCACCAACAGATCTGGAGGCTTCCAATACGTACCTCACCGTGCACCCCTTGGCTCCTGGGAAGCTATGCTGCATAATAGAGGTTTCCCACCTACCAGTCCCTTTCTTTCGCTCTACTGTGAGACAGATGTAACTTTCTGAAGAAATTTCATGTCTAATACCAAGTAGGAAAGGTCACAGGAGAAAAGGATCTGGGAGGGAAACATTTGGTTTTCTGTAAGATGATGCCTCAGATTGCTTTTTGACTTGTCCCCAAAGATGTCAGCTTTGGACTCCATTTTCCATCAAGCACTCTTTACAGCTTAAAGCATGTTATAGGGTTGTTAACAGAGAGAACTGCTTTAGGAGATTAAATCATTTAACATAGAATTCAGCAATGCTGTTACTTTTAACCTCAGTCCATCCCAAAGGTGATAAATGCCTTATTGCACTCAGCACAGATGCTGTTTGTCTGAAGTCTCGCTGTTTTCAAGAGTCCTGCTGAGTCAGCCTGGAAATATTCTGCTTTTGTCCTAGTCAGGTGCTGAAAATTTCCCAAATGCCAGTCATTACAGGGAAAAACAACACTGAAAAGTGTTATTAAGGTTGCCAAATTGTGTGCTTCAAAATTAGGTAATTAGGAATGCATCATGTCTGAAATTACCATGCTCACGTCTCTTTTCTTATCATAGGACCTATTGGGGTAACTATACACAGTGGATTGTACTCCCTTGATGCGCAGATATTCAGTATTTTCTGTTTCAAATGCAGGCTTCTGTGAATGACACCTCCTTTTCTCTGCACTACACAAACACTTCTCAGAAAGCTGGGTGTTTCCTCATCTGGTTGTCTGTCAGTTGAGCATTACAGTCTTTGAACCAATCTCAAATGTTGGCCCAACAATTCCCAAGCTGCTTTCCCAAGTACAACCTTCCTGGAGAGCCCTGGAACACCCCTCTTCCTTTGCACCGTGTCCGAGGCAGTGCGGCATTCTCTGCCATACTGCTTCCAGCTCTGCAGCCAGGCTCCTGGCCTCGTAGTGTGTCCTGTGGGTCACCCACCTCCCTACGGGCTGATTCACACCTTGGGACCTGCTGAATTTGTGCCTGACTTTGCACCACAGCAGTTCCATGAGGGGTGGAGGCTGACTGATCCCTTTTTCACAGCTGAGGCATAGAAAGGGTGAGGTCAAAAGGTAGCATTGATTTCAGCACCTGGTTTGAAGCGATGAGGGTGTGATGATTTGGGCATATTTGGCAACTTGGAGCATGAAACACACCCACTAGCATTGTCCATTGTCAGCCTCTGCAGCTGGGAGAGCTCCAGCAGCTCAAATCAGACACCAAAAAATAGAAAAAGAAACATGGTATCAGTGATCACCAATGACAAATTTGGTTTAAGTGGCATGTCAAGCATGACACAGGATCTCTTTGATGATTGTAAGGACAGAAATGGATTTTTCAGAGCAGTGATCAGTTGCTTCAACCTTGAGATAAGCTTTTAATGTCCTGTACTTCAACACCTAATTCACCTGGTACCTGCCAATTTCTGCAGCAGATGAGGATTCTTTCTCTTCCCCAGTCTTCCCCCTTCCATCAAATCGACTTCCCATCCCATCCTATCCTATCCCAATTTCTGCACCCTTGGTTTCTCCTTCAGCCAATGCCTTTGCCCAGGCTGCTCCCTTTCTCCCAGTCCCAGTCTCCCCTCTCCCGAGGTCCTGGCAAGCCTTGCACCTTCCTGCTGCCCTCACCTACTCTGGGGGGCCGTCTCACCCCTCCCCAGCTCTGTTGCAGTTCCCCTTGCCAGTCCCATCTTTGCTCCATGCCAGCTTTTCCTTCCTGCTCCTCCCCAGCCTCAGACAGGGTCTGGTGGGGGGACAGGGACAGCAGCTATCACACCAGCCACTTCCCATGCTAAGGGTGATGTGGGATGAGCCTGTTCATGTCACACTGAGGGGGGATGACACCCTTCACTTAACACAGGCTGCTGGCTTCAGCATCCAAAGTATCGCAGTGAGCCCAGGGGGGACAGAGTTAGGTCCCCACTGCTGCTAGCACCTTAATAGTCAAACTAAACGAGCTAACTAACCAAAATGGTTACATACACAGAAATACAAGCTGTTTCCTGCTGTACCCTGGAAGAGCTCAAAGGCTACTTCAATAATAGCTAAAGTTGTCCGTGGTAGGTGTGTTGAAACTGAGAGCCTACCAGAAGGGCAAGGGAAGGTGCAAGTACGTAAACTGAAACACATGTTCATTTTTCATACATGGCCATTTGTTGGTTTTTTTTCCTTTAGTTATTCTCCTAGTCAGAGATATTTTATCAATGATAAAACAAGAGCAGAAAAAATGTGTAAGGTGATAAAAGCAACTATATTCAGCACTTGGTATTTTCAATTGCTTGAAAAATCTGCTCAGAATTATGAGCTACAAATAAACACATCTATGTGAAAAATTACTACTTTTGTTCCTCAGCAAACAGTCATCTCCTATTCCTTTCATCTCCCTACAGTTTGTACTGCGAGTTATGGCTGCATTTTCCTTTAGCTACATTCAGTGTTTATTTTTGATTTTTCTGCTCTTGCCTTAGAATCATTCCTTTATGCTTGCATGCCTTTTCCCCTATTCTCTGTGTAAATACTTTTCCTCCTGTTAAAATAGAAAAAAACCCCTTTGTCAAACAATGAATCACCCCACAGCAAAGAAGAACCGCCGTAAACAGAAGACTTTGCAAGATTTGCCAGTCTTGAAAGAGTTCCCATAAACATCCAATGAGAATAAGTGAGAAAGCTAATGAAATTACCACAACCATGTAGAAAAAAAGGAGAATGAAGTTGATACAAGAGTGTATATGCTGAGGGACCAGTCTGTGAGCAATTTCACTGTAACAATTTCATGAAGCAGAAGTTAAGCAATATTAGCTTCACATGCTCCTGAAACTTATTTGTGCTTCACTAGGCAAACACTTCTCCTCTCAATAAAGCAAAGACTTCAGAGTACATTGCTCCCTGCAAAACTGTTTTCCTGGTGAGTACCAGCCACTGGTAGTAGCCAGGACTGCAGGACTCTGACCAAGGCATCCTGGTGGATAACCCTGAGGCAGTTGAGACCTTAGCATGCTCTGATGCAAGCTGTTGCCAAGACACTCCCTTCCTTCTGGTGTTCAAAATTCAGTGATGCTTCTCCTGAAGTCTAGCTTGCACTAAGAAAGATGGTGTGAAGTGAGATATTGTAAACGCAGGCACCTGTTCTCTTCTGATGAAGGAGTTATCTCCAAGAAAGGATCAGTAATCAAATTATGGGGAATTGTAAGGAGTTAAGCCACTGTATCTGTCTACTGTATGAACAATAATCAGTACCCTGAGTCATTACAAAGTCTGTTGAAACACTCTGAATATGCAAAGCATGCACTGAGCTACTGATACAGGACTGGACCAGAATCTAATGTGCCCTCTGAAAGAAACTGTGTCTGGCCTAGGAGGCCAGGAAATGACCAGAGATGAAGGTGCATACATTGCTTCTCTGGTACCCCTCCAATGGTTGCACCTGATGAGAGACAGAGCAAAGCTCCTCAGGTCTTGATGCTCCTTTCCCAGCACAGGTCTGGGGCAGTACCGGTGACAACGACAGTACTGCCTTTGCAATGCTGAAGTCATACCTCTTGTTCACAGGAGCACAGTGTGAGCAACAATTTGCCCTCATCTCTTTGATCCATAACACCAAAGGCATGTGGGTCTTTAGATATTTGTGGAGATTAGAGCTGTAGTGCTACCAACTTTGGTCTGTCACAGGTGCATTCAGGATATTGAAAGCAAGTTGGTTAACGGTACAAGGTCAATACGCATAGGTTAAAGAGCATTGAACTCCTTGTGCAGATGCCCTCATCTGGGAATAAAGTAATCCTCTAAAGAGGATTATGCTGCAGAGAAAATATAATACACATCTGAATTAGTCTACTTACCTGAGGATTTAATACAGCCTACACCCTGTAATTTAGGTGCATTAACATCACACACTGAGTAGAATCACTTTGTAGTCATTGACTGTGTCCCGTGTTTACATGATCATGGTGTGCTCTGTGTGTATACCTGTGTGCTCTGTCCCTTCTTCCGTTTCTGTCTCTTTTGAAGGAAGATCTTCAGAGTCAATGCCAGAACCTTCTTTCACCATGTGCATCTACACTGCCTGCCACTGACTTTACATAGGTCCGTGACACTACCACAGTACAACCAATACATGCAATGACCCTATTTCATATTAGTATTTTTGGGAAACAGGTCAAAAAGTACCCCATATGGTATCCTGCACACATTTTGTATGGAGCACTTAGCAGCATAAGGACTGGAGTTAAGGCTGAGTTTGGTGCCTGTGAGATGACACAAGCACTGCACAGCGGCAGGCAGAGCACAGACACACAAAAGCAGAAGCCCTATCATCCTATTGTTATCACTATTGCTATAGCTGATTAGTTCTGCTGACAGGCAAGACTAATTACTTTAGGTGCAGCCCTGTTAATCTTACAGCTGTACGTCCTTAGGGAATCAAACAAACACTTGTTATTGCTAATAACCTGCAGCCCATGTCACAAGGTGGCCTGAGACCAGTCAGTGGTAACCTGGGATTCCTGACAGCGAGCTCATGTGTAAAATAAAGGTAACCCCAAGCCCCCCTGAGCGTTCCCTAGTGGTCAGCAGCAATGCTCTCCCTTCATCAGAGCCCGGGTGCCATCTTTTGTAGCATTCCCCATGACAGCATTTCAGCCTGCTGGCCAAAACCAAGTCTCTTATGTGACTTTTTGTTCTGGCGGTTCCCTTAGACATGATCAGATTTTTTTTCTCTTGATGATCTATTGATCTAATGTACTGCCATTTCATTGATATTCCCATGTTAATTCCACTCTTGTCTAGCATCACAGAAACTTTTGCTTGTTCATGCAGTGTAAATTAGCTTCAGCTCAATTAACCTCTTGACATATGTTGTTTTTTCCAATTTCTCTTCAGACCTGCTAGTTTTCTTTCAGACCGTCAGCACTCCTCTTTGGTGAAGAGTTCTCTGCATTGCAACACTGTGCTGTTTCAGCAGTGGCTGCTGTGACACAAGGGCACAAAGCCGCTTTTCACCAGAGTTTTCTGAGGAAGGCAGCTGGGTGCCCTGGCGCATGAAAGCCCCTGGCCTCTTGCTCCAGAAACTCTGCATTAGCTCAGTGAAAACAGAAATTAGAGAATGGAAGAGCACAAGAGCTGGAGGTCCTGAAATGAAGCTTGTGAACTTGCATTTCCACTTAATGCTTATGCCTATATGAGAAGAATTTGGACCAGTGCTATCAGGGCTAGGTGTGTATAAGATATTGAAGCAGTTTACCCTGTTCATCTTCATTAGCTCTTTTCCTTTAAATTCCCACTGATTCGACAAGGGGAGCTCCACTCATTATGGTCAAGAGGGGTATTACTGCATGTGAAGAACACAGAGATTTCTAATGGTGAGCCCCTGTTTAATTGAATTCAGTGAATGACAACACCATGACATTGCTAAGATTAATGACTCAATAATTTTTGAGACAAGGCAAAACGTGAAGTAAATTGATTGCATTAATTTTATTTTTTTTTCCTTGGAAACAGTGCTGCACACCAGCTCAGCAGTGTCCTGGAGAGGATGCTTTGCTGTCACACAGTGAAGGCCAGCTACCCCTTCTCCGTTCAGCTCTTGCACTCTGACATTATTTCGTAGTAACTCGTAATGTATTTTCCTAGCTGCAGAGATGCGGGCTGACAATAATTAAGCTGAGATCTTGACAGACCAAATGATTAATGCACAAGGCTTTTTGGAGTGGAAACTTCAGTTATTATTAGATTATTCAAGAGAAGGAGAGAAGGTGCCAGAGCATGGAATGGAGGACTGCAGTAACTGCACATCTCACTCTTGAAAAAGTATGAATAGATTTTAATTTCTGCTGTCTTGTTGGTAACTCTTATTCACATAAAAATCAGTTCTTGCCTAAATGCAATGTCAGAAGTAACATCTTGTTTAAAAATCCATTTGCAGACAATGAGATAGCTTCTTATTTCCTACATGTGGCGCACGTTGAGATTTTTCACATAGTATCTGTGACAGTGTCTGTCAAAAGTGTCTCTGTAAAATGTAGAGAGTAGTGTTTGATATTGCACAACATCATCTGTACTATCATATTTGTTTTTTACAAGACAGCCACTGAAAAACAATGGTTGTAAGTCTTGTGAGGAGACTGGGCGTTATTACAGAGGCATAGTGTTTGTCTGCAGAAGACAGTGACAAAGTATTCCAGAGCTAGAATTTTGCTAATTAGAGTATAGATCAAAAATATTAACCAAAGGATCCTGAGGAAGAGGGAAGACAGAAGTGAGGTAACTCTTTATATAATGCCATGTGGAGAAACTAATCACAGGTGTTGAGAAGAAAGTTTTCTCAAGTAAGCTATGCAAAAAATGGGGTATTTGAGCTTTGGATGGTATAGAAAAAAAGCTGCATGTCTTCTTGACAGTGTCTGCAGGGCTCAGACTTGTGAAGAGCATGTACACAGCCACAATAAATTCTATTTTTATTTTAGATAATTTGCATAAAATTTTACAAGTTTCTGAAACAATAGGCACAATTTAACTGGCCTTCAAGGAGTCTCTGGATACATTACAACTAACAAATTATGGGGACATTAGTACTGTATGGTGTCTTTCATCCAAATAAGACAGTGTTCTCAAAACTTTGGGCAAATCCAGTACAACTATGCGCAGTCATACTTGGCTACAGAGATATTGTCTCCCCTGCAACCCATGAGGAAGCGTGGAGAGAAAGGTAGGAGGAGATGTGTCCCAGAGCAGCGCATCTGGGCTGTGCCTGGGAGCGTTATTAACACACACCCAGCAGAACGGGGTTCTTGGTTCATGCCAAGAAACATCTTCCAGCTTTGAAGTAAGCGACAAAGGGCCAGCTCAGAATATGAGATCTGAGGCACACACTGGAGTGGGTATTTCTCCCCTTGTCTGTGTTCAGTGAGACTGTAGATGAGGAGCGATATGTGTTTGTGTGCAGTGTGCACGGGTACAGCTCCCTCAACCATCACTAAACCATAATCTGCTCTGAAGTGGTAGACAGATGCCTCTAAACTGGATGCATGTCTTCACAAAAGCTTTGTGATCGGTACTTCATACAAATGAGTTATAAGGAAACTGAGACATGTAAACTGTAATAATGTAACTGGAACTCACCCAGGACACTCAAGGCAGCAACATTTCATTACTGCTGTGAAGATTGACATGGGAGCTCTACAAATGGCTAGATGTTTATAGTTTGTTCAAAAGACTGCACCTCTGTCAGCCAACTGTCCCCTGGCACTATTTTATTGCACTTGTGTGAGAAGGGAAAAATAAAGGGCAATTGCTGACCTACTTCTCATGGCACCGACATATGTTGTGCGTCATTCCAGGAACTGAAAATGTCCCAAACTCGCCTCAATTATGGTATTTAGCTGTGCTTCAGTGCAAGGTTCAAAGCTAGGCTGTGGAAGAGAAAACACGAAACTGTAATATAAAATGTACTACAAATGAAAGCAAATAACTGCGGCTAAAGAATAATGGTAAATGGCCAGGTAGCATAGAAATAATAATTTCACTACCTTGAATTACAGCGTATCAAGGGAATTGAGTCCAGTTTTATTAATGCAATATGTAACTGATTCAGAGGAGGCGAAATGCAAACTCCCTCCTGAATTAGTTTAACCAGTGTGAATTTGTGGGTAGACCAGGCCTCAGTCAGAACAAAAGAGAAAATAATCCCCTTGTAATGCAGCATTTAACACCTAGCAGGCAGGTGATAATTGCTTCAGTCCAAGGGGATTAGCACATTGTAACCTCATTATAGTGTAAAATGTAACTTGCCTATATGGGTTTGTCTACATGGAAAACTTATAGTGGCATAAACAAAAGTATGAATTCAAACTGATTTAGTTTTACTGGAATAATTCCTAGTGTGAATTTATTTCTTTGGAGAGAAGATGTGTTTTGTTTGCGGTGCTTGGGGGTTTTTTCCCCCTTCTTTTTTTTTTTCTCCTGCAGTTTAGTCAATAGTATTTTAGAACTAATGTATGATAAATCAGAACTTACCACTATTATTCCTGAACAACAGTATTCACAGAAAATGTCCAGTCTGATGTAAACTATATTATTTAACTCTACAATTTTACCAATGTAACTAATAAAATCTTCCTGCATAAACAAGCTTTAGGCAAAATGAAACTTTGCTTCCAACAGATGGTGCAATTTCTTGACAGGCTTAAGCAGCCCTAGATTCATCTTGCCACTACCTTTAGTGATGGCACCAGACAGATCAGGTACTTTAAAAATAATCTTACAAGCTAAGAATGAAGGAAAAGAATGAAGGAAAAAAGAGGAAGGATTCCTCTTCTCTGTTCTGGGGAAGGATCAGTCAAGGTAGGGAGTGAGAGATGGCGGGTTGCCTCCATCTAGCAGAGGTTTAGACTGATGCCAGCTAACTGTGAAATCACACAGTATTTTTCTGGTATCCTGAGTATGGTAACTTATGCTGTCTAAAAACCATGCACCATAATCTGATTTAGTCTTTCAGTTTTTTCTGTTGTCAGCCGAGAGGCACAGGCCTGGCAGTCTCTTGACCTGTCTTAGGCACTTATCTTGGTGGTTCCTGTGTCTCTTCATTATTCAGTGCTAGGTGAGATGAACACCACTCTGAATGGCCAATGAAATATACTGAAACCATTCGGTTAACTTCACTTTAAATAGTGTAATTTTTTAAGAGTTAGGCCAAAATGAGAGACACTGGATGTCAGCCAAGTCCCCCACCATTTAATGACACCAGAGCATTTCTAAACTCAAGAGGTATATGGTTTGGGGGAGTCAGTTTTTATTAACTAGCAAGTGTGCTTAATTGTATGGAGCCAAGTAGTAATGCGTTTAAGGAAAATTCATGCACAGAAACACTAGATAAACATCTATTCTTGCTAAAGCAAATTGGTTTCTGATCTTGGTGGGAATTTAGGTTTAATTGCTGGTGCAGGATCAGATGCATGAAATACTTGCAGCATGAAGATACATGAGAAAAAGCAATTACCAGTGGTTCAGTGCAGAGTGATGTCTCACCACTAGGACTGGTGGCTGAGCCAGCTGCCAGGACCCTGTTTGCTGGCCTGGGCTGTCCAGAGCATGGCTGGAGCTGCCGGAGGGACAAAATTCTCCAAGAGAAATGCATGGTGCTAGAAGCTTTTTTAAAAGCTGCTGTTGAGGTGTAGTAACAACTTCATGCCAGTCTAACCACCCTTGAACTACAGGGCTACTCTGCTTTGTCCGCTGGCGCAGTTAAATGCTAATGCTCTTTTGTAGAAAGTTCTGAGGAGAGTTTCCATAATATACCTTACTCTTGAATGTGTTTCTGTTTTTTATTCCATCAAGGCACTTCAGTAGCAAATAGCAAAAACTCATTTTATCAAGGACCCTGAACCAACATTGATTAAGGCTCAAGTCAACTCTGAAAATGTGTTGTGTTATACTAATTTTATAAGTGATCCAAGTGAGGAAAGGGGTTAAGAGAGCTCTGGCCTGGAGCAACAACATGCAGGAGTGGGGAAGTGCTGGCTGTGAGGGTCTTCTCCCAGATAATTGTATAATCAAGAGTTTTATCACACACTTCTTTCCCTTTCTCCCTAAGGACCAAGCCCCAATGAGGTCTCACCTGACTGTCATTTTATGCATGGGGAAGGTCACAACAAAGAGTAAAATATGAAAATCTAATCTGCTTTGCTAATGCAAAATAACTTCTTTCTATATGTAACCTCACCCAGAGTTCAGCCATTCAGATATAACAAGCTGAAGATTGCTGTCAAAGGCTTAATTCAATTTCAGCTAGCTTGTTGTGAACTCCCCGAGAATAATGCGGGTGCCTCCCTGCCTTCCCTAAAAGGAATACATCACAAAGCTTTCCTGGATGAGCTCTTTGATTTCACATGCGCTCTTATACACATCAGTGCTTCAAACTTGAATCACCTGGGGATTTGGCTGCCTTATAAACAATACCAGAGAAGTCTAAGAAAAATTATTCCATGTGCTGTAAGCTTTCTCTTAGCAAGTAGGAGTATAGACAAGGGCACATATTTTTTCTAAGTAGGATTTCTACTGTAGATAAAATAGTACGTAATAGCCCAGCTATGTTTTACTCTAAACAAGTACTCTAAGGTTCTTTGGCTCTTTTTGTACGTGGATGATCAAAAGCATTTGTTAATTGTTCCATTAACTTCTCACCCCTTGCTGCAGTCAGTGGAGTTAGGCACCAAGGAGCATCTGAAAATCCAAGCTAGAGGCTTGCTCTTCGGCAACTCTGAAAATACTGTTTTAAACACCTGACCTACAATGCTTTGCATCTTCCTCTGAAGAGTATGTCACTGCTAGTACAGAATACTGGCTACACAGATTAAGTTTTTATCGTATCTTCTCCTCCCTGTATGTACTCCTGATGCCAGTGGAAGCTTGTCATTTTGGGATACATGGGATCATACATGGAATCAGCATCAAGGCTTGCTGAAGCCAGGGTGACAAGGCAGAAATGACTGTCAAAACAGAAAAGTGGTGGTGGTATAAATTGGTCAAAGTGAACTTTCTCACATTGGAAGTGTAGTTGGGAATGCCTCTTGACCTCCCTGCTCAAGATCTTACCAGGTGGGCTTTATTGCCAAATACCTTCCTTTATAGTGGCACTACTTTCAAGTATTTGGATTGAAAATTCTCTTCCTATAGATTGTTAGCATCACTATCAAGCAATAAAGCATCTCTGAAAAGAAACACACTGTTTGATTTAATTGGAAGTATCTAATCGATGGGGCTATCTGGGAAAAGGTCTTTTGCCAGGAAACAAATATGTCTCCTCCTACAGCAAGTGCAGCTAACAGTGCTAATTCTTTATAAGAGGTGTTAGTCTTTTAGTGCTCATGCCCCCCCAAAACAACTGTAAGGAGTTAAATTTCTTTTTAATTACTCTGCAGCATCTTTACTACATCACTCAGTTCAGCTTTAACAATGATAGTACTTAGCGCATACATAGCATTTTACATCTTCATAGTGGCCTACAGCATTAACTGGTGTATCCCAAAATATCCTGCACTCAAATTAAATAGGTATAGTACTGCAGGTAAATATCTATTTCCTTTGTGCCTTTTGTGGTGTAATTTAAGATTACAGAAACGTAACAGAAATCACATTTGTGCTACACGACTATGACCAGACTCAGGTCCTAGGATTTCTCCCTATTGTCTTTACCTTCAGCTGTTGTTTGATGTAACTTTCCCATCACATGCTCCTGACAAGGAAAAGAGTTCTTTTGGGATAAAGTATGTGCAATGCTCTTTTAGGAAACTATAAACTGGAGGCAGTTCTCCAGCCTGGGAAAGGAGATAGAGAGTTATTTTTACTCTTGCATTCCTTTGGGGGAGAGGCACTCAGATACGAGTGTGACGAGAGCCATACAAGTACATAGAGTGAGAGAGCACGAGAGAAGGAAAGAAGTGATTAATGCCGCTTGGCTACACTACCATCTAGAAGATGAAACTGAACCAGCAAACCCAACATTTTGACAGAAAGGCTTCTTTCCAGTTATGGTCACTTTCAAGTTAAAGATACCAGCGGCACTATTAACCCTAGTTTTAAACATCTCTGAAAATAGCCATCACCACCAGCTAGGAATGAGTCTTCTTTCTAAAACAAATGGCTGGAAACAAGCAGTACCAATTGCTCTTCCCAAGCTGCCTGGCATGGTCAAATCAATCCCAGGCTCCCCTCAGGTCTCACTGGAAGTGGCCTGGTTGTGAAGAACCCTGATAGAAATCAGCTGAGTAGCACTGCCTCACTCATGCACCGACTGGGAAAGAGCTGCTTCTCAATGAAAAACGGAGCAGGAATCCCTGCACTGTGCCACAGCCAGGACCCCAGGGTGCCACATCCTCTCCCTTCCTGCTCTGCAGAGCTGTCAAGGGCAGAGCTGCCAAGCCAGGCCCCTGCATGGCCCCAAAGCAGCACATACAGCTCCACCACCAGTGCCAATAGCGCTGGAAACTCTGCGGGACAAACAGGCATATGCAAACAGCCAGGGAACTGGAACAGGTGCACTGGCCACCACCAGCCCTCATGATGTAGACCAAACAATTTTGAAATTAGTAGCAGAATAGTGGGCATGAAGAAAAAGTCTCATAGCTGATTTTGCTTTTGGCTATTTAGAGGAAGAAATGTCCACAAAATTCAGGCAGCAAATTCAGCTGTGTTTCTAGGAAGGTTATGGTTTTTGGTTTTTTGTTTGTTTGTTTGTTTGTTTTTCGGGGGGGAGGGAGTGGTGTCTTTGAGACTGCAAATATAATAGTAAATGTATCAAACTGCAGCCTAGAAAACCCTGAAACATTTTCCACAGTGCGGACATTTCTCCTCGGGAGCTGTTTGTGACTCACTGTTCCTGTCGAGCAGGTTAATGTGCCTCTAAATTTCACCTGACAGAAAATGTCAGCTGCACTGGGGAATGATGAACACAGCCTGACCGCGTTACTGTCGGACACCTCTAGGTTGCTCTCAGCAAGCACAAGTGGAAGGACTCACCTGCCTTGGTTCCAACAAAATAAAAGGATGTTGCCAGCTCGAGGACACACTAAGACAAGTTCAGCAGCTTGTAAAAGAACTCATTAATCTCTCTAAAATGAGCCTCCCAGGTTCTTGGAGGGAGGGCATGTTGAGGTGGAATTTGTGTGACCTGCTTGTAAGCAGAAAACCCACTTAGAAACAGTGTTCGGCCTCTGAACAGCATCTGCCATTTTGAAATCTCCTTCCATCAGCCTATCACCTGCAGCAAGCATGGCCTGTGCAGCCACAGGAAGCTTGTTGGCTTCCACGAGTGGCTGGGATGTGCTGAAATGGGGCACGCTCTGCAGCATGGGTAGCCAGAGTGCTGCAAAGGTGCTTGTGCCGCGTTGACCAAGGGAACTCCTAATAGCTTACCCTGCTTTTGGGACACAGCCTTGTAGCTGTCTGCATCATGAATGTGCCAGTCAGCACAGGATTAGGTGGAGATATCCCAGTGTGTCCACAGACTGTTACTGCCTCTAAGTGAGAAGACCAATGCATTTAGCTTTGGCTGTACTGACTTCAGCTTTTGTATTGAGAGGCAAGTTCACTCCCTGTACACATCCTAACTGAAATTAGGATCATATGCATACTCTCTAGAAACTGTATTTATCTTTCTAGAACTGGGATTTCCAAGACACAAGATTTCTTGAGTTTGTACTTCAGGTTCTTGGCTGTTACAGCCAGAACCAGGTGCTGAATTATGTCACCTCCTGTACTGATGGTCCCAGGGGCACACTACGCCAGTGACTGAGGAGCTGGTGTCATGGACCTGGAATGAACCTGGGTGCAAAGAGGGGAGTATTCCAGCTCTTGTCTTCTCTGGCTGCTCTGGGAGTTGTTACAGCACATTTTATCTGAGCTAAGATGGACTCTGTTAGCTTCCACTGTAAGATTTCAGTTCCCCTGCAGAGCTTGATTTACTTTCCTTGTTTTTCAAAATATTTAAAAAAAATATCTGAAGAGTGAAAAAAAGACACTAAAGCAATTGTAATCAGCTCTCATTTGTCTCTCTATATATCTTTATCTACTCAGTGTTGTCTTTTTTTGCATAGATCTCAAACAAATGGATGGTGGAGTGAATACCTTCAGCCAGACTCTGAAAAGGATTAAAGTTTTAAAAAAATATCACATCTAAGCAAACTGGTTTTGATCTAATGACAAAGGTCCCAATCAAACAGAGCAGATAGTCTGGACTACCTGTCTGCACTGTGCTTGTCCTTAATCTCTCCTGATGCAACACAGATGTCCAGCAGCTCAGTAGCACAAACCTCTGCCTGTGGTGCACCTCCCCAGATAAGCTGTTGCCGGAGCTATGATGGGTAACCCACCAGCTTCAGTCAGACTTGGGGTGAGTCTGCTCCATGAGTAATCTGCAAAGTCTTTGAAATCTCTGGCTTTCTGGATTCCTTCAGAGTCCCTTCCTTCACACTGTAAACAAAGACAAACACTGTAAAAAAGATTTACTGGAACAATGGTATCCATCTGCTGCTACATTTCCACAAACCTACATTGGATAGGTTGAGATTAAGCAGTTGGCCAGACAAGATTGCCAATGCATCAACAAACATAGCTGTAGCGTAAATAAAACCAGTGTGCAAAGGCAGTTAATGAGAAATGAACTTGCTTCTCAAAATTCCTGAAGCCTGAGAGGTCTTTATTTGAGCTGACCCTACAACTGCCTTGGCACTGAGCCTTTTCTATCTCCCAAACAATCAGACTGGCTAAAAAACCCACAAAACAAACAAATGTTGCTTTCTTTTCAATGTCAGGGTTTTTGTTGTGGTTTTTTTTTTTTTTTTCCTGTGAAAATCAGAAAGGTGTTTGTTGTAAAAATGTAAGAAAAAAACCAAAAAAGCAAAAAAAAAAAAAA
>WKFP01014268.1:185579-264396 GCA_011057875.1 Pterocles orientalis
TAAATTTAGACTAGACATTAGGAAGAAATTTTTCACTAGGAGGGTGGTGAGACACTGGAACAGGTTGCCCAGGGAGGTTGTGGATGCCCCATCCCTGGAGGTGTTCAAGGCCAGGCTGGATGAGGCTTTGAGCAACCTGGGCTAGTGGAGGGTGTCCCTGCCCATGGCAGGGGGGTTGGAACTTGATGATCTTTAAGGTCCTTTCCAACCCAAACCAAACCATTCTATGATTCTATGATTCTATAACTGCTAGTGAGTCCCTGAGGAAAAGTCACCTATTTTTATATTAGTGTTTCAGCTGGGAGGTCGAGCCCATGCTCTGAGGGAAGCATGCCACCAAGGCCACCTCCCCAGAGATGGTGCTGCCTGCCATCTCTGATGGTGGGTTTTTCCTCCTCGTTGTGGGGTAACTGTGTGTGGCTGCTGAGTGCCACTCCTCACAACCAGTTTAAAGCCCACGTTTGCTTGAAGCTTTCAACCTGCCCACAGAACAGGAAGAGTGGGGAGCTATGGAGGAGTCAGAAGGAAGCCACCACAGCACCTTTGGTGGCTGCTGACTTGGGTGGATTTAGGTTACTTAAAACCGTAGCCTCTTTAAAGCCCTTTGCTCATAGTTGCTCACTTTGTTGTTTCTCAGGACATTAGTTCAACACTCATTGGTGTTACGTTGCCCTCCACTCCGTACGCCCTTTACCACAGAGCCATGGGATGGAGTCTTCCATAGCAAGCTTTGCCTTCAGGTCACCAAAGTGTTAAACCTCTAATGTGCTCACAGACTGGCTGTGCCTTTCCATCCCCCAGGGCAGGTTTGTATTAAGGTCCAGAAACCGCTCCCACAGGCCACTCCAAAGGCCGGAAAGGCATGTTATCGGCAGTGACAGGATCAGGTGGACAACAGCTTCGTAATTGAAAGGACTTGAAAAATTCACAATCAAGCTCATCAGAGGTGGCAACCCATTAGCAGGCAACTGATTTTTGAGATGCTGCTAGCCCAGCCTTCAGAAAGCTTCCCTAATTCCCAGTGTGCCAGTAAGGACAAGGAGTGTTTGGCACTCCTGAAATGAGTCCCAGGAGCATAGTAATGGTCAGTACCCTAAGGTGTTTCAAGTTTGGAGTCTGTGGAACTTAGAGGTTGAATTTATCCCCAAAACTTTGTCTCCAAAATATTGGTGGAAATGCTTTGCTACATGCAAGTAAAATCTTTTTTCTGGAAGCCCTTGTGGTTACCCCTGCTGCTTTGCTGAACACATATTGTTACTATTTTTGAGAAACAGCGTCTCACTAAGTTCTTTTCCTAGTCTAAGAATAGGAGGATTTTGGAGAAATGGCTTTATTCCAGAGTGGACTTGATACAAAAACTGTAACTGTCCCTGCTCAAGACAGAAGGTTTCCAAGTTTGTTAAAAAATACATGCTTTTGACAAATTTACTGTAACTTATTGTGAGTGTGAAATAAAATAGGGAGATTTTTGTGGTTTGACGTGCATTTCTGCACTTATATATGGTAATTAAATGTAAAAAATGCCAATTAAAAACAAACTTTGGCAAGAGATTAGTCAAAATATGCGCACTTGAATTTTTTAGGGGCTTGAGGGGGCATTCCTTTGACATTAGTTTTTTTTTTTTTTTTAAAAAGGCCTCAAAATAGGACACTTCAAAAGCAGCTGCTTTTTGTGTTCACAAAGCAGTTTCCATATGTGGAGTTCATGTCAGATGTACACATGTGTATGTGTCCAAATGACCATAACCATTGGTAATAGGTTAAATAAGTATTTGCACAGTCCCTCTCAAGACTGGTGGATCTCTGTTAGTGCTCAGTTTATAAGGAACAACTAAGTACAGAAAACAAACTTTGCTGGTAATAAATGTCCCTATACAGTGCAGTGTGCCAAGGAATGAACCAATGTTTGTGCCATGAGAAAAACCCAAGTGATCTTACACAGCTGTCTGGATTTTCTGACCTTTCTTACCTATTTCTGTGAATGTGATTGGATCTTGACCTGATCACATAACTCTTCTGTATCTCATCTTTCTCATTTGCAGAGTGGGGATAATCGTCTCTCTAAGAGCTGTCCAATATAACAAAGCAAAGTGTGCCAGGACTGCAGAAAATCATTATGGGGAAGGGTTGTTCATTGTCATACATAAAAATTGCCTGATTAGCTAGTGCTCTTGTGAAAGATAGGATGGCAAAGTGCTCAGACAGAGTGAGAACTAATCAAGTTTTTTTTGCTATTGCAAAATATTGTTTAAAATTATCTGAAGGTTCTGATGTGCTTTTTCAGGAATGGGTTGTGTCCAGTCCGCCGTGCTTTGTCCTGAGGTCCTTTGCTCTCTCAGCAGGCAGCAGGGCCAGCTGTGATCTGTCCCTGCTCCTGCCAGAAGGCTCTTTCCAGAATCGGTCCCACACCTGCCTTGGGGACTGCTCAGCCGCTGGGCTGTAACAGTTCCTCCTGCTAGAAAAAACACAGCCTCTGAGAGCAAAACCATCTGCTCTGAGAAAACCCCTGCAGGAAAGCCAGGCAAGCGTGAGGTCTCACAGGGACTGGGAGTGTTAGTGGAACATACAGTCATCACTTGAGACAATTAAGAAATCTGTTCACAGGAGGAGCGACGGTAAACACGGTATTATGTGCTACCCGGTGTTTATCATAGAGATTTTGAATTTAAAAGACAAATAAACATGCAGGCTGTGAGCAGCAGCTTGGAAGCAGGTACATAGCTGTGTCCCATCAGGACAGAGGTCTGGTTTCACCAGAGAGGAGACCTGTCTTGCTTGTGCAGATGAGGCGGTGTTGCCAAGGTGCAACTGTGAGCTGCTGTGCAGGGTGTGGGGGTCCGGGTGTCCTCCCTCTCCCTGGCCTGTGGGCTTTCGGCTGGCTGCCCCAGTGGGAACATACAGGGTGAGCCGGATCTCCTTTCCAAAAGCTGAGCAGGTAAACAGCCAAGTCTTCCCTCCAGTGACTTGGGAATTTGTGAGCGCAGAGGGCGTTTGCCTCTCTCTCTGCTTAGCACAGGCAGATGGATAGCTTTGTGTCCCTCTCCCAGTCCTAGATCTGCATGACCCAAAGTTGTTAAGTACAATCCCTCCCGCAGGCTCAAAATTCCTGAGTCACATATGTGTTGTGATGCTGTTTCTCCCAAGTTGGCAAAGGCCATGCCGGGACTGGGAGGTGACAGACAGGTAGATGTGTTCTCCATCCCCATTTCCTCTTTGTGTTTAGGATGGACTGGGGTCTGGCGGCACAGACATAGCCTCAGTGAGCCAGCAGCAGCTGGTGGGGAAATACTTACACCTTCCCACCCAGCCCTGCCACCAAGATGTTCCCAATCCGGACTGGTCTGTGACTGGTGATGAAGGAATCAACAAGATTGGAGCATTTTGAGCAAAAGCTGGCAAAAAATTAGACATCTGTACTAACAGAATCAGACCTCAAAAATATCGGTATCCATATAAAAATTAAACATAAAATACAATTATCATAGTAGAATCTTCTAGTCATAATCTGCAGACCAGTGACCCAGGCATCTCAACAAACCAGGGTGAAAGGAGGAGGATAGGGGGAGGAAGAAAGAAAAAACATTCTTCGTAAAATAAGCTTCAGACATTCCAGTAATTAAAACAGTTATACAATCTGAATATCAAATCATGGACATTAACACCTGGATGGACACAGTTATAAAGAAAACAATAAACAAAGACATAATTGCCCCTGAGCATTTTTGGCACATGTCTTCATTGCGTTAAAGCCCAGAGGATGTGATGGGGAATTTTTGTGGCAGTGCTTGTGAGAAATGTGTTGCAGTGCTGGAGGGAGGATTTTTCCATTCATTTCTCTGCCATTTTGGTGGTGAGTACCAAAGGGCCACATTTTTTTCCTGAACATGTTTTTGGTTTGTTAGTCTTGGTGATGGTACAGCTGCAGGAGCAGTGCCTTTTCCAGGTGGTGTTCTGGAGGCTGCCTCTCTCCTAGCTGAGCCGTCAAAGGTGCCTCAGGAGACAGGAACTGTCATAACAAACTGAAAGGAGGATCTGTCTTGCCCAGGTCCCCATATCTGTGAGTCCATTCTGTGGACTGCTCAGGAGAAACACAGCAGTAATTCTGTGGAAGGCAATTACAAACTGCCCTGCTCCACATTTCCTCTTCATTTTTCTTTGAAAATTGCCTTGGAAGGAGGCTTCCCACCTTCTTCAGAATTCCCTGGTTCTTTATAACACTCACTTTCATCTTTTGGCAAACAGTTTCACAGTCCACAAGCCCATTCTTTGGGAAAGCACTTTCCTTTTCCCTTTGTACTAGTCAGTTCATCACTCATGTGGGATCAGATGCTGAACTAGGAGAAAGCAGTTAAAAGCTTGTCCAAACTAAAATCTTCTTTTAAAACTCACCCTTTCAGGTCTTGTCAGCAGCTCCAGGCATCACCAGAGCATATTGAAAAGCAATTTGTGACATCTGCGTTCAGCAATTTAAGTCTGCGTCTTGCCACAAACAGCTTAAAATGGAAGAGCATTAAAAGGTTAAAAGGACAAAGCTGCACAGAGCAAGTTCTCCCCAGGGATCCCATATTAGTTGGTTGCATGGTCCTGGAGGTAGAAGGAGGTTAAGGAACAATTGCAGATGTACCACTGAGTGTGGCTGAGCAAGTCACTCTCCAGCTGCGATCCCAACCGGGCAAGGAAGAAGCTGAATCTTGAGAAAGACCAGCACTTCATTTTAGCTGAGCATCTTCACCTTTCCTGAGCAACTTAATTGACTGTCCTTGCAAATGAGCACATGATGAGGAGAGTGCAAGCGCATGGAGGGGGGAATGGATAGCTAAGCACAGAGGGCCAAGTTCCCATCCCAGCTCTGTGGAAAAACACTACTGCCATTCAGGATTTGGCCCCAAATAGCCATACAGAAAATGAGAAGCAGGCGATGCAGATCCTGCGCAGTAGTGGAGAGGAGCCCTCTCCCCTCACCCCTTCCTTCCTCATGCACCAGGCGTGCTTCTCTCCAGCCCCACACACAGCCCTTTGGTGCAGGGCTGAGGCTACACTCGCTGCCCACCAGCCTTCTCCTCCTCAGTGACACATACTGCTCAGAGCTCACCGCTTCTCTCCAAGTCCCCCATCCTGGCCTGCACATGTCCTCCCACACACCCTGGCCGCTCTGTCCCCAACAACCAGTGCTCTCAGCAGTGTTCCCTGCAGTGGAGGAGGGCACAGGGGGGAAGGCAGGGACCTTCTTCCCTGGATTGCTGCAGCTGGAGGGGGTAAGGAAGCGTTGTCCAATAGAGAGGCAGTGATGGGAAACTTTGTGACTGTGATTCCCTACACAGAGGGGCAAGGGAGATCAGACACAGTTGTTTTTGTTCTTTTCCTCTTTCCCCTCATGCTGCCACTGCTGAGCAGTTTAAACAGTTTAAGTGGTTTTTAATGTGGAGTTTACAGACTAGGCTATGATCTTAATGTATAACATTGAACGAAACTATGTCAGTTAAAATTCTGTTGCTATAATTCTGAACTGAAATGTTCTTATACATTGTTTGAAATCAAAGCAAGCTCTTTTTTCTGGCATAAAGGAACCAGAAAAGCAGGAAAGAAAACAACTCTGTCTTAACCGTCCAAGCTAGAAAAAGCCCACTCAACACTTGCAAAATAAAAGAAGAGAACATCATCAATCAGAGGAAAAGAGATTTGATTTTAAAAGCTTGTCTGTGTCATTTGTAATATGGGTAGATAATTTATTTATATATATATGGGTGTAAGTCATATTATTTCCACCCATACAACTGAAAACAGTTTGATCTCTACTGTATTACATGTAACTGTGTTACACACACAGGTTACATATAACCACATGGCAACAAACAGAAAACAAACTAAAGAAAACTTGGCACAGGCTTGGCATTTTCCTTCCGAGAGGTGAATTTTTTTCCCCTGCAAAACCTGATTTCGTGCCATGTGTGCTAAAATCATCACTTGCTTCCTAGCAGGTACAGCTGGGAGATTAAAAAAAAGAGTACAGGGTAATACCAATAAAATAAAAGACCTTGTCCACTAACTGCCTGTAGAGAACCGGGTGAAGATCACTGCACAAGAGCCAGCAAGGCGTGCAGCACTACTTCAGATTTCTTCTCTTCCCAGAGATAATTTGCTCCACATGCTGTTTACCCACTGATTCTTCCAAACCACATCTTGGCTAGAAGGCAGGTGATGACAGGTCACGGGAGAAGCAGAAGAATTTTGCAGCTTGTCTTGGCTGTACCGAGTATGCCCTCGCGCTTGGAACAAATCAAATGCTTCATGCCATTAACAAACTGTGGCAAGTCCAGCGAGCCTTTCCTTCCCAGCAGGGTCTGGAAAGATACACCAGTACTATAAACAGCAGAGTTATGGGATCAGTTCAGTGCATTGACACTCACAGTGGAGAAAACAAGGGATGGGCTGGCTTTCTGAGGACTGATCCATAGGTGTACTTTACTCTGGATGGGTGGCAGGGAACAGGGAGAGATTTTTCTCCATGACCAGTGTGTGTTACGTGTCTTCCTTTACTGCCTGCCTGGGAGCTGCTTTTGAAGTAACAACAATGCCCTCATATTTCTCCAGTTTTCAAAATCATCCACAAACTCCTTCAGCAAATTCCTTGTCCTACAAGCCTCTGGGATATCACTTGCTACCGATACACTCTGGGAAGTAGCTTATGCAGTTGACAAGTATGGCAAGGCTTACTTATTTCATTGGGGAAATTTCACAATGGTATCCAAGCTTTACAGTCAGTAACATCTAACTAACACCAACATGAAAATGCACAAATTATAGCTCATGCCGCACAAACCTAATCTTTGATAAATAGGAAGGAGGAAAACTCCCTCTTTTGCAAGTTGTCCTTGCTCTGGAACATACAAAGGGAAGGAACCATACACTTCTGTCTCCTTAGAGAGTACAAGAGCTGCATCCTTCGTTGGTAATATCTTCTCTGCTTCTCTGGGCGCCACTGAGGGAAAGCCCAAGATTTAACATGTCTGAGGGCTGAGCAGTGGAAGTGAAAGGCTAAGAAAATAGAGGGAGAAAAGTGACAGCTGGAGACAGTGTGGCTCAAGTGCCCATGTCTGTCCCTGCATGCACACAGAGCATCCAAAAGGGCAGTAAAAGCAACGGGACTGAACCTGAGCACGGACTCAACAGCAGCTGAATAAATGCACGCGGATTTGCGTCAGTGTGTTATTTTTGCTGTTGAACCCCGCTGAATTTATTTGACCTGGAAGTCACCGATCATGTCCCCAGATGGGAACAGAACAGCAGGGCATGGTGTGATGTATATAAAAGTCTAAGTTACAATGGCTGAGAGAAACAGAGGAATTTGGTGAGGTATATTTATGTGTCCGTGTCAAAAGATCAAGTCTACAAAAGTCACTGGATTGTTATACAAGTATGATATGTCTCCATACTAAAGATAATAGAGACAGAGATTTTAAAATGCCTCTTGTGCCATACAACTCATGTAATTAATCTCTATGTCAATATATGTCCATTTTCTGCAACTTATTTCCTAGTTTTTGGCTATTCTTTTATTGTCCCAAGAAATGAAACTTCCCTCCTTCCCATGAAAAGTTACTCTGCAGACCTCATTGCCTGGTCTCTTTTCTTTTTTTTTCTTTTTTTTTTTTTTTTTTGGAAGCTCTGCCAAAATTTTAAACTTCCTAATTTCATCTCAGTGCTAATATACACACCATTCTTAATCTCACTTAATGCCTGAATCTTTGCATATAACTGGCTCTTTACTAATATAGATCTTTTAATTAGTCTTTTCAGTGACGGAATTATTTTGTGCTGCCTGAATATTAGCAGCTACTCTGCAGGTTTGTTCCCCACAGCAAGTCAGTGTTTGTGATTGCCTCTTGACTGGCTAAAGAGTCTACAATATTTTAGATTTCATTGGAGTTCATCAAGATCTACTTTTATGGAAAAACAAAATAATCTACCACTTCAAAGGTGTTGGAATCTGGCCATTTATTGATATGAATATTCTACTCAGCTACACCCCTTCACCCAGCTATTTGAAATTCATGTTTCTCTTCCTGACTCAAAAGCTGTGGGTACATTGGAGATTGTCCAAAGGAATGAGCTAATGCAATGCTTTATGTCCATGTTACCTGAACTTAGCACAACTGTAACTCCCAGTCTTCATCTTCCCATTTATTTCCCCAGTAGGACTTACTGAAATCCAGATGCAGTCATTCAGAATCCGGCTGTGCTTCTTCTGGGAATAATGCATAAAAATTTTTTATCTAGTCTCAGAACTGGTAAAATTCCTGCCTTTTTCAACATTGTCTCTTTATCAGGTTGTGGTTGGCATTTTGGAGTCGGCAGTATTTTCTCCCACGTGCCAGCATCAAAAGGAAAGTACATGCTCCTGTCTCCAAATCAGAGACATTTTCCATATGTGAGTTCTCCACTCTGTCCTGCCTAATGACTATACTTCAAGATATTATGCAGGAAAGGTGGTAACATTCTGTAGCATATGTCTGCACAAGTGAGAAGCACGTCTCACACCTGCTTCTTGGCTTTGGGACATTATTCCTCATAACTCTCTTACAGCCTAGCTGGCTGGCAGGGTTGCAGGCTTTGAACAGCAAGCCAGGGCAGCAGAGCAAGCCTTTCCCTGCTTGGGGTGGCAAGCTATGTGAATGCCTGCAATCCCTTTCCTGGTGCTCATGGGGAAGGGGTGCTCTGTGAGAGGCAATGGCCAGCCCTTTTGCAAACAGCACTGCCAAACCACTTCCAAAGGAGGCTTACAGTTATTCGCATGGAAAAATCCTTATGACATTTTCTCATTTGAAATTCAGAAAGCTGGTCGGAAACAGAGACAATTTTCCTTTAAATAACGTAAGCAGTGCTGGAGCAGGATTACATCTGTCACAGATAAAAATACTCTATTTATGCCTTATTGTAATCCATACATTGGTTTATGGTCCTCACATCCTTCAGGCAGTGTCGGAAACCCACACGGCATTCCCGAGTGCTAAATTTTGCATTTGGACCTTTGATTCTGTTGACAGATGTGTACAATCACACGCAGCAGTCAGACAACTCCCTCCTGACTCTCTGTCAGAGGAAGAGTGAGAGGGCAAATTATTTCAGCTGAGGTCAGCATTAACTTAAGCTCAAAATAACTTCCTCCAGATCCACCTGCTTCAGACAGAAGCATGCGAATAAGCGGTGGTCTTCGGTGAATTTCCAGCCACTTCCCTATTTCGCATCCCATTTTGGTGCTCTGCCATCACAGATGTAGACAACACACATGCAGGCAACGAAACAAAAAAGGCTGCAATCATCCTGATAAATGAAAAAAAATACCCTTACTCTGCAAGTGTAGTATAATGGGTTAGTAAACACATATTTCCCATTTTATGTGTAAGCATAAAATATGTAAATACAGGCATGTTCCTGAGTGCTTTAGGGAAAATATTATCAATTTATTGAGAATGGTCCATTAAAAAAAAAGACCGATGATAACATTAATTGTAAATTATACAAAGGTTTTGAGAAGATACCTTTTAAACAAGAGAGTTTCCAGTTTCTCTTTTAGTTTCAATTGCTTAGAGTAAAAACTTCCTTCTTCCCTGTCTTTCTACGTCAAAAAATAACTGCCATCATTCCTTATAATGGGCCGTTCCTAATAAAGCTGAGTGGTTCCAAGGAAATGCAGGGAATCACTGACCCTTGTTCTTTGTTGTCTAGTGGTCTGAGACTGGCCTGTCCTCCAGGACAGTGACTTCTTTTCTTTGACCATGTCCCACTCAGCCTCAGGTCGAATGGCTTCTGCCTCACTGGACCCTGCTGAAGATGTTGAGGAACATCTGGAAACAAAATCCGGTTCTTGTCGTTCCTAATTACTGATACTGGTGTGTACTGGATAGTGTATCCCAGGCCCTTCGGAGCTGCTTCTCAGATAGTCACCTGAAGTTTAAGCAGAGGTTCTCAGAAGCGTTTGGGATGCAAAACCAAGGCCCTGCTCTTGAAACTATCATAATTCTTGAAACAACCCTTAGTAATGTAAATCCATTCTCCTTTTTATCCACTTAAACTAAAGGTTAAACTCTCAAGAACTGGGAGATTTTCCCTGAGTAACCACAAAGCTTCTTATAGCTGGAGGCCAAAGCTGAGGGGAGGTACCACCGTGTTAACCTCAGGCAGCTTTGATATTTTTCTTGGCTGTGTCCTCAGAAAATTATGGTATTAGCAGCTCTGACTAAAATACAGAGAGCTGTGGCTCCCTCACAGCAGGTAAACAATCTGTGCAATTGGGCTCAGACGCTGATAACAAGGCCTCCTTCCAATTAGGAAGCAACAAAACAAACCACATCAGCAAAAATTCCTGCGAGGATAGTCCTTAAGGCTTCTTTGTGCTCTTTATAAAACACAAACATTTTTACCATGCAATACCCCCAAATGCATCAGCTGCCTGCAGGAATACTTAAGCACTGCTTCTTTGTGAAACTGTGCAGAAAAGATTGCCTGCTGCTGTTGCAGCTAAGCCTGGGGGTCAGAGGCAAAGGGACACATTTACATAGGGGAGGCACAGACGGGCATGCACAGACACAGAAATACAGCCTCTCTGTGCAAGGGGAGTTTGCTAGGGTAAGCTGAAACCTCTGTGTAGACGTTTTAATTATCAGAAAGCTGCTTGAATGGAATGTACTTGAGAAAACAGATGTGTTTTGAGAGCAGCCACAACAAATATAAAATGTGAGTGACATGTGGGTCTGAGATTGCACCATCAGAAATATCCTGTCCTTGGTCCCCTTCTGTGTGAACATGGAGGACTGGCTTCTAACCCTGCAGAAAGACAGGAGTGCTTCTAGAGATATTCTGGGCCCCTCAGTTCAAGAGGGACAGGGAACTGCTGGAGCGAGTCCAGCGCAGAGCCACAAAGATGATTAAGGGAATGGAGCATCTCCCCTACGAGGAAAGGCTGAGGGAGCTGGGTCTCTTTATCTTGGAAAAGAGGAGACTGAGGGGTGACCTTATTAATGTTTATAAATATGCGAAGGGTGAGTGTCAGGAGGATGGAGCCAGGCTCTTCTCTGTGACATCCAGTGATAGGACAAGGGGCAATGGGTTCAAGCTGGAGCATAGGAGGTTCCGCTTGAATATGAGAAAAAACTTCTTTACAGTGAGGGTGACAGAGCACTGGAACAGGCTGCCCAGAAAGGTTGTGGAGTCTCCTTCTCTGGAGACATTCAAAGCCCGCTTGGATGCGTTCCTGTGTGATCTGATCTAGGTGTTCCTACACCAGCAGGGGGATTGGACTAGATGATCTTTCGAGGTCCTTTCCAGTCCCTAACATTCTGTGATTCTGTGATTCTGTGATATTCAGAACACAGTTTTGCAGATCATTTTTCATCAATGTCTACACAGTTTCCTAGCACAATTATTGTCTGACTGTCTCAGCCTTTTATTACACTGTCAGAGCTGCTTGGCCCACATGCGAGCATCCCTGGTGATGGTGCATCCTGTGGGTCCCTGATCTCCATCTTCTCCCAGGTCCAGTTCAGTCACTTGCAGCACATCTATGCAGTGCACATGCAAAGCAATTGGATTTCAACCTTGCACTGGAGTTGTGAGGAAGGAATGAAAGGAACCAAGGAAGAACTAAGACTGTGAAGTGCTGGACTCATGATGAAACAGTCATTGACTCTATTTGAGGTTTATTCCTGAACTCTGGAAGGTCATCTGTGAATGACATTGATGACTCTTGGAAGAATTGCTGAGGAATAATTTCTTGAGGTAAGACAGGGTCCAGGGAATAAAACACATCATCAGACAAAGGCAAAAAAAAAGGCCAAAGAGAAGAGTTTGTAAGATGACACACTACTTGATTTCATCATTGGTAACACTGGAAAATATCTTTTTTTTTACAATGTGCTTCTTTTTTCATTTTGCCTGAAGGGGTGTTCGCAGTGCTCACCTGAATGCAAAGGGTGGTAGCAGAAGAGGAACAACTCTTTCTGGGGCCAGGGGCTGGGGTGGCAGCAGGAGAGGGGCCACAGTGCACTGACTTGGCAAAATGATTTCCCACTCCCTTGGTGCAGTTGACTTAGAGGCTTCCAGGCCAGAGATTTAGTGGTGGGCTAGGAAGAAGCAGCTTTCCTAGCAAAGGGTAACAACACTGCCTCTGGGAGACTGGAGTTCGGTGGCAGGGAATGGATTTTGCCAAAAACAGTTTTTAACAGCCAGTTTGGCTGTGATCTTGACAGCCGTTTCTATCAAACTGGGCTGATTCGTCTCCAGCACAGCTCTGTCTAGGCAAGAGACATAAGATTTATAACAACTTCTTGGAACTGTTTTGTAAGTGCTTTGTAAATGACTCCTTTGATTTGCACATAACCTTCTTCAGTGGAGATATTGAGCATCATTCAAATGATGTAGCTGTCTGTGAACTGGGTAAATATGAGCTAATCTCCTTTCTAGTGGCAAAGGCCTTTACTGCAGCTCACAGTAGGAACGGTCGCTTCAATTACAGTAACGATTCATGATTATGTTGAAAGTTGATAGCTCAGCATGCCTGTGTCTATGCCAAAAACCTGCACAGGATGACTGGACAGTAGCCCAGGTGGAGGAAGGAAAACTACAGTTGGTCTGGCTAAGAGACCCAGCCGAGTCCCCAGAATTAGTTGCAATCCAGGTGGCACAGTAAGGCAGTTCAGGATGAATGTTGTGTTTAAATACAGATATGAGGCTTAGACACTGTGTTCGAAAGACTGTCTCACAATATTGAAGAGGGCTGCCTTGAGTGGGAACTGTTCTGTATCAGCAAGATCTTCCTTTACACAAACAGTGTGGTCATGTTTTTTTCCAGTGTAACTATCAGGTTCACAACCTTTACCAGAGAAGCAGCAAGCAGAAAGAGAGTTCATGTGTATTTTCTGCAGGGACTTTGCCCTCCTGGAGGAAGACTCACTTGTAAGTTCAACATTTTTCACAGATGAACTTAAAGTTCCTTTTAAACGTGGGGTTTATCACCAAGATCATCTGAGAATCCACCCTGTGCGTATTTTGGACCTTCAGTGGTTGAAGCTTGGGTTTTCCCATGTGTGGATGGGTATGGGATGGGGAGAGAGCTGCAATTTATCTCAAGGGCAGTATTTATGGGGTGCAATGGTAACACATAGGCCTTCAAAGGTGTTACACAACTAGTAAGAATTATTTTAATGGTCCCTCTCCTGAGGAGTTCTTAAAGCTAATGAAAATGTAATAATGTGAAAACAGCAAAAGAATTAGGTGGTATCAAGTGGTGGATGACTGAGAAGAAGAGTTTTCTTAAAGAGAAGATGAAAGGCAGTAAAATATATATCCAAAGTGTAAGGTGAGATTGCTGAAAAAACCACTGGTCTTCACAGGCTTTATGAAAGAGGGCTGTTGTATGAAATGAAATACTAGACATATTTCTAAGGGCACAAACAAAGTCAAGGGCAAAGTTAAGAGAAAAACCCTGGGTTGTCTGATCTTCAACAAAGCATCAGGGAACAAGAGCAATCCCTGGATGGAAGGCTCCAGGACAGAAACAGTACATGGAAGGACAAGAAACAAAAGAGTGCATGTCCAGAGCCTACAGGAAGAAGCATTAGCCTGTTGCAAGAAAGTAAAGAATCAAAATCTATAAAAGGCTTTATTGAATAGGATGAAAGAGATGTACCATCAGGAGTTAATAATAAAGGATTGTTGCAAACACATTTCATACTGTTGAGGATCTCCATGATTTCCTTTGATTAAAAAAGAGATTTTTGGTGGAACAGTCCAGAATACTTCTGTTGAAAAACACTCAGTCATAAAAATATTGTTTTAGCAAAAGCATTTAGAATGTACACACATTTGTGTGTGTGTGTGTACATGTGCATGCCACTGTGTATTTGGACTAACATGGATCAAATCCTCCAGGAAACAAATCGTAGGTTTTGAACTGATCTCCTTTTCAACACTAGTGCTCATTTTGCAGACTTTTATTGCTTTTCTAGGATTTTTCTTGTAGTGGCAGATTGACTGTAACAGTTCTGCACTTTTAAAGATGTGTTCTTATATGCTATAATGATTATTTATGTCCTATTGAAGATTTTTTTTAATTCTTTTTTTTGCTTTTATGGAGAATATGAAAAGAAAAGCACACAAGAGTTAAAATCTATCTTGACTTTCACACAGATCTTTGTGCCTGGAAGTTGCCAGAGACACGTTTGTTATGAAAGAAAAGAGGAATCACCTTGTGTATTGCCCTTGGAAATTTCCACTGATACATCTGCAGCTATTTCTAATTGCACATGCTGAAGCCATGCAGTGCGTCCTCTCTTTCTTTTTCACCAGAATAATGGCAAGTGGATGATCTGACTGAAATGTATTAGTGTGAGTCTTGCTATAACCATGGTAGTACAAGGGCATGCATGTGTAAGACAGGATGTTTGTTCAGAGCTGCCTCCACAAATAGGCACCCCTGTTTTGTGCTCACGTCTTCCCCTGAGATTTTTTTTCAGAGCCACCCTGACGCAACAAAGGTGCATGTAGGAGGGGTGGGAGCTGGGTGCCTCACTGCTCTCTGTAACTCTGGCACTTCCTCCCACAGGCTGTCTTTTATTAGATTAAATGGCATGGCTGGAAAAGATTAGACAAGGTTTCTAGCACATAGCACCTTTGCTAGGCCTGAAATTCAGCATCTGATTTCAGAGCTAAAAGCAAACCAAAACCAGTTGCTCAGAATTTGGTCCCTCTGAGTATGTTGCTCCCTTATCATAGCATTGCTTTCAGTCTCTTCTAGCTGAAGTCCTCCAGTATGATACCGAAGCCTGAAATATTTGTGTGAAAGACTCTGTTCAAGGGTGGCATCTGGGAGAGGACAGGAGCAATAAATTGGCCAAATTCACTGCTCTGCAAAGTGGGCAAAACTTGATGTCGATGGTGAGCTCAGCTATGGGCACAACACTGGGGAGGAGCGAGCAACCAACCAAGTGTATAAGTGCTTAGAAACTAAATGTGTAAGCACTTAGGCAGGCACTGTACATAATTATCTCTTTTTTTATATTTATGTTTTGAAGAGGACACTCCTGAGTCAAGTAAAATGATGCTACAGTGTCTGTTTTCTTGGGATGCTTCCCTTGATTAACAACAGGGCCTGCATGGCTCAGCAACCCATCATTCTGCCTCCATAAAAGCAAACCCCACATCCTCCCAGCATCCTCAAGCCTTCCTCTTTCTTAACGAGTTCCTGGCCCTTTAGCTTTCCCCACACTTCCCCAATTAAAATGTTCCAGCCCTGGACATGGGAAGCTGTGTACAGCTGTGAACCCAGCTTTCTAGACTGTTGCTGTGACAGCTGGAGCTGCTGACCAAAATGCTGGAAACAGATTTTTAATTTAGATTTTTGGCCAAGCTGCAGCCTATTTTAAGCCTTTAAGAACACTCTGGATCTCATGCAGATCTCTGTTGCCTTGAAGTAAAGCAGTGGCAGCGGCACAACCAAGATTCCCAGCAGCAGCTCCGGGTAAAAGGAGGGGGAGAGAGGATCAGATCCTGCCCGTTGTGTTACTGTTTGCACAGAGGATAGAGTAGCTTCAAGTTTTGTTCCAGACTCTCAGCAGAGGCAGTCCCTCTGCTGTTTTGTCAGTTTAATGGGAATTTAATGTACCTTTTTCTTCTCTCCAGATGTGTTAACAGATACACAGATCTGCAGCTTTATAGACAGATCCCTGAATGAATGTGCAAAGAAGATAAGGGCACAAAGAGCTTTCCCTTGTCCTCTCCAGAACATGTCACAGGCTGTCCCAGTCCCCAGGGTGTCCCTGCTACCTCCTTGTCCCCCTACAGGGCTGGGGAGGGAGCACCCAGGAGCTGGCAGCCCCCACATACCAGCTGAGCCCTGGCAAAGGGGTAGGCTCCCTTTTCCAGAGGTCTGTGAGCAGTCCTGTCACAGGGCATCACAGCACCATTATCAGCCCTCTCCAAGCAATCCCTGGTGTTTTGCACAAAGGAAAGGCCCCCTAGCCCAGTGCTCTGTGTCTGGCAGGGTAGGAGGAGGCAGTGGGCAGGGGACCCACATGAGCCTGGGCATTGCCAACTGGTGACAACAAGTATTTCCCAGTCAGGAATATATTTGGTTGGGAAACGGGAAGGTTTTTATGAAATCAGAGCAGAAATTCTGTGGCAGACTTCTAAAAATAGGAAGGCCAAAGACTGAGATGGTTTAAAATGTAGTTTAGGAGGTGACTGGGCTTATGTAGTGTAGAAACCTGTGAGGAGGGGGACCCGGGTGGCCGGGCTGCAGCAGGCCTTGGCTGCCCTGTGCTGGGTGAGCCAGCCTCTCTGGGGCAGACGGTGCAGCCATCCCACTCCTCACCAGGGACAGGGACAGGCCAGGTCACACTGCCATGGCAGAACAGGGCTCTTCTGACAGAAACAGTCTCTTCACAGGAGGAAGAGCACTTTGCCTCATCTTTTACACAGGGTAAGCAGAGACATCAAAAACTAACTCTTCTCCATTGGCAATGAGTGGGGTCAGAGTTGAGATTAGAGGCCGAAGGAAGATGGTCTGAACATGAACTCTGCTCCTCTTCTTACCAGCGCAAGCTTTAGTGCCGAAACTTGCCCCAGCTCAAACAAGTTCTTGGTACTTAGTTGCTCTATGTCTTAGTTGTCTACAAATGGAAATCTTGCCACAATGGCAGCTTTGGAGGCCTGAGACAGGTACAAAGCATCACTCCTTTGCTCTGGGTGGCACTACTAATTGAGCTGGTTTATGCAGCAAATGTACCATTTTGTTTAACAGTCTGCAGTTGGGCTGAGTCTGTGGTACCAGGCAGATTAAAGTGCATGCAGCAGTATTCATTTTCAGTTACTATTCCTCTCTTTGCTGTTAAAAAGAGAGCATAGATTTATAGTTCAAATATAAAGGTGCCTGGTGACTAATACGTAGCACTGGCCTGCAGACGGGCTTATTCTCTGCCATCAGGCATGGCTGTGACGTCTGAGGCATTGCTGTATCAGTGGGATGTTTTCTCTGTGTGCAATGTTTGGATGAAGATCGTGAATGAATTTGCTGCGGCAGTTTTATAAATCCCTTCTCAAACCTAACGCTTACTAAGATGTGTTCTTCTCAGCTGGACTTTCTTAAAGTTGTGTCTTGATGTTAGCATATTATGTCACCTGTCACTGCAGGGAAAATGACAACAGCCAATTTATATATGTTGGAATGAGATAGGCTAGTTATAAGGTGTCCACTGTGATTCAGCATTTGCTGAACTGTTAACACGTTTCTTTTCAGCTGACAGTGCTCACTGTAACTGGAAGTCTAATTGCACAAATCTACTGTTATATAAAACTTGATTTTGAAATAATTCTGCAGTATAGTCAGCCCCACTGATGTTCTGAGTTCTTCTTTAGTCAATGTTTGCCTTTTAAATAGTGTGCTGTTTTGTGTGTAATCAAAATTCATACAGAAAAAAAAATCCAGGGGACATGAATGAGGCAACACAGCTGCACAGCAGCCTGGAAAGCTTTGCAGATCTAGGCAAGTAAGCAGATATCTCATGATCCCCTGATTTAGCAGATCTCCCAGTAATGAAGAAACGTGTAATAAAAACCTCTGAGAGGAGGTAAGATTTGTGTACTGCAGACAGCCTTGGTTAGGGTCAGATTTTAACACAGATTTTCACAGAGCTTCTCCTCACCAGACAGTAGCACTGCCTGACCATGCAGGGTAAGAGGTAAGATTTCTGCTCAGTGACAGCCATTTGCCCACTCCATCCCTGTGGGGTGGCCCATGGTCTCTGTCCTGTGGAGCTGCTTTTTGTCTGTTTTGGGATTTGGTGGGAGGAGTGAAAATGCTGGGGCCTTTGGGTGGACATTTGGGAAAGGAACAGAGGGTGATTGAAATGGACCAGAAACTAGAAGCCAATTGTCCAGAAGAAGGAAGAAGAAAGGCAGTGTTGCAGGTTTGGAAGTCAGAGGTAAAGTCATCAAGGGATATGCAACACAGATAGCTAGCAATAAATGCAGGAGCCCAAGCAACACAGTGATTTTTAGCCAATAATTTTCAATGAAAATAAATATGGCACCCTTCCGTGAGGACAGCTATAACCAGGGAAGAAGTCATTTCACAAACAAACATGAATAGAGATCAGCTCTTCAGGCTAAGAGAAGTGAGGAGTGTGGTCCCTTCCAACCTTGAGATAACCTTGGGGTAAGGTCCAGACTGGGAGGGAAACAGCAGAAGTCAGTGTGACTTGGCACTAGCCATTGCCAAGGGAATGTGATATGTCAGACTCATTTCTAAAAACCCAGTCTCTGTCTGTCTCAATTATTAAGGACTGAAGTGCAGGCAGACTGCACAGGATGAGGCATGGGTGCACAGTGCCTTCCCAAACCTGTTCTTTGACTTTGCCAAAGTCTGTCCCCTCAAGTAAGGAACTTCTTTCCTCTAAGACATAAATCTCTTCAGAAAGAGATGGGAAATAGGCCAAGGTTCCGTTGGTCTTAATCTTTTCCCTTCTGCCTCCACCTTATGATCCAGCCCTCACGAAGGGATGTAGCCCCAGGCTCCATCATACAGCCACAGCCAGGTTATGAGGCAGATGATGCAGATACTGCACAGACACTGGTCAGTAGCAGTGTCAGGGTTAAACTCCTACAGCACCCCAGAATGTCTATGTCTGCTCTTTAATTAAACAGTCATTCACCTTCTGTTCTTCGTTCAGTGCGTAGGCTGGGTGATAAAGGATGTGCTTACCAGCACAAAACTGTAAATGTAGCCTCTCTGAAACAGCAGTTGCTTCCTTCTTGTGTGCAAGTTAGCTGCCAGTTTGCATACAAAAGGAGCAGACCACTTCTGTAAGGATATTAAGTTCTAAACTCGAAAGAAGATTTACTGCGGAGTTTTAGTATAGAATTGATAAGTTTTGCCACTTTGAATTAATCAATTTAAAAATCAAAGGAAACACTGCTTTCTTGGTTTCTGAAAAATACAGTTTAAGAAATAAAAGTATAAAAATGTATTGCATCTGCAAAACAACCCGGAGTAAGTCATATCTGTTAAAACTCTGTAGACTCATGCCCTAGATACGAAAACACTAGCTCAGAAACTTGTTGGTAGGAGCTGCAATAGACAAATATACACGGCATTGGCAGAAAAAGTACTTTCATTATTCATTTGTCACTGGTACCCAGGACTGTGATGCGATTCAAGGTAACGTATTGTCTCAAATCTTCTATCACTACTCACTTCATCAACGGGAACTGGTGATGTATACAAGCACATACACGTACAAGGCCAAAAGACAGCCATCTCTTGCTGGAATTGCTCTATTGCAGCACAGTTTTATTTAAATACTATACACTGTTATTTTGGGGGTTTTATCAAGTTAATGGTCAGATGTGCCTGCTGATGTACCCACTGCTGATGTGTACAGTGCCTTATATGTGCACAACATCTAATAATGCACCTTTACAGTAAAGACCAGAATCTGTGGGAATTTGTGCAGATGTATTGGGTTTCCATGGCAAAGTTAGTTTTTCTTTTGGGGGGCCTACAGGGATTGCTTCTGTGAGAAGCTGTCAGAAACTCCCCCTATGTCCAATAGAGCCAATGCCAGCTAGCTCCAAGACAGACCCGCTGCTGGCCAAGACCGAGACCATCAGTGACAGTGGTAGCGCCTCAACGACAATATATTTAAGAAGGGGTGAAAAACTGCTGTGGAAACAGCAGTGAAGAAAGGAGTGAGAATGTGTGAGAGAAACAACTCTATGGACACCGAGGCCAGTGCAGAAGGAGGGGCATGAGGTGCTGCAGGTGCCGGAGCAGAGATTCCTCTGCAGCCCATGGTGAAGACCATGGTGAGGCAAGCTGTGCTCTTGCAGCCATGGAAGTTAATGCCACCTGAAGCCCATGGAAGACACCACAGCCAGAGCAGGTGGCTGCACATGAAGAAGACCATGACTCTGCGGGAAATTTTTTTTTTTTAAATCTTTCTTCAGTAGACTAGACTGGCGTTACGGTAAATGGGAACTCCTTTTTTTCCCTGAAGAGATGAAACAGTCTATGATGTTATTAATCTTGGTCCAAACCCAAGTTTTTCATCAATTTAGATGCTAGAATAGATGTGAAAATTGACAAAAAGAAGTGCAAACCTTTTCTTTTGAAGTTTTGCATAACAACACAGGAAATATACATGCACAATCACATTTAACTACAATTCCATATAGCAAAAACAGAATGTCAACTTTACCTGTGCTCAAGAGAATATTTAAGTTTAAAACTTAGCATTCAGAGCTCTTTCTTCTGTCTGAATTGTGGTGGAGGGAAATTTGTGTGTGGAATCTGAAGCATAGCAAGGGAGGCTATTTTATGGTGTAGAAACTCAAGGAGATAGGAGAAACAAGGCAGAGAAAGATGGTTCCCACAGAGGTTCATTCGTTTTTTCTAGTAAAAAGTAGTGCTAAAGATCTTTGTACCAGGCTAAAATACTAAAATGTAAAAGTACTACATGCTTCCTAAAAGATTTTAGTAGAGATTTTATGAAATGATGGAAAGGGAAGAGGGCATTTCTTCTATGCTTTGGGTCTAGTTCATAGCACTACACAGACTTTCAGACGTAGTGGTATTCCTGTTGTCTCCTCCTCCAAACACAGAATGAGTAAATAAATAGTAGCAAAGAGAATAAAGGAAGACCTTATGAGAAAAAAAACCTCTGCTTTTGAAGATGAAAAGGACAACATTTGTGGGATGTGAGGCACACAGGAGGAGCTGCTGCTCCACTAGTCATCATGGGACAGGAGGACCTTCCAAAGAAGTAGAGCTTGGCTCCAGTAGATTCAGTTAGTGGTAAGAGGTGGCAGGAGATGGAGCTGTGCTTTGAGGAGGTGAAAGCAAGGCTGGCTGCAGGGGAGCCAGCAGCAAGCATGGGCTGGTGCATAAGCAGGTACGGTACTGTGCAAACAGCGTTAGGGCAGGACATGAGTGTGACCAAGGTGGCAGAGCACTTATAGCACTGAGCATCTAGAAAATGGGGGGTTGGACAGCTAAGTTTAAGCTGTGTGGTGCTGCTCATGGCTATTGGAATTGCCTTCTGTGTGTGGCAGGCCATTGCCCTGGCATCAGGATCCCCCATACCCCAGTGGCTCACAGCAGGACCCCTGCCCTGGAGGACCACCAGGCCCTGTGAGGACTCTCCAGGGGCTCTTTCCTGTTTCCTTGCTTTTCCCTGAAGCACTGCCAGGCATTGCTGCTGCTGGGCTACAGTTCTACCTGTTCCTTCCCCATGCCGCCAGCTTGCACTGGTGCCTGCATACATCACAGCAAGGTTGTGGCCCTGCAGCTGCTCTGCATGAGCCCTCAAGGGGCTCCAGGATGGTGACCAGAGCGAAGGATAATAGCTCAGACCACCATCTACAAAATCAAATTCCTTCTGTGAGTCCTGTAGCTTGCAGTCCAGCCTCACTGCTGCACCTCCACCACCAGCACCCATGCCAGAGGCAGTTCTCATATGGATGGGTTGAGAGAGATCGCTTTAACAGCACCCCTCCTCTGCTGCTTCTGCCTGGATAGATCTGATTTATACAGAAGGGACAGAAAATGGCATTTAGATACACAGCTGAGTTGGCTAGGGGCTAGGTTATGCAGTGTAGCATGCTTAAGATAATTGCATATGTGGTTGTTGGAAACTCTCTCCTCCAGGGTTTGATTAACAAGAAACTCCTTGCTTCTCAAAAAGCTGATGAGGGAAGTTGACAGAGATAGTGCAGCTTTAATCTAGACAGTGAAAATACTGTGTTTTAAATTAATTTCATACTTTCCATCATTTGCTGCAAAGACAGCAGCAACAGTTAGAGTCCATTTAGTAACAGTAAACCAGCTGTTTTTCTTGCCCAATATTTCTTTCAATATATAGATGTTTGTCCTTCAAAATCCTTTGAACACTATCCAGGTCTCCATGTCAGTTGAAATCACTGTGTGTATCGATCTTCTACATTTTAATCCACTATTCACTAGAGTATGTAGACACCATGATTCAATAGCCTAAGGAAGAAGAATTTATCATGGGATAAATTTCTGGTCCATCTTCTGACGAGTAAAACAAGTTTACCCGCTTTGCCTGGAGGGTTATTGGTCCTGCCTGTTCTGTTGCATGCCTGTATGAGCTAAAGACATCTGGTTTTAGTGCAGAGAGGCTGCTTCTTCTGGAGGTGTACCCAAACAGTCTCATTCCACCTCTGGTGACTGGGCAAAAGCTAAGGCAGCTGCTTCACTTTTGGCCAGCACTGCTGTCTTTTAACACAGGCAGTAGAAACACTGTCTATGCGGAGGGATGAATAAAATTTTTGGTGATTTAAATGGCAGACACTATCAACAGGAGTCAGGTGAAACTTGGAAAAGTTGTTCAAAAGAGAATTCCTCCATTTCAACATTAGTATTCTGAAATGGGACATCAAATCCCTGTGGGGCAATACGTTCCCATCAAGCTGTACAACATCATTATGAGCTTAACTTTCACTGGTTTAGTGTTGGTTGCTTGTTGTAGACGTGGAAAGAGCTGAAAGGACGGTTTATAGAAAACCAGAATCAAACAACCAAATTTATGTGCAAATGAGAAGCCTCTTAAACCACACAGTACAGCAACCAGAGATCCCACACTGAGGTTTTAAGGTGTTTGCTGGCATCTGTACAAACAAATGAACAAAATTACTCATCAGGGAGATCTATTGGGCTTCCTCAAAGATTACGCATCATGTAGGCATGGATCATCTCAGCAGTGGGAGCTTCCCTGGAACAGGGGCAGGCCTGAGCACTTGCCTTTGTGCCTCATGGCAATCAGAGGAGTTAACAAACTTAGGCAGCTGAATAATTAATTGTTCTTAAGTGGTGGCATGGAACTGAAGCTGATCTCTTCTGCTTAGGGGAGAGGGGATCCAGCTGTGGGTTTAGATGGCAGCTAGGACACCAGGCAGACCAGAAGGACACTACTTCTGAGACTGCCTTTCTCTGCCTCCATGTAGCCTGCATTATTACCCAGGTTTTGGGTTTCTTTTCTCTGCTGGACTGTCCTTCCTCCTTCTTTCTCTCCTGTGCCGCCTTTACCTCACTGCTTGCCTCCTCTACAGCCTCCGTCGTGCTACAAAGTTCTGCCAATAGAAACTTTATTTTACATCTAAGGTGGCCGTGGGCCACTAACATTCAGGAGCTGTTTTGGCTGAGCACCACCACCTTCCCCCATGGCACAAGCCCTCATACTTCCTCTGGCTAGTGACACAAAGCCAAAAAGGGCACAGCTTTTCTCCTACCCCCCCGGTGCATTGCAGTTTTTGCTCTGGCCTTGGCTGTGAGTTTCAGTGGGCAAGGTTGATCTGACTGAGACTCAGACTGCCATTCCATGTCTCTCTTGGTTTCAGAAGCACCTTTCCCACTGCTTGTCCACACTTGTGAGTAACCAGGTGGTGGCATCCCAATGGGAGGAGCATGCTTGGAAACCTCGTGCTTCTGCTGAGATGGGACAGAGGTGCTGGGAGAGACAGAGCCTCTGGGGAGAGTTGTGCAAACCCATTGCCCTTGAAGGGGAGGAATGGAAAGGCTTCTGAAGAACAGCAGAGGCTATGAAAACCCAGGAGTACAAAGTGTTTCTGGGCCAGGTCAACGCTAGCTCTACCAAAGAGCCACTTGTCCAGAAGAAAAGTCAGGAGATGCCAAGTGGTGTGTCCAACAAACAAGAGCTTCACATCTTTCCAAGGAGAGATCGTCCCATCTCCCAGTTGTTGCAGCAAGGAAAGGGGAGGGAAACTCCAGTGCTGCTGCTAGTTTTTGTTTGGTCTGCCTGATTTTTGTTTGCTCTGCGTTTGCTCGGCCCATGAAGGGCTGTGCATGCTACCTATTCTCTGCTCACACAGTACCTCCTGTTAACTTGCTTTGCATCTTTCCTGATGTCCTTTGCCTTTTCTAGTGGTTCCAATGACCACAGTCATGCTCTCTGAGCACCACAACGTGCATCACCATGCTCATCATCATGAAGAACCTCCATATGCATACAAAATTTCTGTAGCTAGACCTGCCTCACAATATGAACCTTGTGTTTGATGGCCTCAGAAAGTCAGAAACCATCAGGTTCAATTAGCTGACACATGTTGTGAGTCTAAAAGCTACTGACCATTTGCTACAGCATCCATTCCTGCTCCTTTGTTGCCCTGGCTTCAAACCAGCATCCCTTGTTCGTGCTTATACCATTCAAGTGGAGCAAATACAAACAAGCATTTCTGTGCTGTGTTTGTAAGACAGACTTAAATAACACTTAAATGAGGAGAGAAAATGTGGGAGAGTGTAGGCTTTCATGTGGCTTTACACTAATTAAAGGATAAATGGATGCAGAGAAAATGGTATTGTGGGAAGCTGAGCTCTGAGCATACGCAAGCCCCTGGGCTCATCGGCAGCTTTCTATAATACATCATTCCTATGTTACGTGGTCAGGAAGTGCTATAGGGAGCCCTGAGGTGTTTGGTTGGGCAGTACTGATGGCTGTTAATCTGAAAAAATTGTCTTGGGTGGGAAGAGTTTGTGTTCCACAGTGCAGGGAAGGGAAGGCTGCCCGTGTGAAGCAGAGAGAGGGAGAAACCTGAACACGGGCCCTGTGTATGGACTGAAGGGTTGGCACACATGTAAGGCTGGATGTGTGGCCACTGCCCTTCACCCTAGTGGCCAAAAGAGTATTTCACCTTAAATACTCATCTTCAGTTCAAATTCCTCATTCCCTGAAAATGTTAAGCCTCACCTTCCCTCTGCCCATGCTATCATGGGGTGCATCTTTGGGATGCCTTCACACAATGCTATCTTGCCCTTGCAGACAGTTGCTTTGCTAAAGCTCATATAGTTTACTAGTGTGGCTGGATTTTTCCCAGGGCTTAAACTTGTTTGATCAGAGCTACCTCTGCCTGATGCATCCCTATGCCATGCCCATACATAACGAAAGCCTGTGAGGCACCTCCACAAGTAAATTTCTGTCTCTCCACAAACTTAATTCCTTCTTTGGCCTTTGCTTTGTGAATGTGAGTCCTTGGTTCTCACTTTGATGGCTGTTTAATCAGATAGTTTAGCCTAAAAAAAAATAAATCTCAAAATGACTCCAGAGGTAGCTCACAATTAATTGTAATCCATCCATCTAAAACTTCTTCATGGTAAGAAATTACCCTGCACCATTTATGATATAAAATCTTAAGAAAACACAGATGTTAGTTTAAAATGAGAAAAGCAAGTCTAATGAACAGCTGCTAATCCAATCAAACCCCTCACTTAATTTGCTGTTCAGGTTAGATATACACGTCAGTAACCTGATGGGCAATATCTTACATCAGAAAGATATTTGGAATCCAGGAAATTCAGAATTCAGATTGAATTAAAAGAAAAAGAACACCAAAACAACTCAGCAGAAAATATGTGGAAACTCACAGATCTTTCACAGAAAAAGGATGTGGAAAATTCCAGAAATACTGAAATACCTCGGGCTGCTCAGAACAAGAAGTATAGCTGGTTCTGCCCAGAATGAAAATTCTTTGTAGTAAACTGCAGGGCTGCAGCATCCACTAGTACTTTTTTTCTAGCTGTACATACTGTGTTGAGAAAGACAATATTGCTAAATAGCTCTAGATCTTCTCATATACACAAGTCTTGTGTAATTGCATCCATCCGTTAATTTTGGCAAATTCTTATATATTTTTTTAAGTAGGTAAATAAAATATTGTCCTTATATTCATACTCTGCACTCAGGGTACATATAGGTTAATGGATTTTGCACTTGGCTTGGTGAATTTTCAGAGCAGCTTATCAGGCTGATAAGCAGTACTCTGTCTTTAAGAGTAAGAAAGGAGTTAAAAAATCATAGTGCATTAATTGCTCATTGACTCTAAGAGTGGTGTTGGTGCTGATGCAAGGGAAATGTGGACACAACCTATCTCTTATATTTGGAACTGATAAACCTGAAAAAAACCACAGACATACATACATACACACACACACACACACACACACACACACACACACACTCTTAAATCCCTGCTGCTGCAAATTCAAACAAAAACGGCTTCTGTGTGCAGTTTCACTTCTCTGTGCAGCTGGGATGATGAGGCCCAAGCATCACTGGGGGCTGTCAGTCACTGAAACCTATCCCCCAGGGGCTATAATTACCCAAACCCAACTCTTCAGTAAAGGGTACTAAAAGGCTTCTGAATAATCCCATCTCCCTAATTACCTAAGGGTTTCTATCTTCAAGAGACTGACTGTTCAAGTATCTTCTCAGAAGCTCTAAAGCTGAAGTTCATGCTATGCTAAGGGAACAGCTTGATGAATCTGATCATGTTTGCTTTCCTTGAATATCTGCAGTGGTGAAAGCTGTTCCTCATCCTGGTGGTTCTGTGAGAGAAGAGCAAAGCCTCAGCTGGAGGGTGCTATATACACATAAGCATCCAATCATCAGATGCTTTTCTGAAATGAATCTTTAAAGCACCTCAGCCTCTTGTGTCTGCAAATTTACGTTAAAATCTCGTGACAGTAATCTTTTCTGTGAAATTTCCTAAACATCTGCTCCTTAACAGGCGAGAAATTTCCCATGAACCACCTTGACTGCTGTGCAAAATTCTAGCCCCTCTTTGAATCCTGCAGTACCACTGTCCCTCAGGAGCTCCTGCAGCGGCACATTCACAGGTTTCATTAGGCTGTGGCTGGCAGTTGATTCCTTCATCAGGAATATGTGGCCTGTTATTTCCAGAGTCTGTCCCCTTTTCCTTTTTGCTATAAAAAGAACAGAAGCCCCTGAATACTTTCTCTGTACCGGCAGTTTGTAATATTTTTAGTTCATGTTCCCTTTCTTTTCTCTATGCATTCATCCCTTCCTCCTCTCCTGTTATCTGCTGTGTGCTCTGGCCTGTCCTGGTGCTCTGTACCCCAAACTCTAGCCTTCCCATCCAGATCTGGCATATAAGCCATCTTCTCCCCTGCAAAGAGAACCTGTGATCCCCACTCTGCAGCAAAGTGAGCCCCACTCCCCTCTCCCCAGCCCAGCCAAGCTGCCATTATGCCTGCCTGCCTGCCCATGCCCGCCAGCCCCTGCCCACCTGCTCCACTCTCTCCAGCTGCGGCCACCAGCCCTGCTGGCTCCTGCTGTCAGGGGTCCAGATTAAATCTCTGTCTTCACTGAAGTGCAGCTCACCATGGCCTGTGTACCCAGCCCTGCCTGAGTGACAGATGCAGCCCCTGCAGAGGGTCCTCTTGGCAGGGGCTGCAGAGGGAGAGGAGACAGGCACGTGAGGGGGCATGACTGTACCCACACCCACAGGGCAGCCTCTGAGCCCGTGGTCACTCCATCCACTGCCCCATCCACCTCTCTCCATCTACCCTCAACTCCCACACCCTGTCCTTGTGGCTTAAGGCAAATACCTCACTTTTTTGTCCTCCTGCCTGGAAAGCAAGAGCACCTGGCCTGCAGGGACACAGGGGACACAAGGGCTGGTGGAGGCTCCAAGGCCCCCGTTCCTCCCTCCCCAGTCCCGAGATCTGCCCTAGCCTTCAGTGATGTGCCTCTCCCCATCATGCAAACCATTCCTAGTGGCTCAGTGATTCCCAAGCTGCTCATCAGAACTGCATCCCTACCTGCATACCATTATTTATTTGTTATTCAAAGCATGTCAGCTTTGAATTTTTTATTCAAAGCATTCTTGCTTTTGCAGTTTGCCCAGGCAGGTGAAGCTGTAGAAGCAGGCCCAAACACGTCAGTCTCAATGCTGAGACAGTTGTACTCTTTTAAGGAAGCTTATGCAGTGATAGAACTCCAGAATGAAACACTGCCTCAAAGTTAACATTCGTTAGATGCATTTATGTCCGCGTGTAGCCCCAGACATGCAGGTTGATGTTTGGTGAATGCGTATGACTGTGTGCATACTAAACAGATGTTCAGTCGCTTCAACTCTTGATGAGTTAAAGCCAACTTTAATTGCAGTCCACCTTGGCAGGTTGGCCTGGCTTGTAAGAATGAGTCACAAGCAATTTTTCAGCTGAAGGGACAGAATTTGATTCTGTTTCAGTGGAAAGTTTCATTGCCTTTTCAGTTTCATTGCCTTCTTTTGAGCTGGATAAAAAAAAAAAGAGGAAAAAAGGAATAAAGAGATTTTCCATGTAACGGCTAACTATTGCAAAAAGATTTGTTTTGGATAAGTTTCATAACTTTCATAAAACTGAAAAAGAGGTGTATAAGTTTGATTTAAACTTTTGTAAAGTGTTGTCTTTGGTTTAAAGGAAAACACACATCATTTCACTGAAAAGAAGAATCTTTCAGGCTTTCACAGGCAGAAGAAAAGAGGGTTTTATAATGGAAGTCCCAGAGCAACCTCAGCTAATGCTTTCTGTACCAAGAGTAGAAAGAGGAAAGCTTGGGTTCCATATACACCAAAAGCACATTTTTAACAAGCTGTTCTTTATTGTACTGAATCACACTGTTTGTATGTTTTTCCCTCTACAAACATTTTTGTGTGCATTAGACAGAGAAGGGAGGAACAAAGAAATGAAAAAAAAATGTCAAAACAAAGCAACTTATAAATGAACTCAGATTCATTCAACCAAGATAATCAACACATGCTGTACTTCAGAACTGTTGAAAAGGACAACAGAATGACTCCATTAGATGGGCTATTGTATAAAAAACATACCAAAAGAGGCAAAATACCTCGTGAAACCATAGAAAATACTTATCAGCCATTAGAGCTGGGTTTCCTTCTCTGTGGTACCTCCTGTCCAGAATGGACAAAAAGTGACATTTGGATTGGAACCACTAAAGGCTGGCAAAAAGGTAATCATTTCAACTTGCATCTTTCTCAAAAGCCCTTTCCCCTTTTCCTTTTGCTCTTCTTTCACACTATGCTGCTTAATTGGTGTTTTTAATGAAGTACTGCGGACTTTGATGGTTTTCTCAAGACAGTCACTGTTTTGGGCCTTAGGGAGACCATGAGAAAGGCAAAGCATTAAATCCCACAGATTTCGTCCTGAACCACTGCTGCCACATATCTCCCTCAGCAAAGGGAAGATTTCCCCTTGGCAAAGAAAAGAAGAGCTGTAGCCTTGAAAACCTACTGAGCCCAGTGATCTGCAAAAAGTGGAGATGACAGAGCAACATGGGTGCTTCTGCCTGGTGTTCCTGTGGATGACATGTTGCTCTCCTTTGGTTATTCCTTACTTGTTAGGCCTTTCTGGAGGCACAGTGCCTTGAGAAGACATGAAATCATTGACTTCTTCCTCTATGATTGTCCTCCAGCCACTAATTGCAGAGATGCAGAACTGCAGGATGTTTTTAACGTTCATCCGACCAGCTTTAATTACCTCGCAGGACTCACTCACAAGAAGGGGGATTTTTTCTTCTAGTCAGCAAGTTTGTTGCACATGTGCATGGAGCTCATGGGCAAGAATACAGTGAAGCATGAGGGGAACTTATCTCTGCACAGTTTGCTTGCCTACACTGGCACAAAGCGGGGAGAAACACCTGGGCCTCACTGCTTTAATAAACAACAGCTTGCAAGTGGTGTGGCAATGGGATCCATAGATGAATTTGGAAAATACAAAGCAATAATGAATAAAAGCTGTATGTTTTCCTGTGTGACAAGTGAAAAGAGGTGGAAGGAGCCATGACCTGCAGAAAACTGATTAATACAATGAGCTGTGCAAGTTTTTATGTAGAACCCAGGGCTACAGCTCTGCTAGTGTGCCACAGAGGGGAACTGCTGTTCAGAGCTGGCAAATCCTCCTAGAAAAGCTGCTTCTTTTTTATACAATTTTTGTACATATTGCTTTAACTAGACTGGTACCTTTAAAGTAGCCCAGTCCTTTAAAAGGAACTGCATTACACTGTGTATGGGAAGGAAAAACTGCTACATGGATATAAGAGGTCATTTAGCTGTAGCCTCACTAGAAGCTGCACACAGGTCTGCTACAATGCTGTGCTGATCCGATGTGGAAATCAGTTCACAGCTGGTTTAATAAGAGAATGTCAGAGTCTGCCTGAGAAGCCAGAGAACACAGCAGATGGATCTACGAAGCCAGCCATGCCCAGAGTTGTGAGAGTGGAAAGAAAAGCTAGGGCTTCTCGAAAGGTTTCAGCTGGCAGGTCTGACAGCCTCTGGGCTCTGCACAGTGTTTTCCAGAGCATGAGAGTCAAGGGCCTGCGGGCAGTGCAGGGTGCCCCTCCTGTGGCACTCTGTACTGGGGCTGCTCCATCCTTGCCACAATCAGCTGTTGCAGGGGGTGTTCCTAATTTTAACCCAGGAACTGGTCTGCACAAACTGCATGGTTCAGCTGCACACCAGATTCATCGGCAGGTTTCCATACCAGGGCACAAAGGGAAGAAGCTAAAGGTATACTTTGTGCCAGTGATCAGACAGCACAGGGTAGGGACTGGCTGTCCAGCAATGTACATTCAAAGTGAGGGTTTCCTTTATACGTATCTTTAATCTTTCTTCTCTATGTTGCATCATGTGTTCTCCTTGGTTGCCATCTTCTATCACACACTTACTTTGTTTTAATTGGCTAAATATCCATATGTTTAGTGCATACGAATGTTACAATCACTAGTGATACCTTTATTCAGTTAGTATCACACAGCTGGATATCATATTTGGATATTGCTCCATCCATTCAGTTTCCCCCACACAATACTTCAAGTATCTTGTGCAGACCTCAGCTAATGACAGATGTAATTTTTCTGCTTTTGGTCTATCATCAGTTGTGCTTTCAGGCTCCCTAGTACTGCCCTTATAGAACTGCAGGAGTTAGATGTCTCATTTCTCAGGGTATCAGTAGCCTTGCTTTCACCAGCTGGGGTGATTTCTCCAGGTCACTTGCAATGTTTCAAGACACAGTTGCTTATGCAATGGATAAAGACACTACCTCTTCACAAGCAATCTGAAATAAATCTTCTATATGACCAAATAACCATGTAGATGATTCTGGTAGCTGATCTGGAGGGAAGGGTCACGGGACACGGAATTGTCCAAGCAGAGGGAAGCTGAAATCTGACAAAACTCAAAGCTACTGAATATCCGTATGGATTGCTGTCATGTCCTTTGCACCCAAAAAGTAAAAAAGAGGAAAGTCACTGAACATCCCCAGATGTCACAGAAGATGGAAATACCCCAACAGTTCCTAGACATGATGGTGGGAGAACTGCTTGGAGACACGATTATTAGTACTAGAAGTATATAAAGGTCTGAATGGGGATGCCATCTTGCCTGTGAAGTATTGACTTCTAGAAATATTGACGTCAAACCTCTCCCTGACATTTGGTTGTTCTCACATTTTCCATCCGCAGAAATACCAGTATATACATTTCAGTGACTGGTAGGAAATGCAAGTGTGCACCAGCCCCTTGTCAGCCTGCCCTCAGGACTGAGTCTGCTGTGTGTATTGGGCAGGGTAAGCATAACAGATGGAACTGACGGATGGATACTTGCCAGTAATAGAAATCAAACTAGGAGCTGTGTTCCTGTGGCTGGATGAAAGACATAAACAGGCAGAACAACTTATAAACCTGTATGGCTGACAGACAAGCTACATCTCTCACTCAACAAATTCCTCAAGCTTGCCCAGGTAGATGGGACTGTGACTGTGTGCGCAAACATGTGGATTGGATTCCAGATCTAGCAAAAACATAGGGTTTCTGGATCAAAGATAATTTTTTTTAATATGTGTTTTTCCCTCTTGCTCTTGTCTCATCTGCTCTCTCTTATCTATCCTGCATTCACTTTTCCATTTATCTTACCCGTGCTTATTTAACCTACACATGAAGAGACAGAAATAAAATAAAGCACTCTGAGATCAATATTATGCATGAATGCTTCTGCTTGCGTGTGTTAGATGCTTTCCCCAACCCTTTCTCTAGTTATTGAACTGTAACTTCCGTGGGTCAGGGACAGTCAGCTAATCTTGTACAACAAGGATCCATCTTAAGACACTAGCATGATAAACATGAATAACACTAATGATGATACATTCTGCACAGTGTCACACAATTAGCTTCTTGTTGACCTATAGCAAATCAGTGAATCGAGCTTGTGGCCTGGGCATTAACTCTGGAGAATCTTTGTGCTCTGCACATTCAGGAAGCAAAGTTTGTTCCCTGAGCATCTCTGGGGCTCATGCACTTCAGAACCACCCCCACCCAGGGCATTAAAAGCATGATTTCATCCCTAGGAAACAGCAGAAATGGAAAATAACGCCAGATGTAAATATGCTTTGGCAAGATTCGCATTTGGTTGTTTTTTTTTTTGCAGTGTGGTGTAAAGTGCATTTTAGGTTGGTGGCTCACACTTTCTCCAAGGAGTAAGAAACAAATCTGTTCCTGACAATCTCTATAACTCTATGCCAAGTTTCCTGTGCTGAGACTCAGGTGAATGGGAGTACAAAATATTTTGTCAGAAGAAATACAAAGAGCATCCTAAGGTGTAACATTTGTGTCAGCTCTTGTCAGGGTGGTACAGTCACTTCTGAGGTCCCATGGAAACAAATCACCAGGACATGGTTGGAAGTGTGGGAAGTGAGATGGCTCTGTTTGTCTTTTCTGCCAGTTGTTACCTCCTCTGCTATGGGACTGGTGACTATCCCAAGGGAGCTGGAAAGCACTGGCTCCAAAGCAAAGTATTTGCAAAAAGAACACACTTTCAGATGGGCCAAACCTCCCCTTGCTCATAGTGCGAGGAAAGGCACTGCATGCCCCCTGGTCCCTGTGCTCCCAGGCTGTGGTGGAGGGGGGACAGCAAGGGTGTCCCTGGGTGAGCTGTGATGCATAGAGGGGTGCAGAGCTGAGCTTCTCCAAACGGACACTTTCCCGTGTGCTGGGGATATGTCTGCCTTGGTAGTACTTGCCCACAAGTGAGAGCAATGGAGATTTGCTGCAGCTGGGAAAAAGTAAGCCAGGGAGTCTCAGGGGCCCTGCCTTCATTGGGACATCAGGAGAGAGGTCGCCCTAAGTCACCCCAGCATTGTACTTCAGTGCTGTACATTGGGAGCCTGAATGCATGTGTGAGGCAGGGGCACCCTGAGAGACTACAGAGGTGAAAGTCAGCATGGGATGGATAGCTTGAAGCAATTAAATGGTGGGTTTTGAGGTGGGCTTGTGTGTTTCCCTGTAGGGCAAGGCAGTTGTTGATAAGTGAAAATTAAATGTCTTTTGCTAGTCCCCTCAGGGTGACGCGTCAGATGTATCCATAACTTGCACTCAAATCTCTCTTATTTCCTCCCACTCTTTAAAGTAATAGTTACCTTAGCACCTCTGGGCTTGTGTACCGTCACTGAGCTGGAAGAGACCTGAAGCTGCCATCTACTCCTGCAAGATGGGAGGAAGAAAACAGAAGAAAAAATAAAACAAAGGGAAGAGGAGAAAAAAAATAGGAGGAGCAGGGACCCTACATAAAGTTTGTTTACTGGTAAACTTTCCAAGATGTGCACTGCATGGCCTCGCTGAGCAAGTTGTTCTGCAATCTCACTATTCCCACTCCTGGAAAGCTTTTCCTGCTATCTAGTCTGCATCACCCTTAAACTTATTATTTCTTGTCCTCCTCCTGATGGATTTCTATATTCATTATCCCATCCCATTCTCCAGCTCCCTTCTACACAATTGACAACTCTTAACGTGTTTTCTCATTCTGAGATCTGGATCTGCCCTCCAGTGCCTTGCTGAGTGACGAGGCTGTTATCTGTTGTTCAGGGCATTAACAAAAGCACCAAATAGCACCAACGACAAGAAAAACCCCACCTCCCTTCGTTTGTCCTTGCATTTCTGGACTAATGGAAGCTTTCCCATCTTTTTTCACCCCTCCTATACCATGTTTTCCCAATTTCCTTGTGAGAATCCGTGTGTTGCATTGCGAAAACCTTTCTGAGATGAGATGTAAAACAACAGTGCCTCACTTCTATCTGCAAAGCCCAAAACAATGTTGTAGCAGGAAATTAGATCAGTTTAACACACCTTCCTCTTGACAAATCTACACCAATTTCTATACTTTTTTTCCTTTTTTGTTTTTCCTTACAGTGGCATACAGATTGTGTTGCTGACTGGTTGTTGCTGTATTCTAGCAACTGAACTGCCAGCTCTGTAATCCCTGAGATAATCCTGTCCCTACCCCTTTCAAACCTTTTGAACCATCTGTTGGTAACTCTCCTATTCTTCACAAGATCTTAATGTTAGAATCAGTTAATTAGACAGGATTTTAAAGGACCTAGGATGAAATATATTACACCCCATAAGTGTGGAAATATCATTTGCCTTGGTGCATTGTAACCTAGCCTAGGCAAAAAACCTCAGATCTCTGCCTTGCATTACCTTCAGTCTCACTTCATCCAAATTTGCAATTTCCCTGCCTTCAGCTGAGATTCATAACATTAAGGTTCACCCCTAATCTGGTCGGAGAAACAAGGATAAAGAAGAGAAACTTTCTAACTTGGAGAGTGTTTTAGTTTTTCACTGTTTTGCTGATGCTTTGGAGAACGGCTCCTGAAAAGGAAGGCTGCTGGGTAGAGGGCTCTGGGACTTCCCCAGCCCCTCATATTGCCAGGGAGCTGCCACAGCGTGGGAACATCGTCTTCTGTGGGACCTTGAAGACAGTCTGTCACTGCGGTACAAAGACAGACGTGCTTTGAACACAGGGGGGTTTGTCCATGGACACCAAATAAATAATAAGGTGAAGTACCCAAAAAAGGAAGGTTGAAGCTTTAATCTGTGACAGCAAAACTGAATCTCCAAATAAAAGAGACAGGAAAGTTTCTGTCCTTACTAGTGTCAGATTCATTCACAGGTAATTTGTTGAGGTCATTGGCATCGCTCCTGCTATAACTGCTCCAAGGACAAAGTTCCTGTGCAGATTTGGTTACAAAACATTTTGGGAAAGTGGGAAATGGAGGCTAGTGCTTAGGGCAAACAACTGTCCTTGACTGTATTTGCTTGTCTAAAAGAGGCACCTGAAGTACAGAGACAGCATAGGAAGGAATCTATAAATGTTGAATTTATAAAATAAGGTGTCAGTGGGGTTTCTTGATCTAAAGCTAAGAATAATCAGAGCTGCAGTCAAGGTGCCTAGAGATACGAGTGGCAGTAATTAGTTTCACGCTGGGTTTAAAAGATAATGTATTAGACGTAATCATCAACATCGTGAGATAACAGGGGACAGGTTCAGATAGCACGTACATAGAGAGGGAAGGCACATCAGGTCAGCACTGTGTGAAACAATTAGTTTTCCATTTGGCTGGTAATTATTAGTGAAATATGATGTATAAAAATATATCCAAATTTGATGCAAAATACGTTTTACCTGTTGGGCATGGAACATAAGCTTTTGTGGTGGGACCAGCAAAACCTGCTAGTGAAAGGTTTATTTTTCAGGCTTGACACTGTTCACTTTCCTCAGACTTTTAAAAGCCTTGTTTTATAAAGACCCAAGTTGCCCGCTTCTCTGCTGGGTGAGGATCTTCAGCCTGGGAGGTGCCCAGCTGGTTGTAGGGTTATAGCTAGGTAGTTATGAGTGGTCTGAAGATCCATTTCCCTGTTTCACCCTCTCCTCTGCTCTGCTCCCCAGACAGACTAGTGTGTGACACAGTGGTGCCAGCACTGGAGACAACATAAAGGACAATGCCAACCTGAGGGGACTACAGTAGGAAAGTAGGATTTGGAGGAGGAAGGAAGAAAATAGGATCTAATTTTCCCTTACTGCCAGAACAACACAGAAAAGATGGAGAAGGCAGCATAGCAAGCCCTGTGTTTCTGAGTGACTGTCTGGAGTACAGGAGGAGGAAATCTCAAGCTGGGTTTCTGTGGCATGGTGGACTCCTGTCTTCCAGCCCCGCTCCTGGGAAAGCGCAGCCTGAGGCGTGACAGAGCAAGGAGGAAGGCAACTCAGTACCAGCCAGGAATGGAAACTATTCTCAAGAGGTGTTCAGGAACCAGACGGTGAAAGCCTGTTGGTGCAAGCAGGAGAAAGAGGCTAAAAAGGGCAGACAGCATCAGTTACACAAGCTGGGCTGGTAAGGCTGCTTCTTTTCTGAGCAAATAACAAGTACCCTGATTGTGGGTTTTGGAGTAGTAAGGCAATAGTTTATTCAGGTTCACATTGTTCTGCTCTTCTCACAGATGACTTTGACCTTGATTACTCAGCAGCATGAAAGAGACACTGATGCCTGAAGAGATGCTATGTGAACTGTACACACTTGAGAAGGCTTATTGCATGTATGAAATGTGCACAATGTGCACCTTTTTTATTGGTAAATGGAAAAAACCTGTCTGTTTCCAGCAGAAACCAGGCAGAAAAGGTCATTTCCCTTATGCTGTATGGCTTTAAGAAAGAGTTTCAAAGGTGATGTGAAATTAGTAACAGGTATCAGCTCTACACTGTGTGTGGGAAAGTGCTTTTGTGTCCCAGAAGGGGATTCCCAATAGCTGGTAGTCTGGAGCGGGACTGCCTTCATGAACTGCTGAGTTTCAGCCATAGCTGGCTAACTGCTGTGCAGAACTAGTTAGCTGAGACATCTTTCCTATAAGGAACCCTACGAGCTTTAAGAAATACGTCTCTATTAATGGAGAAACTAAGTTCCTGGAATCACAGGAATTATCTTCATGTTTCTTTGACATGCTCATTGCCATAAGCAGTTCAGTAAAGAGGAAGCTGAAGGTCACTGAAAAGAAAGGAAGATTAAATCTGAAACAATTCCTTTTGTCACTCTGAAATTAAGGCATTTCCTCCTTACTGGAGCATAAAGCTCCCTGGATTTTCAAATCAAAGTATCTGTTACAATTCGTTGATGCTTAGCTTATCCACTATTTTGGATTTTGCTATTAGCAAGGTGCTTATTGGGGTATAACTGCATTACAGAATGACAGCAGAATGAGGCTGTTTCCTTGTCCAAGAACTTCGGAAGTCTTGCAGCTGCTTTGGGATCATACAGCAGGGTTGCTAAGTGCACTTAGTCAGAGGCACAGATGAAAAGCTCTGTTATCCATCATAGACCTATCTTTGAAATTGTTTTCTTCAATTGTAAAAATGTGATTCATGCAATTTTATGTAATACAAAGCGTATGAATGAATCACATTTTGTCTGGTTCTATACATTTTCTTGGGACAACATTTCCCTTTTTTCAGCTCAATGTTTTCAAATTCTTTCAATAACTTCCTAGATTACCCTTATACTACTACTAGTAAAAATATCTCTACAGAAAACAACAAAGAGCACAATATTAAGAAAGAAAATACAAAACATATGAGAAGAGCAACAAGGCAAACAGTCATGACCTTTTTCTTTATACCAGGCAAACTTTAGGATATATGTTATATATACTCTATTTTATCAGTGCCTCTGGGACAACTGCCAATATACTAGTTTAGCCAATTACTGGGGAAAGCAAAGACTACTCCTTGAACACCATCGTGATAGCAAATTTTCCATTTAGTAAGACATACAGAAGAAGGGCAATACCAGACAGTGGGATTTAGACAGAATAGCTGGTAAATCAAGGGCCTGATTCATCACTGCATTGCTCTCATTTCACATTGGAATAGTTCTGTCAAGATCAACAGATTTCTACAAGCACAAAACCCAGAAAGAGTGAAGTGACCAAGAGTGATACAATCAATACTTTTTTGTTAGTGTTTTTTCTTAGTTAAAGTGTTTTCAGATTGTTTTTCTGCCTCAAGGAAACAGTCATTTAGGACTTGATCCTTTGCAGAACATGTATGGCTTCCACAAGCACATGTTATGATAAAAGCAAAGCAAGGAGCTATGTACCAAATGTAGCAAGCATTAAATAGATGCATAGCAATCAAGTCACCCTGCCTGGTAATGGGCATGAAGACTAAGGAGATGTAAAATTAGTGCCTGACCCAAGCCCCACAGAAATCAGTGAGTCAGGGAGCACAGAGGAGCTTAATTCTTCTGTTTAGAGGCTGATACCTCACAAACACCACAATCACATTCACACGTAGAGCCTCAGCTCTGCACCCCCTGCAGTGCACCACACAAAGGTTTGGGAGAGAAATGCTGCCAGTCAACACAGGAGGCTGCTGGCCTATTTTGATCTAGACAATTGCCATTTAATAGTTGTGGCCAATGTCAAATGAAAGAGACAGCCACAATTTTAGAAAGAAATCAAAGTAGCCAGCATAGCATATGGACAAAAAGATACCCTGCAAGACTCATTACAATTTGCTACCAACAGCAGACCTTGCGTGGTGTCTGCTGACAGGGCCCTTGACTTCCTCAGAGAGCACCGTCCAGCCTCCCCCATCCCGCTCTGTGACACCCAAACCATCAGGGATTAACTGGAGACTCACTTCAACAGGGATCCCAGAGACTGAGCAGTGCTTAGGCATCTAGACATTTAGGGAGTGATTCTAGTGCTGAAACACATATTTCTAGTGCCGTTTGAAGTGTGCTGGGGTACCTGAGACAACCTCCTTGACCAGACAGACATGACACAGAAAAGTCCCTACAGAACCTTCACTCTCTTTGGCAGTGCTGGAGGCCTGGCAAGGTGCCTGAGGCATTTCTAATGTCACCAAGTCGTGTGTGTTCGATGGCACCACTCTGTCTAAACTATGCTGGGGAGCCAGGCCTCCCATGTGGCACATGGACAGCAGTCATCCTGCTGTCTCAGGTTTCAGAGAGGCTGGGTCAGCTCAGGAAGTTCCCATCACTTTCAGTTGGATATGGAGCAGTTCAGAGTTATAATTCAAATAGCTGGAACATATGAGACTCCAATCCTTTACACCTTGAGGGAGAACCTCACTTGTGAAATAACTGGATCAACTTAAAGGATGTTTTTTATGCTGGATAATCTAGGAAAGACAATCTTAGTAATTTCTGCAGTTTTCCAACTCTGAATTAAATGGCTTAATTCAGATGAATGGAAATGGAAAACAGGTGATCTGGTTTATTTTAATTTTATAGTCCTCTGGAGGCAAGTGGTTCAGCCAGCATGCAAGTTATCAAGTATACTGCTAACTAAACATTTAAGTGAACCCTATTGTGGGGCTAGAAAATCTCCAAGGAATGGTGTGACAGATGTCATAGACAAGAAAAATCACTGTAAAAAAGAAAGCACCTCTAGAATACCTGATGCAGAAAAGGTTTTGAAGAACAGATAAGAGAACCACCTAGCAGAGAGCACAGACAAATAATTGATCCCACCATGAACTGGGAAGATAGATTGATTCAATGGCATGTTATAGACTTTTGATTACTTGATTAATTCCCACGAGAGCCCTCAATATACCACGACTTCCTTCATAACCCTTTGTCCTATGGCTTCTACACAAACTGTTACGTTCACCTTTCTTTACTTGTTTTGGTGAGTTTTTTCTCATTTTAAAGTGCCAGGCAGTAATTTCTGTAGGTAATACAAAGAAACATAGCTTAGATCATTAGATCAAGCTATCAAGTGATTAAAGCTTACTTATTTCTAAATAAACTGCCCTTCTCTTTCTGCTGTTGAGACATGCATGAGTGTGAACTGCCTCTGGCTCCGATTCTAATCTCACCTGTGCTAATGTAAATCCAAAATAGCTACTCTGAAGTCAGTTTAAAATTCTGTAATTGAGAGCAGGATTAAAGCTTTAAGGACATTTTTAAAATAGGGATTTAGGCACCTGGTCTCTCAAAAACCAACTTAAATCAGATTAAAATTTGACTGTGAGGAATTTATCCTGCTGTCAGTTATATGTTACAGTGATCCCAGAGGCATTCAGTGGGAATTAGTTGCCTGGGTATTTCAAAGGTAGCCCTCAATGTCTCAATAAAAACCCAGTTTCTCTTCATACAGTTTCTGACCTGCTGATGCAAATGTTTACGAACAGGTTTTGCCCCTTGCCTGGCATCAGAAATACATGTTCATTTTTTGTTAATCTTCTTAAACTCTGAAGCCCAATCAATTTGCATAATCATATTTTCCTCCTTACTGATACTGGACATGTACTAACGCATGACATCTTTGAATATTCCTTTCATTGGTCAATCTCCTTTGTGTGGTTTACTCATCTTTCACAGCTGATGGAGGTGACTAACTGTGGCTGCTAAGGGTCCTGGGGTGACTGGCCCAGGGGACCAAAGTGATGGGGGTGCAGCAGATGCCTCATCTGATATGAGGGACCATGGGACAGACTCCTCTGCTGAGCGGCATCATGATGCTAACCGGCACAATCACGGAGCTGCAGGTCACCCAGCTGCCTTCAACCTGACATTACGAACCCTATTATGTTTTCTCCCTGCCTAACAGACATGGAAAGTCACTCATATGCACACGTCCTTAAAATATAGATGGCCTATGCGAAGCTCCTGCTTTCTCTAACTGGTTTATTGGTTCCTGACTGGTGCCTTATGTTTGGCAAAAGGTAACTGTGGCTCTTCTTTAAAAACAAGCTGTTTCCCTTGTATGACTCTGTCTGTGCGTGGTGATCCTTTGCCTCTGTTTCAGGAGGCTGACTTCCTCTAGAAACAGTAATTCTCATGCTGTTGGGATTTTTACGTATTTTTAATGATGTGAGTTGGAACAAGAGCCTTTTTCAGTATTACTTAAAGAATAAACCAAAACTGATAAGAAAGAAGGAGGTGAAAAGTGAAGCAAAGCTTCTGGGCCACCAAAACTACTTCAGTTCATCTAAACTGTCTGGAATTTTTTTCATGGGCAAAAAGAAAGGGTTTCATGTCAGGGAATTTCAATCAATAAATTTATCGCCAATTAACATAAAATTCCACTCACTGATTCCAGGATTGAGAAAAAACCCCGAATGAATAAATAGTTATGGAAAACACTTAAGCTTCCCTCCAACCTCTCCCCACCTTGCTGCATGTTGCACAGTCCCCTCAGTGATGGGGAGATGGGGTTTCCTACTCAAATGTTTACTTCCAGGCAAGACTCAGTTTGGGTTGGAGATGGTTACATCCCAGTGACTACATGTCTTCAGGTGTCCTAGATCCCACCGGAGTAAGCAGAGAGCTATGGCAGAGATTCAGAGAGCTGAACATAGGCATTTGAGTGGCTGAAGGACATCGCAGACCTCCACATATGGAACACAACCTACAGACTTCCTCGCAAAGGTGGGTTAAACTGGAAGACCTAAACCAGCACAGGGTGTGAAAGTTTGAGCAGCTGAGCTCTAGCCCTTACAAGCAGTGATGCCGGGGGATGACTCAGCTGACCAGCCACTAAGGACCCGATTCAGCTGATCAAATGTAGGCATCCAGCCCAGTAGCACACAGGACATTGGAGCTGACATGGCACAGGACCCACAGGGGACATGCACCCTGCTGAGATAGCCACTGGACACTACATTGGGTACCACAGAGCATGTAAAATGATTCTGGATGTCTGTTTTTGAGGCAATTGGATAAACATTTAGATGGCTATTTTAGGATGAACTGAATCATTCCCTAGGCTCTGCTGGTTGTTTTGACTTAAATACCACTGGCTATAAGAGGTACAATAGACCATATGCAGATGCCTGCTTGTGAACATAGTTGTGAAATCCCACCCTTATTGTCTATACATGCCTATGTGGATGTTGAACAGGCAAACTCTGACTACTCACATGCTTGGTTAAATCAAAAACTAATTGGAGATCAGTGTGACCTGAGGGCAGGAATCAGGAGTGGAGAAGAGAGAACCTGTGAAATGCAGCACCTAGGAGAAGGGGGTACACATCACTGGGGAATCTTTGTCAGAAGAAATAAGAAGTCTGTAGCCTAAATTAATCTAGAGGACAACACTGATGGGCAGAACACCCAGGAACTAACAGAAAGGCTCAAAAGTGTGGGATATGAAACTAGGTAATGCTAAGATAATAGTAATACGTCCTACTTGTCACATAAATTTTAACACTGATATTGAAAAGTATGCACTGCTGAGGAACAGCAGAAATGAAGAAAAATGTCATGGAAGAGTACTGTAATAATGCAAGAAATATGACTGAAAGAAGTAAGAATAGAAGATATGCAGGAAAAAAATAATCTGTTTAAGTCAAACTCAGTTCAGACAAATGATGCTATTGGTCTCTGGTGAATTCTTACAGTTAGAAATGAACAGAGATTGCAGTATTATTAGAAAGAAATACTGTCAGATGTTTTGGTGGTATAGTATACTGTAATGGGATGACTGCATTTTTTTCAGTTTGGCCTTAGACTGCATGTGACTCATAATCCACGTTGTTCCCAGATAATACTAATGTTATTGTTACATTAGCCTGTAATGTTGCTTGTAATTTGATTATGTTTAATCAGTCTCTGTAAGTGGATATGCTAAAAAAAGCCTCTGAAGTACCTTTTAAAATACATTACTACTGTTATTTCAAAATGGCAAACTTTGATAAATTAAGGGAAATAAATGGTGAAGAGGATTGGATTTGCATTGGATTGGTGGTGAGCCCAAGGTCCCACGTGTCAAGGAAGCGAAGAATTTCCTCAATCAACAGAACAAAATCTATTTGGACCTTGAACCTCTAGTGATGGAAAGAAACCTGTATGGGAGGGCTTCTTCAGGATAGTTGCAGGGTACTATGAAAAGGAGAGAGAATGACAAAACAGCCTTCAAAAAATCATAACTAAGAAGCATTTTTTTGGGCTTTAACAAAATATTTTTCTTATACGGCACTCTTCTCAATTTTTAATTTCTTCATTACCACTCTGCATGGCTTAAATTACTTAAAAAAGAAAGAACAGAAGAATGTGGGGAGGCCATTTCTGAGAAGTGTTCTTGAGAGAGCTCTTAAACTGTATTTTGTTTCTGTCACACTGCATATCAGGAAGTAAATGTGAATAAATAATACCAGCAAGTGCCTGAGGAACCCTGAAAAGTGGAAACGACATTTTCCCAAAGCAGTTCATAGCTGCCAGTATAAGCCTTTTCGTATCTCTCCCTGGACCCATCATGTAGTACGAAAGGCTCAGGCAGACTGGGCATGGAAGTGAGTAGTATCTGCTCCCTGGAACTCATTCCCAGAGCAGAGGGATGATGAGAGCTGATGGTGAAAACAGTTTGACTTATGTGTTTTCTCATGGTTCATGGAGATCTTCACGGAAAGAGGTTTGCAAGGAGAACCCCAGACATGTGAGATGAGCTTGGGGGACACCAGCATGTCCAAGCCCAGCATATATCTGCCCAGGAATCCACTGGCTTGAGATCGCTGTACTCCCCTGTGCCAGGCCAGGCATTATAGCCCATGCTACACAGATGCTCCCTGGTCACCAGCTCTGTCTGAACATTTGCCAAGGTTTTTTAATGAGGGAAAGGAAGGGAAGGTAAAACCTTCAGAGGTGAAAGTTGAAAAATGTTTATTAACACTTGCAGCCTACTCTGTGTTTTGAGATATCAGGTTGACTGGGAAGCCCGGAGGGGCAGATACTCTCTCCTCTTTTGTATTTGTTCGAAACTTAGCAGCGAGGATGAGCACGTCCTACATAGAATATTTCGGAATAAGACAATACAAGGGAGACTACTAACTCTTCCTCAGACAAATGCATCATCCCTTTAGTGGTCACTGGAGTGTGAAGTGTTTTCAAATTAAAAAAAAAAAAAGCCACTCCCCAAAAGTGAGAGACTTCTTTGCTTTAAGAAAGCTCAAGGGTAATTTGTTTCCTTTGCCTAAAGGAAAACTCTTGGCTATGTTGTAATTTCTTATCTTATTATGTGCTTTCCCCACTAATTATTACCATTCCTTCTCAGTTTGGACTTTAATTATAAAATATCAATTACAATTTCTGCATGTTTATTGGTTGGAATGGCTACCTGATCCAGCAATTATCTGGAGTACTACACTGAATTCAAGCTCAAAGCTCCATCTTTTGAAAAGGAAAACATGATATGAAAACCTGCCAATCCCCCTGACTGACCACAGGAGTTAATTCCTTCATACCTGTTTTGATAATAAACTATGAAAATTTACTTCTGAATGTCAATGAAGGTGTTTTCCAAAGCAATTCTCCTCGTTTTGCTCATCTTTTTAATAGTTATTTTTATTGAAAGTATGGGGAACTATTAAAAAAGATAATTGCACAGCTTTCAGCATGGGAAAAAGACAAGATGGAACACTTTTATTACACAAATTTGAATATGTTCAGTTCAACTGTTGCACCGTTTCATCAAATGCAGCTTCTGGGGCCCAGCTACTGCTGCTGGGCTACGCTGTCCAGGAAATGTCCAGATTCATATTCTAGAGATGAATGTCTAAAAGAGCTCCAGGGCAAGTTTGTATTTTAAACAGCGGTCTGGCTTAATTATATAAAACCACAGGGGTATAGCACCATTCACTTTAGAGGAGTTTTTCTTCTGTTTGCATTAGCAAAGACTATCATCCTTCTTAGCCAGTTTTTTGCAGTGCTTGGGATAAGTGTTGTACCTTAGGACTGCTGGCTTCAATGGGACTACTCTTGCAGTAAAACATGATTCAGCATGAATAAGGGTGGCAGGAGCTAGTCCTAAATTGAATGGATGGAGAGATTAAGTCCTCCATTCAAACCTCAGACCATTGCCTCTCCTTGTTGAGTCTGTGTATTTTCTGCCACAACACTATTAAATGTGTTTGATTCTAATCAATTTCCCTGTGCTAAATTTGGTACAGTGTGACTGATACAATTAGAAATCTGCCCAGAGTAGGAAAAAAAAAATACAGGCACCTGTTAAAGCTGTGCTGGCCTGTGGATGGGTGGAGAGAGGTGGGGAAGCACCCCACCCTTGGTGGATTTTCCTGTGGCAATGGCTGGACATGTCTTCCTCTTCCGTCTTCTTGATCTCACACAATACATATTCGTATATGCTTTGCATCCAGCCCTTCTTTTCCAGAGTGGTTGTGCTCTGTGACTCTAGTGAGAACTTGCCCTCATGTTATTCCTGCAGTTCCTGCTTCCAAAGGGCTCCTCCCTGCCCAGCCCCTCTTTCCTCTCTTGTTGAGCTTTTGCTGTCTCACCAGTAAAGCTCCAGGTCTATAACCAGTCATGCTGGGCACAGTTGTGATGGAGTGAGCTAGGCTCTGCAGCCATGATGCTCTGCCGTAATGAAACCTTTGATGCCATGCCATGATCCTTTCCACCCTTCATCTTTTTCTTCCTCCTTCCTCTGCTAAGTACTTACTGTCTCATATTTTCTAACAGATAGCCGGGAGTGCCTTTTCCCAGGCTCCCTGTTTATCCCTGCAGGCAGGAAGGCAGCCGTGGCTCCTGGCCCCTCCTGTTGGGGCTGGGTCCTCCGCTGAGATCTTGAAACACCACCTCTGATTCTGCGTCCTGCCTTGGGATTTGCCTTTGGCACTTCCTATACAAGTCCCTTAACTCCGCTGGTCTACAAGGAGGGAGGTGCCAAAGAGAAAAGGGAGAAATAATGGAACCCTCTGTATGACGAGGAAGAAAAAAGAATCAAGTGGAAGTTTTGCGGAAGGAAATGAGAAGTTGGACTGAGAGCTGCAGAATGGGCAGGTTGGGAGGCTTGTAGCATGGATGTGATTTTGACACCGTACTTGACTCTTCCAACACACACTGAGACTTCCATGCCTTCTAGGGGATACCAAATAACATGAGTTTGTTAGTCAGTCTGTACCAGCTGAAAACAGGGGAACTACTGGTAGGGTTTGCTCTGCAAAATATTTGCAGCTGGTGCTTCAGCCAAGTACCAATTTTAACACACAATGTCATAGGAAAACATTCAGATACAACAAACTTGGTCATCTGGAGCCACACAGGGTTGGCAGAGAGCAGTGCTTATGTGAGAGAGGTTGGCTGAATATTCTCTTTAGCAGTGCAAGTGCTTGGGCACTGCAAAGCTGATGGTCATGTTGCCTGGCAGACTGTGGAGATGACAGATGGATTGCTCAGCAAATGGCTATATATGGGTGGTGACATTTCACCAAGCAGTTAGATGAGAAATATTTGTGGACAGGAGCCACCTTTTTCACTCTGTGTTTGTACATCTCCTAGCACAGTGATATCCTGGGCTTCTTTGTGGGTGGCAAAGTGTTGCTGTGCTACAAATGAAGAACAAAAAGCACAGCTGGAGGAGCTGATTGTAGGCTTTCCTATTAAGTGTATGAAAGCATATAGATGACAACATACCTCACGATTGTATCACAGATTCTTGGGTGTCTTTAGCATGGTTGCCAATTAATCCTTTTCAGTGCCTGCGCCCGTCTTTAGGTGTCACGTTGTGATGGAGGCAGCAAGACTCTGTTTGCCACCAGTCAGTCTGATACCATGTCGGTGTGAGCTGTCCCAGGGCTTGGAATACTGCTGCTGTATTAGCTGTACTCAGATGAATGGGACCACAACAAATGCCTCCATGATGTGGAACTCACAAATACTGAGCTCTGTGTAGCACGCAGCTGGAAGCTGGTACTATTATTGCTGTGCCCAGCTTAAGTGACAGACGTGAGAATTCTCTGTGCCTTGGCAAGTAACTGGCATTCTTATGATTGTTTGCAACACGCTGTTGATGATGAATAAGAGAGCGCGGGTGGAAACATGTCTCTGAGTTCGTGACTGGACTGCACCCTTTACAGACATGTTTCTGCCTGTATTGAGACACAGCAGTGACTGCAGCATCTCCCTGTTGTTCCTGTCTATCACATTCACTGTCCCGGTGTTTATGGGTCATGGGAATAGCTGGATGAGTTGCTGTGCTCACTGGATGGAGAGCGCTCCAACCTGTATGTTGTAGTTTGCCATAACTAGTCACCTCACAGCTTTGTCCAGAGACAACAGTGATTTCCAATAGCCTTCCACTAGCCTTCTACCCTTGACATTTCTTTCCCATTCCACCCCTTGTACTGCTTCTCTTTGTTCCAGTCACACTGAATCCAGTCTGTTTGTCCTCATCTGCACAGACACCTTGGGAGCCACAGATCCCAGTGTCTGACTGTGCTTTGCCTTCTATTCTTGGGAATAGTATGAATGGTATCCAAATCTTCTGCTCCCCTGCAGTCTGACTGGTCTGACATCAGCTATCCTTTCAAACCACAATCACAGAAATCACTGATTGGTAAAAAATAGAGCTGAGAGGGCCTCCAGACTCCCCTAGACTATTCCTTGCTCCTTGAACAACCCTTTTGAAAACAGACTTGCATCTGTTTGCCTGTACAGGTGCCTCATTATCCTCAAAAATCTCTCTTACCTTGCACATAACTGTATCTACCTGTGATACAGTAAATTTTTCCCTCTATTTCTTGTTTGCCAGTACATTTTTGGGACTCCTCACCCTCTTTCTGATGATGAATGTAGACCCTTGTCTGGCTTCTTCTGCTGGAGTGTGGCAAGTAGTTTGGAAAAGCTGCAGGGTACGATGTACCCAACCCAGAGAATCTGACATCAAACTTCCTGATACTGCTCCACAAACATGATTGCAAAACTAATTTTGAGGAATTACTTTTATGGATGAGAAAGCAACATAAAAGTGATTAAGATATGTTGAGGAGGGTTAGAGCAATGGACCCTCTTGTCCAGCATGCTGTTTATGACAGTGGCACTGGGAGATGTTAATCCAGAAGATCATATGAAGCTGGCCACCACTTTCTGTGGTCTGTTCCCCTCATAGTCCACCAGTATTCAGTCTCTATGATCAGAGTGGAAAAATGTACTGGCTGTGAGGAGATCCATCTTCTCTAGACAAACCACTAGGATCTGGGATTTATCTGCTTTATAGAAGATGAGAAGTGCTCATCTGTGACTTCCTCCAAATTAAGGATGAGATCGACTTCTAACTAATCATACTTGTTCCACTGGGAATACAGCATGTACTAGAGATAGACATATCACAGAATCTCCTTCAGAAATAGATCTAACACCGTCTTGAAACTGCTTAGGCTTTTTCATTCCTATAAGGCTGCTCTACTGCTGTAGTTGTCATCAAGTTCTCTCTTATTTCCTTCCCAAATTTATATCCAGCAGCAGGTGTTGAGCTATTTCTTTTTCATATGGTTTTCCCTTGCTGGTGTTTCCCAGCCCAGCATAGGAAGTAGTCTTCCCCTTTCAGCTTTAACTTTGCTAGGCTGACCAAGGCAGAGGCTTGAAGTCTCTGTCTTTTTTCTCTGAATGATACGAACTATACTTTCCTGCCCTTTCCTCCAGTAAAGATTTATTCCTGTCTGGAATGTTTTCCAAATTAGACTGAATTCAGCTATGCCAGAGTTTAAGGGCTGGATGGAGATGACAAACTCATTTCACACAGGCTGTATCAAAAGAGACTCCAGAGAAATGATTTCCAGTTACTAGCTTTGGCTAGATATGAGTTATCAAGCTGTTTGTCTGTAGTAAACAGCATCAGTCAGATTTTTAGATCACATCTAAATGGGCGAGTCAGGAATTCATGGTTAAAAAAAATGTACCCAGCAACAGAAAACCCAGACTGTCTCATGAGGATTCCCTCAGCTTGGGTGGAAGTCTTGTGCAAACCACTGGGGCTTTTCTGATGTGTTTTTCTTAAGCTGCAGCTGCATCCAGCTCTACACAGAAAAACATGACCTACTCCCCAAGGCCCATCCCATTGCAAGTCTCACCCTCTCCACCACTTCTGGATTAAATAGAGGACCAAAGCCATGGGGGTGGGTTCAGTTTTACATGGTCATAACCAAACTATGGAAAAAAAAATTGAAAAAGCTTTTTTACTAATGTTAATTAATTCTGTCAGCCTAGGAATCTAAGCTCACATTTTGGGGATAAGCTTGTTCTCAGTGTGAGATCTTCGCTGGAGAGAGAGCTGAAGAGGTGGTGGAGATCTTGGGGATTTTTTGATCATTTTTCTGTGGAATATTTTAGTGCTGCAGAGTCTGGAGCTGCACTACTAGAATCTTGTTTCAGCAAGGTGGTGAGGGGATGACTACAGAGGGAGAAAACCCAACAAAAACAGGAATGATGTTTTCTGAGGGAGAAAAAGTACCTCATCTTGAAAAATTTTCTGCACAAAGATCAGAAAGCTCAGTCTTCATAAAAAAAACTCCATTGTTTCCAATAAGTGTATATTTGCAGAAAGGTGCACAGCTAAACAAAAGCATACCACAGCTGGCTCTATCAGTGTGTGATAATACAAGATGAAAGCAAAGAAGAAAAGGTAAATTTTTTTCAACACAAAGTATTTGCTCCAGGAAGGTATCTGTCAACACTTTCCTAAACCTCTGTTTCCAAAGGAGCAAGAAAGTTCATTGGTCAAAAAGACTTAACATTGCCTTCAAAGTCACAATGCCTGAGGCCTGGGTTTTTTTATTTTATATGGAGATGTGAGTACAGTGTAGACAACAAAGTTATAATAAGAAAATCTTTTTGTCTACGTTCAGCATAAAATCTCTCTTTTCTGCTTCCATTCTGCACTATGGTGCACCGCACACAACAGAGCCGTGAGTTAATCTCTGACTCTTTTCTTGAACATCAGTTGTTAGTTTAATTTTATGGAAACTCACTCACCTGAGAGTTTTCCAAGACCAACATAATCAGTCATTCGGGTATAGCATTTCAAAATTAAGGCACACCTGCATTTGCTGATTTCATCTGAAGAAAGGTAACTAGCTATTAACACTCCACCCACCCCCAATTTGAGCACATTTATTCTCATCCTCGTTTTCTTTTGCAGTTTATCCAAGCTGTAGGATATTGGCTTGGTTTTTGGTCCTTATGTGTAAAAAGTGTTGGCCACTTTTCAATAGTTATAATACAAATTAAGAATCTTTCAAAAATTATAGGCTCAGAGTGTTTTAATGCGTGACCTGGAGGAACTAGCTGGGAGGTGGAAGTGCGGACTCTGCAAATCTACCATTTACTGTTAGCTACAAGGAAACAGGTAAGAGTGATCAGGGAACTCAACACAAGTTCTCTGCTCTCAAGAGCCTAGTAGCTTCCCCGAGAGCCCTGGTTACACATGCATGTGCGCACACATGCACATATATATATAGGTATAGGTGTGTATGTATATGTCTGTTTAGAGAGAGATTTTGGTGCAGGGAGAGGAAAGGAAACTTCACCCTTCCATGAGTTTTGCCCTCAAAAGCCCCATATAAAGAACCTCCTGGTGTTTGTAGCCCCACTTCTGGGCTCTTTGTGCACGGGGGAGATTAAAAAAAGAAACAACAAACAACAAACGCACTGATACTCAATCTCTGTTAAAGGAGGTAATTATCAGATTAATGTCTCCATAAGGGATATGTTATTGCTTCTTAGTAGTAATGGTGTGGCAATTCTAATTACTTCTGTAGATCTTATACCACTTACTATTTTTGAACAGAACAATTAGTTTAATTACACATTGTTTCCAAAGTGGCTGAGCGCTCGTCTGGCTCTAAATGCGCAGAAAGGTTAAATTGTCTCAGCCGTTCTCTCCGAATGAACGGGAATGCCATACCCCAGTGCAGCCCCAATGAGCTCATCAGCTGCTCCACCCAAAAACTGGCTGCAAAGCCCAAAAGCAGCTCCCTGCTTCCCAGCTCTCTGTGTAAAACACGGCTGAGGAGTGAGGGCGAGGGAAAAGAAATGCAGTGTCGGAGTGGATGAGCTCAGTTGAGGGGCAGAGCATCTCTCAGTTCTGATGATGATGGATTTGACTGCTCTTGGAAAAGCAATGCCTCATAGAGGTGGCATGGAAACCCTTGTGCACAGACACGGGGAGAAAAGAAATCAAAATTACTCTGGGTTTTTTTGGGGTAACAGATTTGTAATTGTCAAGAGGCAGGGGTTTGTTGTTCTTCTGAGGCAGTGATAGGCCTACCAAAGCTGAGGAAGGGTAAGGTGTGGGGCAAGGATCAATGCCACTCTGAGGTGATTTCCTAAGGGCAGAAATGACCAAAAGGGAGCTGCGTAAGGGGAGAAGATAGGCCTTGCGGGCTATGCTTCTGCTGCAAACATGAAGGATGGAATAAAGGAATGGGGTAACTAAGTCCCTCAGAATGACAGTTCCTCATCTGGGTCAGTAAAAACTGAGGAGGAAGATTGTGAAGGTCTGAGGTAGTAGAAAGCCCTGGAAGGGAAGAGTGGGATGTGAAGCTGGATGATGGCTTCAGGCATGCAGCTGAGCTGTTATGTGAGCACAGCACAAGCTTTCCCACAAGCTTCAGAGATCAGCCAAGGAAGACTACTTCGCACTCACTCTCTCCTGCTCACATTTTACAGTCAGTGCCCATACCTTTGCAACTTGCAGGACTTAATCAAAGATTTTCATTCCCATCCTCCACAGCAGTGAATAAGGGTACAGTTTTTTTGAGACGCCATGGTTTATTTTGCCAGGTCTGTGGCAAACTTTGAACATGTGACAGGGTAATGGAATTGTGTAATTAGTCCTGAGTACCGCAATCACCTCAGACTCCAGTTTATAAATCACTTACACCCTATTGCCTTGTGCTGGTGGAGAAAGAAGTTAGTGCACTGACCTTCCATGCTTCTTCTGCAGTTGTTCAGCCTCATTTATCTCTCTGGATGTTGCAAGGGACTTGCTGGAAAAATCCAATTACTGTAGACACAGGCAAAGAAGCTGCAGAGCAGGTGAAAAGACTTGCATGTCCTGTGTTCAGAGTGAGTAAATGCCATTCACAGATGCCTACAGACTTTCCCACAAACCTTCATTAAGCTTGCATGAGTGTATCTTATCAGAAGATCTCAGAAAGAAATAGGGTGTGTCCATTCATAACAGTGGCAACCACAATAATGAAGTAATGAAACATAACATGCAGTATGCAACAGCGCCTGTTCGCAGGTGTACTGTTAGTTGTGAACATACCTGGCATGCTGCAGCCACCCAGGACTGTATTGTGCAAAGCTATTGCTTCACAGCACATCGTTCCAAGGAAACCTCTGTGCCTGGGAAGATCATGGAGCAGATCCTCCTAGAAGCTATGCTAAGGCACATACGAGACAAAGAGGTGATTCGAGACAACCAGCATGGCTTCACCAAGGGCAGATCTTGCCCGACCAATCTGCTGGCCTTCTATGATGGAGTGACAGCTTCAGTGGACAGGGGAAGGGCAATGGATGTCATCTACCTGGACTTCTGCAAAGCCTTTGACATGGTCCCTCACCACATCCTTCTCTCTAAATTGGAGAGGTGTGGATTTGAAGGATGGACTGTACGATGGATTAGGAATTGGCTGTCTGGACGCACCCAAAGGGTTATGATTAATGGTTCTGTGTCAGGGTGGAGACTGGTCACGAGCGGTGTCCCTCAGGGGTCCGTCTTGGGACCGGTGCTCTTTAACATCTTCATCAATGACATAGACGATGGCATCGAGTGCACCCTCAGCAAGTTTGCGGATGATACTAAGCTGAGTGGTGCTGTTGACACACTGGAAGGAAGGAAAGCCATCCAGAGGGACCTGGACAGGCTGGAGAAGTGGGCCCGTGTAAACCTAATGAGGCTTAATAAGGCTAAGTGCAGGGTGCTGCACTTGGGTCGGGGCAACCCCAGGTATTTATACAAACTGGGGGAAGATCTCCTTGAGAGCAGCCCTGCGGAGGGGGTCCTGATGGACGAGAAGCTGGACATGAGCCGGCAGTGCGTGCTTGCAGCCTGCAAAGCCAACTGTGTTTTGGGCTGCATTAAAAAAGGGGTGGCCAGCAGGGAGAGGGAGGTGATTGTGCCCCTCTACTCGGCTCTTGTGAGGCCCCATCTGGAGTACTGTGTCCAGGCCTGGGGCCCCCAGCAAAGGAAGGACGTGGAGCTCTTGGAAAGGGTTCAGAGGAGGGCCACTAAGATGATCAGAGGGCTGGAGCACCTCTCCTATGAGGAAAGGTTGAGGGAACTGGGCTTGTTTAGCTTGGAGAAGAGAAGGCTCCGGGGAGACCTCATTGCGGCCTTCCAGTACTTGAAGGGAACCTATAAACAGGAGGGGGAGCGACTGTTTACGAGGGTGGATAGTGATAGGACAAGGGGGAATGGTTTTAAACTAAGACAGGGGAGGTTTAGGTTAGAGATTAGGAGAAAGTTTTTCACCCAAAGGGTGGGGGCACACTGGAACAGGCTGCCCAGGGAGGTCGTGGATTCCCCATCCCTGGAGACATTCAAGGCCAGGCTGGATGTGGCTCTGAGCAGCCTGGTCTAGTGGTTGGCGGCCCTGCATATGGCGGGGGGGTTGAAACTAGATGATCACTATGGTTCTTTTCAACCCAGGCCATTCTATGATTCTATGAAACCAGCCCAGAGAAATAACCCAGCCTTTCCACACTGGCATGCTCGCAGGTCCTGTGAGTGGATATCTACATGAAGACCTTGTCACTGCTTCCATTACAAAAGTTCTGCTTTGTAATAGCAGTGTGAAATGAGTCTTGCTACACTGTACACGTGCCTCTGCTCTGTGCTGAGGTTACCTACACCTCTACCCATGTCCCTGCCCTGAGCTAGGGCTCCTGCCTCCTTTCTGAGCCAGCTTTGTTTGTCACTGCTGGTTTATTTTTCTATCAAAACAACTGGTTATTTCTTAATAACAAGGAACAAATGTCGGTGTAAGGAGGGAGAGCTTTGCTGGGGCTTTTCTTGCCTGGGGAGTCCCTATACGTGGTCCCTCTACTCAGCCAGGCAGGCATCAGCTGCTTCCTAATCACCATGGCAAAAGGATCCCCACAATTCACCTGGGCAGGAGAAAACGAGGAAGAAGATAAGAAGACCTCAGCTCTTTGAAAGCCTCAGCAGGCTTTTAGAGAGGTGAGGACAAAGGAGCAAGGATGGCTGTTTACCGCTTTGGCACGGATCAGTTATTGTCATCTTATTTGCTGTCAGTGTATCTGGTATGCAGCAGCCAATATGTCATTCTGCAGAGGCACCATCTTCCTCCCATGCTCTGCAACACCAGCTTTCCACCATCTTGGGACCCTGTAAGCCCTCAACAGCATGCCTTGGATTCCCAGCTGGAGAAAGGATCTCCCTCACCCCCCTTGTCTCAGTCCTGATGTTGAGGGCTGAACTGGCTGAGACTGAGAGTACCTGGGTGGTAGTTCCCTGAAAGGGGTAGTCTGCAAGCTTTCTGAGAGGGCACAAATATTTTATGCTGGATCACTGTGTTTGTGGATGGAAGAGGCCAGAACATGACTCCAAAAGAGACCAGAGGGGGAATGGTGATCCTATCACACACATTCATGGTGGAGCAGGTCTCATGGGGCTGATGATATTCTGCTGCCCTTCCTGTACCATCTGTGGTGAAGAACAGGTTGCCCAGGGAAGTTGTGGATTCCCACATCCCTGGAGGTTTTCAAAGCCAGGCTGGATGAGGCTTTGAGCAACTTGGTCTAGTAGAGGGTGTCCCTGCCCATGGAGGGTGGAACTCAATGATCTTTAAGGTTCTTTCCAACCCAAACCATTCTGTGATCCTATAAGTGCTATCAGCTGAAGCAATTCTCTTTTTTATTAAGCCACGTGCATGTTTTGTGGGTTACAGTAGCAGAGCAGTAATGAGATCTCACTGTGGACACCCAGGAGACAGGCTGAATGAAGCCAAAGGCTCACAGTCCTCCAGGGACTTGTCTGAAGGTAGGTGGAGCACCTGATTCCCTTGCAGGCTATTGGTAACAAAAATTGCTGATGTGCATGAGCTTTGTTGACTTCCTGAGGCACCACGGCTCGAGACAGAGCTTTGTACTTGCTTTGCAGTCAGTTGCTTCTGTTAGCAAACCTGCTGTAAGTGAAACCCATTGTGAGCCTTTTTCATAACAAGGCTGCGTTCCTACCTTCTGTGTTATTAATACATCGGTGAAGATTACTTGATATATTTTTCATTTCTGTAACATGTTCTATCTGGGGACTCCCAGAACATTTTGCAAACATTAATTAATTTGACTTGTAGCACCACTGTTTATTAGCTAATTGTTGGCCTTGTTTTTGAAGAGAATTAGTTTCCGCCTGCTCTAGATGCTCCCTCTCCCACCTCCAGAAGAACCTATGTTAGGACATGTGTAGCAGATGGACAGGGCATTAAAATGCCCAGCCTAAATCCCTTGTTTGTACTGTGGTGTCAGATTACATGCTTTAGAAAAACAATCTAGTCCTAGAACTGAGATGGTTAGATAATCAGAGTACTATATGTGTTGTAACAGCTGGCTTAAAAAACAAGTGAATGAGTTGGTGGCTAAATTCAGACAGGGGCTGTGCTGGCTGGAAAGGGGTTTTGCTTCTGGGAATTTATAAACTTTTTCCATGGGCTTTCGTTGCCTAAATGTAAATATTGTTTTTTTGTTTTTTTTTTTTTTCTTCAGTTGACTTGCTGGTATTGGGAGCTTTTAACTGTTTGTTGGGGTTTGTTTTTTTGGTTTTGTTTTGTTTTGTTTTGTTTTGCAAGGGATACAATTTGGAAAGGTTGTATTCATTCCTGTTAGTTATGTTTCTCTATAGGCATCTTGTTTTTTCAGACATCTCCCTTCCTCTCATTTGTGCTTGCAGTCCCTCTGTTTATACAGTTCTTACGTAGACATTGTGATTTCTCTGACATAATTACAAAGAACAGTCTGGTTTCTTTTATTTTTCTGTATATTGCTTTATTAGTGTTCACACTCCATATTCAACACCAAAATGTTTCCTCAAGAAAGATATGAAGACTGACAGAATTATTATATTTGGTTCTTGACTTCTCAAACTTTAGAGTGATACCTTAAAGGCAATTCCTCTTGTGGTCCTGGGTTTTATTTTCTTCACAGTTCCTTTTGAGAGCTTCTGCATTTCTGTGCTGAATCAACATAATGCCAGACAGCCTGAAAAAAAACAGAAAGCAACCTATAGAATGATAAATAAATCTGCCACATATAATCTGAGACTAGGCTTTAAAAGAAAAAAAAAGCACCTGATGCAGGGGTAGAAAAGCATATTGCTGCTGTTGCTATTGCTGTTGAAACCCTTTCTTGCTGTTTCTCCTTACCTTAACTTGAGTTTTTCTAGGTTTTGCTGATGCCCCACTCCAGACAATTTATACTAGTGAAAAAAAAAGGCCAGTTTTTATGTCCCCCACTGTTTCCCAGTAAAAATCAAGTCTTTTCCCCTCTTTCATCCCACTGAAGACCCACTGTTATTGAACAGCAAGTATTGCTGAAATTGATTTGCTTTAAATGAGAAAGTCCTAATATAGGAAGAACTGACATGCCACAGAAGGGCCACAAAGTTGAGCTATATTAAAATTCTGATTACTTTACCTTTTTTACATCCTTAACAACAGTCAGGGCAGTAGCAAGAGAGTCAGTCCTCTTACCCAAGCTCAGCAATACAATATCCCACAACAGCAGTAGGGTAATAGAACTGCTGTGATGAATTGATGGGTTCATTAGTCTACAATCAATGGATAAGACTTCATAATCGAGTAGACCTCACAGGAGTCAAATACCAGTGCTTTAATTGCAGCAGGTGCTCAGTGCCAGGGCATGTATTAAAAAGAAAAATTAAATGTTTCACTGGAACAAAAAGTCCCTAGGATCAAGTAGACTACAGGAACAAAGAAAAAGTTGCCGAAAGAGAAAAGAAAGGAAAGGGAACATGTTAACTGCTAGGCTCATTTCCAGCTTTGCTCGCTGGTGCTGCACACTTGAAAGCTGATTACGTGTCATCTGTTCCTGGGCCTCTGTTGCTGTAATAAAAGAGTATATGCAATCTGAAGCATGTTTGTCCCCTCTGCACCTTTGAGGTTGGGGAAGCTCTCTTACCACCTTTCACAGGCAGAGAAGTGACAGCTTGGAGGCACAAGTGTGTGCAGGCACTTTGTCTCTGCTGGGCCAAGTGAGGAGCCAGGAGGGAAGGCATGGGAAGGGATGGGATGGAGCCCAGTCCCGCTGGCCACCTCCTGCCCCTCAGCACAATACGCTGCCTGTTTGCAGGCACTGCTCTTTTGGGAGCAGAACATGAAAATGAGCTGTCACGCTTCCTCTCCTGTGGAGATTTCAATTTCTTTCTGCGGTTGTTCTCCTTCACAAGCTGTTCATGGCAGACAGAGAATTAGGCTGGGTTTTAAGTGAGCTGCATCCTCTTCCTGCCTCTACAGTTCGGCCTCTGTCCTCACCTCTGGGAGCCACCACATCTCCTGTAGGTGTTCAGCCCCAGACCCCCATCAGTGTGGTGGAATGGAATAAACCAAGTGGGAGAAGAGGGCGTCGTGCAGGTGGTACAGCACTTAGCTACAAGAAAGGGAGAAATAAGTACTGTCAGGTCAGAATTTGTCAGTTTGTGGTCTACAAGACATGCTAACTATGATTAGGGAGAGGATCATTCTAGCATTTGGGACAAATTCTGTTCTTGGTTATTCAGTTTTGGCTGTACTGAGGTTCTGGTGTGCCCGAAAGGACAAAGCTAGCCCTGATAGCCACTTCAACAGAGGTTATGTCGTTTATCCAAGAGCTGGTTATTTCCTGTTGCACCCAGTCAAATTCCCAAAGAAATATACAGTAAAACCTTATTTAGAAAAGTCAAAGGCAACAGGCTAACAGCAAGTGTCCTTGGAGATGTCCCTTGACAACAAAAATGTGGCTGAGTACAGTGCTTTAAATATAAATGAACCGAGAGAGGCTATTTATATAAATAAGAGCAAACCTGTTTCAGGTAGCCTATGATAAATATGTATATCTGTTATGGTATCTACATATACATTTTTGTACTTGTCTATACATACATGTGGGGAAACAAGCATGTTTGTATATAGAGATATATGCGAGTATATATACATATATGAATAATATTACAGTGTATATGTGTGGATTTCCTGACTTTTTTTGTATATATCCACATATAAACACGCACACACAATCTGTGAGACTGTGATACTCATGAAGGTGCCTTTTCCTGTGTTCGTGATAATTTCTGCAGTGGAACGGCACACTGAGAATATTTTTGTAAGGTTTAAGTTTTTCATATTTCTGACTTCAGAGATCAGTATCTGTTCAATTTAGCATAAGCTGGCAGTTTTCCATAATAAAAGTGGAAATGAGCTGCTTATGACTGATTTCTGTCTCCTCATGCAGTATGTCTACATGTCACACACTCTTGTGCCTCTTAGATCTGCCAGTTGTCCATGCCATCTGCTTACCTGTGGTCACTCATGCTCTCCTCAGGGACATGTGGTTTGGCTCACTTAGCAAGGGAGCTCCAGTGGATCCACATCTACTCTCACCTTGAGTAGAACAGCCGTCCTGGACATAGTTGAGATAACGAGCTTCCTAATGGAGTGTCTGAAGAGCCTGACTCACCCGGTTTTGTAGCCTTTACTAGTGTTAGTAGATCTATTTTCATCTTTGGCTTCGTATAACCAAAGAACTGGAGAGCTGGACTTTTTTATTGCTGTGGGAATCAAAAAGGAGAACAAATATGATGATGATCCAGGCAGAGATCCAGAGCCTGCCACAGGCTCTCTTTTTCATCTTTAGAGAGTCACTTACACCAGCATTTCCAAAATGTGGTTACTGGTTCCTGGTATCAAATGCAGGACAACTCATTTTAGTACTTGGGTTTCAACACCTATCTTTGGCAGTCTGGCCTGGATAGTTTATCCTTAACACACACTGCTGCTTGTAATGTTAAGAAGGCATTACATGCACCATCAAAGACAAGAAACAGTTTCTCTGTGCATGAAGAGCATCTCTTATTGAAACTGCTATCAGCAACTACTGTATTACTTCACATGTGCTGTTTATACACAGCATATTATCCACTGCAAATTCCATTTTAGTGAGACTGCTGTGGGCAATTGTTCCTTTGTGCAAAGTGTCCTGGGAGAGCCCAGCTATAGCTCACTATTGTCTCTTTCTTCCATTGTCCCCAGAGTTCATTTTGTACTTTCCTGAGCTGCTATCTCTGTACCACTACTGGTGCAATATAGATAGGGCAGAGGAAAAAAAGACTTGGGATCAGCTCTGCTTTTTTGTAGCATCCTACTACATTTTATCAGTTCATTGTTAACAATAGCTGAAGGCAAGGCCTAATGATTTGCTGTTGTTAGAAGGCAGGAGTCTGAATGCGTGAGGGAGAATACCATAAAACAGAAACAAAAATAGGGGCAATAATATGAATGTTTTATCTGCTATGAATCTGTTGAAAGATAATGGGTTGTTATTGAACAGCCTAATGAGAATGAATAAAATATGTATGCCATATAAATAAAGGGAATAACTGCAAGATGTACTAACAGGGTCTGGGGGTCTGAAATGGAGCAGGAAGTAGCTTCTCTTTGACTCTGGAAGAAAATGCTGTTACATGGCTTGCTTTCTACATGGCTGACAGGAATTCTTTTCAGGAGCCCAGTATTACCAGCAAAGCCTCTGCCAGCAGCTAGGCATGGGTCAAAGAGGCAAGGATTTGCAGGACTGTGGCTGAGGAGCTCATGGGCTATTTAGCATTCGGGAACAGAAATTAAGAAAAAGGACACCCTAGGCACAGCAGCTAGAATGAGAAAGTGGTAAAATCTTGATTTTTTATTTTTTTGAGGATAGAAGTGGTAAAATTTTCATTAGAACACTACAAAACAAATTATATTTTACCAGCAGGACAGTGCTTTAGTACTCTCAAGGTGGATGATAACAGGAGAATGAGCCCGAGAGACAAAAGAAAAGCTTCCTACAGGAAATTAAATCCAAGCTTTGCAAATAAGAACAATAGCCTACAATCCAGGTAAAACTACAGACACAAATGAATGAATACCAAATGAACATTAGCAGAGCCTGAAGCGACACCTCAAAATATAAAAGAGAGGAGAGTGGCTTCACAGCACCTACTGAAACAAATTTATAATAATATGCATACTAATGAACCTGAAACACCACTTAGTTTTTGCATCCATTATTCATTGTTCAGCTTTATAGGAAATGCAGCTGTACAATGGAACGATTACAGGGAGCATCACTGGGAGTGGGATGATAACAGCAAGGAGACAGGAGCAGCATCAGTTCTTTTACCCTGGTCCCCTTTAATGAAAATTACCATAGTATTGGGAAAGGAAAATGTTGCAGGAAGAGAAACCAGATGAGAGGATCAAGATGTCTTAGAGATTTTTTATTTTGGGATCTATGGAATTGTGTCCCTGAAGGAGCAGGAGGGGCCAGGACATGAAAAGAAACACCCTACAAGGGCCTGTGCTCTCCTTCGGCTGTTTGGGCATGTTTTCAGAGGCTGATATATCCTCCTGAGAGCAGAAGCTGTCTGTTTATGATTAAAAGACCTTATGTGAGAGAAACAATATAGATAATGAGTGAAGCTGGTTCAGACTGCCAAATCTATGAAAGCTCCTGGGCACAGGGAAGCTGAAGGAAGGTGTTCAGAGAGAAACGGAGGCAGCAGCAATAGCCTGGGTATTTTAAGTTCTTCCATGGTTCCTTTCCCTTTATGTCTGTGCAGGCAAAGGCTTTGCTGAATCAGATTTCTCAGCCACCTGCAGCACTGCAGGACATGGTGAATCTGCCCTGCTAGTGAGTTTACACGAGCAGCCAAGGCAGACCGACAGTGCACCCTTTCTAATGAACTGGGTCTTTTTTAGTCCTAGGCAAATTTGATGAAGAATTATTTACATATATGATACATATTTCAAGGTTTCCAATGTTTCTCCTGAACTACGTGTCCTCCACTTTTTATTTTCTGAGTATCCAAGGCCACAACAAAAGCATGGGGGCTAACACAGACCTGCTGGGATAACAGACACCTTTTCTGCACTCCACTGGCTCTTTCTGCGCCCCTTTGAGCAGACTGCAGCAGACTGGTTTTACTTCAGCCTGAAATATCACCAATGGGACTAAGTTTAATACATGGAGATCTTATTTTGCAGAAATAAACTGGGAAGAGAACGGCTGAGGTTGGGAGGGATCTCTGGAGGTCATCGGGCCCACCCTTCCACCAAAGCTGGGGCGTAGGCTTCTTCAGCTCTGAGGACCACAAGTTTCCAGACACTGTGTTCATGTTTCCAAGTAAATATACAGAATATGCTGCACATTTACAACTTTTTCTTGTAGAACCTGTGGCTAAATTACGAAATTTAAGAGAGTATACATGATTTTTAGCTATCAAATTATGGAGAAAGGGGATAGAACAAACAGATTCATTGAAGTCACAGCAGCTTTGCTCACTTTTGCATCTAGTGTCTCATACAGTCTGAGAAACAAAATTTTGAGAGGTACACCGGCAGGCACATTCAGTTCATGGAAATGATAGCATGCACTGCTACAGGCATCAGTTAGTAACCTTCAGAACTTTGTAGCTGAAAGTGTTGGACAACCAGATGGTATATTCACTGGAGTTCAAAGCTGTGCTGAAATCTCTGGAAAAGTTTTAAACTTTCATGAGATGGAAAAAAATGTTCACACACCTGGATAATACTAGAGTGGCTTGTGTATATTTCTCCAGGAGAACTGTTTCTACACCTGGATTTGATATTGTGAGTTCTTACTGAAAAGAAATTAAGGTTTTTACAATTTCACATTTTAGCAAACCAATACTTTGTGGGGAAGGATTTTTTGGCTTTGTTGGTTTTTTTTTCCCCAAAACCCAACAAGCTTTCCAGTTTTGATTGTTGGAAAATACATAGTATTTTATTTGCAGTACAAAAGGTTTAAAAACAATTACACCTAAAATTGATGTGACAATTATCAAGTCCAACTGCCATATATCATCATTACTTTCTGTGGCGTTTGAGCAGCTGTACTGTTGAATTTTATTCCACTACACTAAGCCATACTCATGCAGAGCCATTTGCAAAACTATGGCTTCAGTCACTATTAATGAGTGAATAGCTGTGTTGTCTGATTTTCTTGGTAACACGAAAAAAAAGCAGGTGTACAATTCATGTAAAAATTGTGTTGTCTTAACTGGAAGATATAGTCTGTCTTTCTGTGTGATAGTAGGATTGTTCTCATGATGTCTGTGTATTTATTTTAAATACAAGACTAATTTAAAAAAAAGCCTCCTGACATCCCAAATACAGTATAATAGGAAGAGAGCAGAAGGTTCATCCTCAGGGGTTTTGTCTCTACTTTGTCAATAAAAACCCTCAATGAAACCTGAATTCATAGAATGCAGATGTGTTGTTCATTATCTCTTTATGTATATAATGAATAAATCATAAAGTCCGAATATTTATATTCATGTATGCATGCAGATGGGGTTGCAGTAAATCAGTATTATCTGCCCTGTCTTATGCTATCTTTTTATTATTATTAAATGTGTAGGAGCTGAGGAACTATTATTTTTCCTTCCCATCCCATTGCTATTTTACGTTCAGATTTCCTGACACCTACAACTTAAAGAGTTTGCATTTGTGTTGGAGAGGGGGGGGGGAAACACAACAAAAAACCCCCCAAAAAACCCAAAAGAAAATTCACCTCCTTTGTTGATGGAATCACATCAGACCTAGATAGATGAGGTGATAAAACATTTTTCAAAAAATCCCATCAGTTTGAATTATAGTTACACTCAGAAAATGCCTGGGGACATGCTGTACCAGGGAGCTCTGTCTTCTCTCCATGGACTGCGGCTGCTCCCTGGGGAGGCGGGCAGCCCAACGCCTGCGCTCAGGCACTGTGGCGTGAGCCCCAGCTCTGCTACAGGCTGGCCTGGGGCCACTTCATCTCCCTTCCCTGCCACCACAGTGGTGGTATTAGCTGGAGTAGGTTGAATTTCAAGCAAGTTTATGCATTCCGTTCCTACAACGTGAGGCTTTGATTTTAGCTGGATCCCCTGGATCGTATGGTCTTAATAAACAGTAATAACAACTGGGTGCAAATTTACAGGCTGGAGCAGTCTATTGCCAGCCCTTATCAGCAGGACATATACTTCTGCATCAGGTGAGGCAGTCAGAGGTGGCTGAGGTTAAGTCTCTGATATCAACTCCCTTTTTGCCAAAGGTATAGGTTTTCAGAAATGTTGGGGAAACTCTGGTTCTACTGAGGGCAGTGACAAAACCTTGTGAATTGGTGGGTTACAGATCCCTGTTTTAGTTTGCGGGACTACCAGTGATGTATAAAATTGGTTTTTGGTTTCCCATGGAGTTTCATCTGAAGGTTAGGGGGAGAGAGAGTGCAGCAGTATGGAGCACCATAGTGTCATTTTGCTACAGTCAGTTTTTATCTCTCTCTGCCTTTTGATATAATTAATGTCACATTCAGCAAATCATACTGAGTGTGTTTCACCACCCCAACAGTGCCTCTCAAGACCTGGAATTATTAGCCTGTAGCCTCTCTGGTTATTGTCTTTGTGGGACACTGTCACTTGTCTAGACATGTATGAAGCTGGAAACAAAAACTGTAAGTGTTCCGTCCTCACACTGCTGTTCATGCCTGTAAATCTTATCAATTAGGAATAAAAGTAAGCTGCTACCAATGACAGATACTTCTTACAGGAGACAGTTGATTACTCTCTGTGATGCTTATAAAAGGGTTCCTTTTAGAAGGTAACTCTGTCATGCACAGTTATGGATAGCAGAACAGACTTGCCCTTAAAATGAAATTCACATTACACAGCAGGTCAGGGTATGACTGAGAACAAACATTAAGAAGGTCATTCTGGTCTGATTTGTCAAGTTCATGCTGTTATTCTGGTTTCTTGAAGAAGTCCAAATATTCTGATGGATAGCTGTTTAAGAACCTCCTTGAGCACAAACTTGTAAGAAAATATTTTGGACAAATTGTAGCTTTCAGTTAAAATATCACATGCTGTCCATGATTTAATTCCTCCTCCATATTCATGTGCAGAACTTGAAAGATGATGATGTCTGTTCATCTGCTTCAGCAACACCATCTTCAGCTTTCTTGTTTGCAGCATTGTGAATACGCAGATGAAAAAAGACATGCTGTTCCATTTATAACCAGCAGTTCCTTTGCTTCCATCCTAAATAGTTTGCAGGAAATGTTTTCTCCAGATTCATGATGGAGCCTGGAGCAAGAGTAAAGGTGGAGGATGTAGCGGTGGAGAACGACGGGCTTTTTTGAGGTTCTGGTGGTCTTCTCTTAGTGGAGTCACACAGGCTGCTCTTTACCTCTAATGGAGACCCCATTCCAGGGTCTCCAAGACAGCTGGGCAACCCTACTATGAGATTATGAACTACTGATGCAAGGGAGACTGTTATAAATATTGTTCTGACACAAATTCCACAGTACACACAAAACTTTCCTTCTTCCACCTTACCTCCTTTACACATCAGTGTTTTTGATTGAATTGCGCATTTCCAATCGTCACCCCAAATATATTCCACTTTCATGTTATCCTTTTGAATACTGCATCCCAATTCTCTTCTACCCTCTCTTCCTACCCAACCTATCACCCTCCCTAAGCACTGCCAAACCCTGCTCTAGCTGCTGCAACACACCATTTTGCACAGCTGTTTTCTGCCCCCCCGCCAACACCTGGTCTCCCTCAGGTGCCTTTCACCCTAGACACCTCTTCTCTCCCTCCTCACCACCCAGTTGCCTATTTAATTCTAGTTCATTCTGTGCTGGTTATACCACACTAGGCAGTGTAATGCTTCATGGCAGTGCTGTTTCACATTAGCTATGCTTCTGATGGTCGTACACAAAATGTCTCACTGTATAAGGATATTATATTGTTATAATCAGGAATAAAATGGATCCATTTTAGTGAGTTTGATTTAAACATATTGACTGTTCTCTCTTCCATACCCTTTACGGCATACTGGATGATGACACGCTTATCTCTTAAAAATACTGTAAGCTTGGACAAGACATATGAAATTTTCCAAAGTCGAAATAGGATAGGAAAAAAAGGCTTATCTCAAAAGTACATTTTTGCACAGGTCTGCTGTTATGGAGCTAATCCTTCATTTCATGTATATTCACTTGGCTTCATTTCTTAGGGCTATGTTCTTCCATCAGATCTACAGGGTGGATCTTATATAAGTTAGAGAAATGAAGAATGATCTCAGGCTGCAAAGTTCATCTGCTGCATGCTCCTAGGCTCCAAGTAATACTTTCCTCTAGGTGCTTTACTATTGCTGTTATGGGATATATGGATCTCGGGGGGGGGGGGGCTACACTTTCACAGAAACAGGGTATTTTTAGTTCAACACCGGCTGAAATTTTGGCTGTTTCAAGCGAAAAATGCCCGAAGTGAAATAACTACCATACAGCGGTCTCCTCAGATGTTGTGCCAGGATCCACATCAAGGCTACACTGGACTGAGCTGCATTGCTGCAGCCTCCTTGAAGTCACAGCCGCAGCCGTGCTACCCACCATCATTGGCCCCTCGCGGAGAGCATCCTTCCAGATGCGGCAGCCCTGACCCCTGGCAGCTGCTACACTGGGCACCCCAGGAAGATGCTGGCTGGGTCAGCTATGTTTCCTCGTCCCCCCTCCAGCAATGCCTTCTTGAAGCCACAGACTGATGCTGTCTGATGAGACCTAATATTAGACCCTGATACCACTAGGGAAGGCCCATGAGCTCCCTCTGCTCTTTCCACTTTCCAGGCAAACAGAGTTTAATCAAAGAAACTATTTTAGGAGGGTCCTTTTCCTTGTAAGCGTAATTCTGTTTACAGTCTAAGCCAAATCAGCCCAGGCTGCCCTTGAGCCCTGCCAGTCTGGGATGGAGGAGGAAGCACTCCTCCCTCATACAAGTTCAAGCCGAAAATTGTGGGCATGTGAACTGGCAATAGCTGGGGCCAGGTGTTTCAAGCTTGATTATATTTGGTTTTGCTTGTAGATTTCATAGAGAGTGAAAGCTAGTTTTGAAGAGTGTGTTGTCTAGCATTTTTAAAGCTGCAGTCATTTAAATCAAGCATTAGATAGAAACACATCTGAGCATCTCTGTGCCTTTGTTTATAAATTTTAAGAGATGCATTTTTTTAAAAAAAGTTCTGTAGGTGAACACGTCCCTTTCCATTGGCAAAACCCTGAGGGCCCACATCTTAAATAACTTTGAATCAAGACATATGCATGCCTTTGATGACGACTCAGTATAAAAGGCATGCAAAGTTAGTAAAACATGACGTGACTTAAGAATTGCTGCTACAACTGGGAGCACTTACTGGGGAAAATTGCAAGTTTTGTTCCAGAAAAGCAGCAAACTTCTGCTGCCTCCAGGGACCTGGTGGAGATGAGCCTTCTTTATTGCAGGATGTGTGGGCTAGAAGCCTTCTTCCCTCCCAAAACTCATGACAGGCTGTGCCCTGGCTCCTGACTGGAGGTGGCGTGATGGGAACCTCCAGAGGCACCCCTGCCTTCTTGAGCCCCTTCTAGGGGCTTCTGAGTGGCTGGGGGCGATTTGACACAAGGCTCTATTACACTATTACAGAAATTAATTTATTTAGCAGCAGGTAAACATCTCTGTCCTCCCTGTACAGCAATTTGATGGGACTCCCAGACAGGCTCCGGCAGCGTCAGGACCATAGCAATCCACTTCATCCGCTTCCTCTGCAAGGAGGAGACTCTCCTGGGAATCAAAGCATGGTGTCTGGCTAAGGAAAAGCTCACCCAGAGCCAGATGACAAGAAGAGAAATGACAACTAGAGCTGCTTCAGACAGGGCAGGGCAGTGCCTCCACATTCCCGTCTCAGACTGGGTCCCTCAGGTGCTCACCCTTGCTGCACTTTGGCTCATGTGGTGGAGGAGCCTCTGAGTACACAGGCTGGGGTCTTTTGGGGTGAAACAAAATAAGACGTGTCCCAGTTGCTCAGGGGAACTCAGCCTGCTCCAGAGTCACCCCCCCACCACAGAATTGGCTTCTGGACACCAGCCCCACCACTCCAGGGGCTGTCCCTGCTTCCCCGGGCCAGCCAGTGGGGGTAAGCACTGGAGGCACCACCCCTGTGGTCAGCCCATCTCTTCAGCCGAACCCTTCCTTATTCACTGTTTCTGAGGAAAACAGTGCACAGAGAAATGTGTGTGCCAGAAGGACAGCAGGGAAGAACTGGGAACAGAGCCCAGACCATCTTCACCTAGGACCAAATGTCACTCACTCACCTTCCCCTGTAGCTGTTCAACGCGTGGACCTCCACTGACACTGGCTTGTACCCAGGACAGACCCTGCCAGGCAGGGGCGTGGAGGCACCCTTCTGGTGTGCCAGCCCCAGCCTGTGCCTGCTGTGCTGCTCCACCCAGCGAGGGCCAAGAAGGAGCAAGGCAGTTACTGGGTACCTTTCTGACAGGGAAAATAAAAGGGAAGAGAAAGACTGAGAAAAATGTAGTCATCTGAATGTTGTAGTGAATGCATCAGCCTGTTATCGCAAAGACAAGTTTTGGCTTAAAAATATTGGTAGAAAGATGGTCTTTGGCTGTTTTCTTTTACAGTTTTCTTGTCCCCAAAGGCACTATAGCCATGAGGCAGCTTTGCAGATTTCATCAGTGGGACAGCTAGTCTGCATTACTTAGCTGCGTCCTTACTACTAGGCATAAAAGTCAGACAAAGGGAACAAAGAGCAAGCCTTTGCACACTTCTCAAGAACAGTTTGTGGCTCTAAAACTTGAGTTGGTTGACAGCAGACCTTTAAGAGTGTGCACATATGTATGTGTGGTTTCTAGCCATGCAGCACTTATTCCTGCATCTGTCTCTGTAAGACATGCAAGACAAAAATATTTTATGGAACAGCTGGTTTTGAACCCTTCACAAAAAGCAGCAGCTTTAATGTGCTGCTTTTCTTCACAAGGTCATTAATCCAGCAAATGCCCTCTGCTTTGTTTTTCAGCCAGTACAACAAAACAGATTAACAATTACAAGTAAACTCCCTGCTCAGAATGAACAAACAGTGCACTGATAACCAGCTTTGAATTGTATCTGTGGTCAGTGTTACTCAGAGTCAGAGGATGTAAGGAACACAGAATATGCACCTCAGCTTCTCCTTGCTCACCTTTTCCACCTCAAACTTTCAAAGGAGATTCTCCAGTCTAACATTTTAGCAATTCCTGATAAGAGGTCCATGGGAAGAGAGGAGACATTGTAGTGACAGGTTTCTACTCAGCATCATACATCACTGTCTCGAGCTATTCTTAGTGATGCTTGGAAAGCAGTCAGAGCAATCTGTGAAACTAGCCAGTGATGCTGACAGCATTTTACCACAGTTATGATGATGTATACAGTGCTAGCTAATAAGGCTGGGGAAAAAATACCAAAACAGAAGAGCATACGCTGTTTTCCATTTTTTTCACAGACATCAGCATGAAGGATTTCAGGGAAGGGCGGGAAAGAAGGAGGGAGGGAGGGAGTAAGGACTGAGGAAGGACACTGAGAAAGACACAAAAAAAATCTGAAATAGAAAACCTCTCTTCAAGCTCCCTTCTTGTTCATTATAGATTAATTTGATTGTCAATAATTCTGACTCAAAGAAATGAGAATTACTGGGCTGGATTTAAGAAAGCTTAAAATTCAGCATGGTTTCAGAAACACAAAGAGAAAAAAATTAACCTTGTTATACAGGGGACTGAAGTTTTCAGGGAGGTATCTTTTGCTGATGTTTATGAGTGCAAACTTCATGTTTGGCAATGAAACCATGCTGATTTATGCCAATTGAGGCTTTGGCCTGGGTAGAGGAATCTGCTATTGCATTCCTTCCACAACAAAGGTTTTCAGAGCTCCACATCTCTTGTGATGTCCATTATAAACAGTTATAGTCAAATGATTATGCTAAAATGGAGGCATAGAAAAAAAATTAAGCCACTGGCACGAAAAGAATGCAGGGGAGACATCAGTGAAAATATAGTAATGGTGAGATCTATTGAATTGTTGAGTGCTTGCTCAGGGAGCTGCAAAAGCAACATTACTTGAATCTTTAGTCTTTGAGGGGCCAAATGCATATATTACAGGGAGGCATAATCCTGCCTCTGTGTCATGAGGAGGAGGACATCCAATTTTTTGCACTGTTGAATTCTGCTGTGTGTGGAGAGCTGTGTGTGGCAGCTGGGAGAAGGATCAGTCACGACGAGTGCTTAGTGAGCCTGATGCCCTTGTGCTGTCAGAGGTGGTAACAATATGAGCAAGGCTGTCCTGGTTTCGGCTGACATAGAGTTAACTTTCTTCACGGTAGCTGGTGTGAGGCTGTGTTTTGGATTTGTGCTGAGGAGAAGGCTGATAACACGCTGATGTTTATAGTTGCTGCCAGGACAGCCAAGGACTTTTCAGCCTGTCTGCTGTGCCAGTGTCTGCAGGTGCAGGAGAATCTGGGAGGGAGCACAGCCCCAATTAGTAGCCTAGGGTTTAACCTTAGGTTTAGAATTGAGACCTGAATTGGCCAACAGTATATTCCATATCATGCACGTCATGCCCAACATATAGAGCAGGGTCTGTCTGGAAGTGCTCTCTCTTGCTCCAGGTTGTCTCCCTCTGGGTTGCTCATCTCTCAGGATCATCTTAGTCTCTTGGACACTCAAGCTCTTCTCTCTTTTCCGGGATTGTGGTTTCAGGACTCTCCCTGCTTCCCTGGGCATGAATAAGAGAAGCAGAAGAATAGCATAACCTGCCAGCTCGGTGTGAGATCTTCCACCCTGGGAAAAGGTGGTAGCAACCTTCCTGAAGATGTGACAGTTGTATGGGAATGCCCAGTTGCTTAGCAAATAGCACATGCCTCAATATGAAAAATGTGAAGATTCATTCCATTTTACTGAGGAGGCGGCTCCGAATCAGCTGCTCTGTTGGAAGACAAATGGGGATGTGTCTCCTATTTGCGTGATGACTATTTAAAAATGCTGTGCCAAGACCCCCTTGTGCCAGCTACTGCAAAAACAGAACAAAAGGCAGCCCCAACAGGCAAACAAACTGACAGGCAATAAGCCACAGCTACAACAGTCCCACGAGGAAAGGCTGTGTGGCTGCACATCAGCCTGCCGGGTGGGCTGCCGGGCTCACCTGCAGCCCTACTGCTCTTGCACCTGACTGAGGAGGGGTGTGAGAGCAGACTGGAAAGAGGCAAAACCAAGTAAATCTGCAGGTGCTTACAGGTAGCTTCTCCAGCAGGAGGGGAAGCATGGGAGACACCCTGAAGCCGCTCACCAAACAGGATCTAAAGATCATGTTCGCACCGCTGGTTCGTTCCCACAGGCATGCTGTGGCTCCTCGGTGCACTGCACAGCGCAGCCCCGAGGCAGGATGATGTGGGTTAAGCATAGGGTGCTATGCCTTAACATGCAGTTTCTCCGCCTTTGTGGTGGGTTTAAACTTTTGCTACTAGCTTTTATGTTCAGTATGTTAGGAGGTTTTTTTCAGTCTAATGAGTTTTCAGCATGCCTTTGTTCCTTGCCAGCTCTACTCACACACACACACCCCCCACACACGTACATATACTGCAACTCATCCTCAAACAAGAAAACCTATTCAAACATTTCTCAGAAGGTCTGGGAATAGAAGCAGGAGACAAAGCACTCAAAGTAGAAAGCAACTGGCTCACTACAGGTCACTACTGTGGCAGTGCAGAGAGTGCAGCCTTGAGTGGTTAAACCAGCACGTGCCATGAGCAGTTAAACCAGCACGTGCCATTGGACTAATGGCCAGTCCTGGTAGGCTTCCCTTTCCAGGCTCTACATGCTGCTTCTCTTGGTGGCTCCTAGTACAGGTGTGGCCAACAAAAAGTCATTCCCTAGAATATGCAGGGTCTATTGTGACCAGTAGGCAACATTGGGAAAAGGAGGGTCTGATTTCTAGAGAAACTCTTACAAATCACTACTGGTAGGGGGCATGAAAACCAAGGAAGTCTCAGGCACCACTTTATGGAGATAAGCCAGTGACGTTCCTCATTAATGCTGTGTCTTGTTTTAAAGTTCAAGAGATACTGCAGCTTGACTTGTTTCCCTTGACTGGAATTCATCACTGCTAATAGAGCAGAGCCACAGGGTGAGCTGTTAGACATGCGCTGGCAAGAGCAAACTGTTACTGCATGAAAATCAGCCCACATCAATGTCCTTGAAGAACCAAAATCTGGGTGGAGGATGTGCTTCCCTGCTATGCCCAGGAGGGTTTCTATTTACTAACTGGCTAGAGTGTCAATAGTTCCATTTTTCTTGACTTTCCAGTGTCAGAGTTTGCCTCTACTGCCCTTGGTTCAGCTGCACCCACAAAGTGAAGGAGAAATCACAGCACTGAAGCTTCAAAATCCCCAGGCAGGGCATTTTGTATGTGTTTGCATGTACATCCTTAGAAGGACTGTAATATATTTGCAAGAATAATTTCTTCCCCTCAAAGAACAGAACAGTTGTGAAATGATTTTTGCAAGCTTTACTTTTTTGACACATCTAATTAGATACAGCATTATGCCTGCAATCAGACATATGCCAGGTGAGAAGCCTTTCCTGTGATTCGGAGATGAGTTGTAGCTTTAAACTGTGACACCTCTTGTTTCTGGTGTCCTTGCGTTGCTACATTGCTCAGATTGCCCCTGTGCCACACACAGATCACCTTGGACCTGCTGAAGCCTTTGCACAGTGGAGATGTGCTGTGGTCTCTCATCGAGAGTTAACTTCTGTTCTTTCTACTTATTTTCTTTCTTCCAGGCTAAGTCACAAATCAGTAAACAAGGCTGCTTGCCTGTTTATAGGAACTTTCCCTCCATAAATCACCATGTCCCATGGAAGTCAGCCATCAGTGCTACAGGCAGTGGGGTTGTGCATTACGGTGCCATTGGAGCCCAGGAACTTAGTGCTCGTGCTTGTTTATGTACAGTAACTTCCCTTCCTCCTCTGCACAAAGTCCTCTGGGGCTTTCAAAGCAAGATCCAGTGTTCTGCCAGGATTCCCCCTCTCCAGGACTGGAACACCCTCAGAATATCTGATTATGTGTTGTTTTATCCCAATTGCATGGCCTCTTTATGCATTTATAAAATGTATGGAAAACATCAACACAAATACTAAGCACGCAAGCAATTCTGGAAAACTGACCTCAATTTGTAAACTCATTTCCCACAGCTTGCTGCTGCAATATAGGCTCTTTGAATGAGGATATGTTTAAAGTGAAGAAAAGTAAACTGTAAAACCAAACATGCATAGAAACCTTATTTGCACATTTGTGATAGACTATAAACTCCTTTAGTGTCTTGAAAGCGTAACACGTTCACCTTCAAAGAGCACCTAAACAGTGTATCTAAAACAGTTTATATGCCATGATTGATTATAAGACGTTTCCTCATGCAAACACAGCATGCTATATGTAAACCTTTTTTTTCATTTTAAATAAATTAAGTAATTATTTTATCTTAACATGATTTATTATTTTCAGGCCTGTCTGTTAAACTGTGGGCTAAATCTGGAGCTGCCAACACTGTATCTGATGATGTGTTTGTCCAGAACACAGCTTCAAGTAAAGGAAAAGCAGCATGCAACTACAGTAAGAAAAATCATGAACCACCCCAGAATCTGGCACAGAAGCGACATCACGGGAGATAATTAAGCCAAAGGCTCAAAGGTCTTAATCCTTACTTTTTCAAATCATGAGACATCTGTGGATACATTTGCAACTCCTCCTAGTAAGACCAGGAGGTGAAGTACAGTGTTTTCAAACTCTACCATATGAATTGTCCAGTGCTGGTAGGACTATGCATGACCGATCAAGAGTCTTCTGAACTGCCTCGGGAAGGAAAAAAAATCACAAATCAGTGACATTTCTGTGGGTCCATGTGCCTCAGTCTCTTCGACGTTGTCACAAATCACAGTCCTTCTTTCCATCTCTATTAAATTCAACCTCCAGCTCAGGGGAGGATGGGACTGATGGACAAGCAGAAGATTCTAAATAACACAAGAGACCGTTTTTGCCTGCCTGGGTGGAAAACATCAAAAAAAAAGAAAGGACCTGAAGACAGAAAGCAAAAGCAAGCAATAATGGGTGTCGCTAAGGAATTCAACCTCGGGTCATTTCTTCCACCAAGGGAAATGAGATTGTTTTATTTTTGTCATGCTAAAATATGCAAATCACTCTAACTGGCTGTAATACATACTTCTATTGAATGAAAAAGATTTCATTTTCTAAAATTAAAAAGTAGTATTTAGAGAAAGACACACAAAGACAGCAGAATGTTTTTCTGCCTCATTGAAGCTGTGATTTGCCATTCATTCACAGATACAAATGATGGCTTTTTTTTAGTAATATTTTGGTAAGAAATAATTAATAATATGCACTGAAACAAGAAAATATATTAAAATACACATAATTTTTCAATACCCGGGAGATTTAGAACATTTTTTGCAATGGAAAGCCTAACTATTTTTTGTAATGATTTATTTGTGTGCTAATTTCTTCAAATGTATCTGCATTTGTTAAAAACTCTTCGCTGATGATTATAAGTGGAACTTTGTTATTTCATTTAACCTGCTTTAAAACCTTTTTCAAGAGAAACCTCACTGCAATCTTTTTTCAGCTGACCATGTGGAAATCGGTGAAATGATCTCCAAATCAGGGCATGCCAGTATATATGCCAGGGAGACACCACAGACTTTCAGCAGTGTCACATATACAGTGATTTCTGGAGTGATGCAGTGATGATCTAAGGATGCTGTTCATGTTTGCACCAAATTGAGAAAGCAGGATTGTGACCTAGTGCTACTTTTCAGCCACATAAATCATAATCAGCTCTGCTGAAATTGTCAGACTGCATTCAAATGAAGAATGAAAAACTGAGATAAGAGTTTATGTTTATAATTAAGTTTGACAAACAAATTTTAATGATGCCAAGTGCAATATGTCCAGTTCTGTCAGCTTCACTGTGCACATATCACCTATTCAGAGGCTCCAGATGTACTTTGAGGTTTACACTCTCTATGTACATACTCCTGTCAGTTACAGCACACATCACTCTTCAGTGAGATTTATTATCTTATTGTATCACTGGGGCTTGGAAAGTGAAGAATTATGATCTTACAAGCTATTATGAAATGACTTCCACTCGTTGAGGCAAGTTGTTTGCAGGAAGAGCAATTATTTCTTGTGGGTTTTCAGTGGTGTTCAAACCTTAGCCAGAGGTTGACCTCATGCTTGTGTGAGTACAGATCAGATCTAGAATCAGAGGGAGTTATACAGAATGGGTGTTCAACTGCAGTGTTAAGATCATCTCGTCTGTGTTGAGAACTGTTCTGGAACAGCTATTCTTATCTGGGTCCTCTCTACATTGTCAGAAGAGCAGCAGAATAAAAAGAGCCTCTATATTCAAAGAGGCTTTTAAGCTTTTGAGTCTTTAGAGGAAAACTCACAAGCTTAGTGGTTTGTAGATATCTTTTTGGAAAAATGCATATTGCATATTGTCAGAATACAGCTGCTCAGGAAAGAGGAAAAAAAATTAACGAAGCGTTTTTATTGCTGGAATTGCCAGCTGACAAGGTCAAAATGTTCCATAAATGACTACTTTTAGAAACAGCTCTGGCAGAGCCCAGCCCTGGCTCAACCCTTCCCCATTTTCCACCAGCTCCTCTGCCCATGGGGGCTCTGCTCCCTCCCAGGACGAACAGCAGCCTCCGGGGTTTCACTCCAAATCCAGACAAAACCTGCTTTGGAAATACTGAAATCTCCTGACAATGGAATTAACCTGTCAGCTCAGCTTCCAGCGTTTGATCTATGCTGACAAAGAATGCATAGGTAAAAATCTTTAAACTACAGTTCACACCAGAGCCCCACTTAGCTCGAGTCCCTGGGCTTAGGGGAGTGCATTCTGCTCCCCAGCGTCAACAGAGAGAGGAAACAAACATGTTGCCTTGAATCACATGTCCAGGGTGGACATCACAGAGGCAGCCAGGGATGTTCCTTAGCCTTGTGTCCCTGCTGGGTAGCTCTAGGCAGGGCCCTGCCAGGGCAGGGGGCTTTTGTGTTGTCCTTCTGGGACATCTCATTCTCCCAGCCAGCTACCCTGGGAGCCCCCTGACAGGGACAGGGGCTTACAATTTAGGTATTCCTGTGTCTAAGGACAGGAATGTTCCAGGAATGTCACAGGAATGTTCCTAAGCAGGAGCTCCGCACCTCAAGACACCTTTGACAAAGGAGGCTGGAGTACCTATACAGGCTTCACTCTGTCCTCTCGCCCATCATTCCAGGGAGCAGTGATTCATAGCTAGCTCTTTTGGCACCTTTTCATCCATAATGTTCGTATGGGGTTCGTATGGGGTTCATATGGGTATTTGGCCTCATTTTACAGTTGAGGGTAACCAAGGTTTGAGAACTGAAGTTATTTTTTCCCTAAGGTCACCCATGAGCCAGTGGCAGAGACAGAAGAGCTCCCAGTCCCCTGAATCTCAGTGTGGTGCTTTGGGCAGGAGAGCGTATCTCCCCCCGTAACCAATTTGGTGCAGACATCCAAGCCCTGCTTAGTCTGTCCGGATTGTAAAGAGAAGAGGACAAACAGAGTATCTGCGAAGTCTTGCTTTCCATCATGTCTCTCTGAGGTGTGACTTCTGCCTGTGTCAGCTTTCTTAAAGGGATCATAATCTAATAAAAAGGAGCAAAAAAGCTGATCTGACTGCTGCTGAAAGATGATAATCCAGGAACAATTAGGTATCTATCCACTCTTCTTTGTTAAAAGCATGAATAGCACATGTGGGGAACATACCCTCAGATGGCTGGAAAAATGGATTGTCTATTTTTATGCATTTTTTATTTAAATCTTGCAAGTAGTAAGAAAGCAATTTTAATAAAATTGCTATGCATAGAAGAATTGCTGGTTTTCATCTGAGAAGTGGCAAAGTGAAGAGTTTTCTTTATTTTTACTAATTTTCAATTTGATGCAGATGCAATTCCAATGCTAATTATGCCCCCCACTGTCTCTCTGCTCCAGTGAAATGTGACTCCCTGATGTTTCTCATTGTCTTTTGTTTACAATTATAAGAAGTTGATGGAAATCATCTGGGTTTTGCTTCTGTACTGCTGTGGGATTTGTACAGCAGGAACCTGTCAAACTCATGACCTCTAGCACGAGAAACTGTGGCCAGTTCAGGCTGCAGTCACAGCTGAAATCTCAGTTTGGACTGTTTCTCTCTCACCCCCTACATATTTGTGATGAAACTGTTCCTGAATCATGCAAGGATGATCTCAGAGTTAAGGGCAAACAGTAGGATCTTCACAAGTGAATTTTTATGCCCAATTTTGCTAAATGTTGTCTTGTTCAAGGCTCCTTTTCTTGTGCCTCAGTTTTCTCCTGAAAAAAAAAAAAAGATAATATGGCAGATGTGCTGCGAGCGTGTTTTCATTAAAGTTTCCAATGCTTTGTGGCATGCAGACTAGAGTCTGGAGGGCTCTCTCAGCACCTACACACTACCTCCAGAACCAAGATCCATTCACTGAACATGCTTGTTGCATGATCTACTGATGACCTGCTTGTGACATTGTCCAGACTGGACCATCTGTGAATGTATTTGCATTTGTTGGAACTGTATGGATATATGAGGCATCTGAGGATCCACCGTATATCTCAGGGACAAGCAAAGCTTACATTTTAGGAAGATAAATAACTGAGTTCACATTTAATTATATATAGTGTACCTGAGCACCTCATACATGCACATGCAACTGCAATCTTTGTTCTGGCAAGGAAAGCACCACCAGGAAAAGCCATCTGGATTTCAGTGCTCTATAGAAACCATTAGACAAATACAAGTCACTGTCTGACTAGTTCAATTCCTTCTATTCCTTTGAAGTGAAATATGTGGTAAAATTATCAACTGTCAGATTGCCTTCTCACAGAGGAACAAGAGGCTTTTTCCCTAGTTCCTAGAGATTCTTGTCCTACTTTTCCTTAAATCCCACCCGTTTCCTGTATTCCCTAGTTCTTCCACTATTCCCAGTGTTTCCCTCTTCCCAGCTAAGGCTCTTGGCTGGGTGAAGGCCAGCACACAGTGGTGGCATTGGTGTTGATGCCATCACAGTGGCGCCAACATGTGTGCTGCTGGGCCAGGTGACAGCTGCTCCTTTGCAGGGGTGGCAGCTCCAGTTAAAGCTGCATGATGCTGGTGGGCCTTTATTCACCTTGCTTTTGCACAGTCCACTGATTTTCACAACACAGTTGGGGATTTAATTTCCCAGAGCTATCTGTAATGCTTCGTCAAATGTAGCTGAAAAAAATCTAAGGGCATTAAATGTTTTTTGGGAGGGTAAATAACAGACAGGTGTACTGATGGACAGGCAGGTGGACACAGACAGATGGATGAATGCTGCAAACTCATTTATCTGTTTTCTTAGGAAACAAAGCTAATATTCCTAAACACTACTCAAATATGCACATCAGTGAATGAATATGTACTACTGAGTGGGAGCTTCAAGCACCTTCAGTGTGAAGCTGACCTCTGCACAGGCTGGTAGAGACCCATGATGGATAGGGTGACAATGAACTCGTGACTTGTCACAGGAGGCGGAGGGCAGTGTTGTACCGAAATATGCTGCAGTAATATTTGCATGCAGATGCAGGGACATATTAGGTGAGCCACAAATTCTTGTGGTTTTCCCTTAGTTCCCTCGGATTCCCCATTATTATATCAGCAGTTGCCACAGGTAACTGTCACAGATACGTGCCTGTGTTGCCAGCTCAGCCTGTGGATGCAGGGGGAACAGAAGGAAGTTTAGATAATTCTCTCATTGGTCTGCAGTGTGGAAAAGCTGCTTCCTGCACTCGGAGCACCTGCAGGCCACGTCACACAAGGTGTATGTCCAGGGTGCGGGTCCTGTGTCCAGGAGCAGGCTCATGGCCCACGTGAGGGCACAGACTGACATGGACACCAAGGCAAGAGCTGTACCATCAGCCACGGAAATCAACCCCCAAAAGCAAGGCTGAGGCATAGGCATGTTGCTCCATGGACAGTGTATCCTGCTGTTTAGTCTGCTGGTTGTGCACTTTGTGATACAAAGCTATTCGTATCCAAGTCCAACAAAGGGGAAAATCTGGGGGGTTGGGCACTGGGATCCTCTACTGGAAATTTGTTTCAGCTCGGCACCTTTGGCCATCCCTGACTAGTCACAGCTACATTATGTAAAATATTAATATTAATAACATCTAATAATAACAATGATGATGTTACCAGCTGCATTTCATAGGTTGAGTATCAAAGTCAGAACTGGATAAAGCTTTGCTTGGGTTCTAACTTACTGGAAAAATGTGGCAGTCAGAGTTTGAAAGTAGACAGATGTTCACATGACCCTCTGTTTTGGCATGTTTTTCCTTCAGAAGAAACCAGGGACTGAGCCAACATGATGAATGAATCACTTCAAATCACTAGAGGGTAAATCTGAAAAGATTGCAACTTCATGTTGCAACTTGCAATCATCCACACTTTTCCACTGCTAACCCCCCGGGACTGGAGACATAAATTCACTGCAGTTTCACTCTGGTGGTATGAGTTTAACTTTAATGGGTATTTGAGATCTAAGCTACTGTAAATAAGAGGAGAAAGTCAGATACATGCCATCTTCAACATACTAATGTGCAAACGTAATGTTCATTTTTCCATGAACCGTTTCACAAGTGACAGGCATTTTTTCATAACCTGAAGTTTCTGGCTGGGCATTTTGGACAAATTAACTCCTGTACTGCTCTCCTTCCTTTAAAACCAGTTAGTAGTGATGAATGACCAGTTTGCTGCAACCACTAACCAGGTAGCATCCTTCTTGTAAGCACCAAGGATGTCGATGATCCTGATACCCCATCTGGTTCTTCTTCCTACTCTAAAGCTGCCAGAAATGGCAGCATGTGTAAGTGTCTTTGTACGTACCACACCCCAGTCAGTTGTTTGAATTTCCTGTCCTGCTTGCCTCTATAGCCTGCCTCACCGGGAACCATACTTAGCGGAGCTAAATGTTTTGTGCCCCACAAATGTGGATTTGAAGCATCTTCCATCTCAGAAAGAGCACAGCAAACGTGGGGCTCTCCAGTGTACCCCCCGCAGTCTGCAGGGAGGGAGGTGAAATAGAGGCAACTAGAAAAATCAGTTCTGTTAAAACAGGCACCCTGCTGCTGGTTACAATAC
>WKFP01014268.1:273568-332604 GCA_011057875.1 Pterocles orientalis
AATGTTCATTTTTCCATGAACCGTTTCACAAGTGACAGGCATTTTTTCATAACCTGAAGTTTCTGGCTGGGCATTTTGGACAAATTAACTCCTGTACTGCTCTCCTTCCTTTAAAACCAGTTAGTAGTGATGAATGACCAGTTTGCTGCAACCACTAACCAGGTAGCATCCTTCTTGTAAGCACCAAGGATGTCGATGATCCTGATACCCCATCTGGTTCTTCTTCCTACTCTAAAGCTGCCAGAAATGGCAGCATGTGTAAGTGTCTTTGTACGTACCACACCCCAGTCAGTTGTTTGAATTTCCTGTCCTGCTTGCCTCTATAGCCTGCCTCACCGGGAACCATACTTAGCGGAGCTAAATGTTTTGTGCCCCACAAATGTGGATTTGAAGCATCTTCCATCTCAGAAAGAGCACAGCAAACGTGGGGCTCTCCAGTGTACCCCCCGCAGTCTGCAGGGAGGGAGGTGAAATAGAGGCAACTAGAAAAATCAGTTCTGTTAAAACAGGCACCCTGCTGCTGGTTACAATACCAAATATGTGACATTTGAGAGAAAAGTGTGTTCCAGTAGCCCAAGCGTTACCAAACCCTGCTGTCGTATCCACCTGCTGCTGCCCTCCTTCAGGCCTTTTCACCTGCTGGTGGATTGATGATTTCCCCTGCAGCTCCCACCACCTGTGGACAGCCCGATGTGACCCTCTCCTGCCCTGATTCCCTTTCCTTTTAGAACACACAACCGTTTTCTGTTGGGAAGCAACCACTTAGGAGCTGCTCACGTCAGGAAGGTGGCTTCAATTCCAGCTGTGAAGTCCTATCAACATCTTCAGGTAAAACCTCTCTGGTTTCCAGGGTCTTTCGTGTTGCCTGACACAAGCATCCATCCAGAGCCCCCTGCTGTAGTCCAGGCAAGGCTGACAAAGTCAATTAAATTGCAAGAGGAGACAAAGCTCAACCTAGTCCCTTTTACAAACACATGTGAAGTGGCGGGGCAGAGGCACCCCCTTCCACTGGTAAGCTGGTGTGTGTGCCCAGGCTGTGCCTCCGCATGGGCACCCGAGCACCAGCATTGCTCCAGGGGTCTGGGCAGGGTGTGCAGCCTGCTGCCAACCAGCACCCAGAAAGAAAGATGGAGTAGAATGGATGTTCTTTTAATTCACGGAAAATTATTTTTTCCTGATGTTACTGAGCATCTGGGGGACCCCTATAGCAGGAACTGAAAATGTCTCATTTTGTGATTTTAGGCAGCACTTCTGTGGTTCTATTAGTTCATTTGCAAACACATAGACCTCAAACAGGACATTTGTAATCCATGTAATGCAGAGTGTTTTGCAAAGGACATTAAACGCCATGGTTCTCACTTGGGCAGTGAACAAAAAGAGACCCAGAGAACGAATCTCCCAAGGTCAAACAGTGGCCCAGTATGCCAGATCCCCAAAACCATGTAATAATCCTTTATTTACTAGATAGTATTGTCTCCGTAAAACCAATATAATGATATTCACTAATGAGGTTGTTAGGTTTAATTAAAGCTGGTAGAGTGCATTACGTAGCAGGAATGAAATTATTGTTTCATTATTGTGTATTGTAATAATTACCGAATAGCTAGACTTCTGCATTAACAGAAAGAGACTACCCAAATTCTGTATCCTATAAAAGTTTAGTCATATCACATAGGAATTGCAATGGACAAAAGAAATGATGTTCTCAACATCATGCTTAAGTACTTGTTTGAAATCTTCTGGTTTATTAATCACTGTATTTTTTAATAATGGTTTAAAATAGGTTCAGTTAATGAAATACTATTCAAGAAATCAGCCTTTTCAGTGAATAGTATGGTACTGGAATATGAGATACAGCACTGTTTCATTTTAAATAAAAGATTCTGCATTGTTTCCAATTCAAACTGACTCCTACCTGAAAAACACGTAAACAGAATTTAAGGGAAAGCTGCAGATAAAATGGCTAAAATTAGAATAGAAGTTTTCTAAATTACTCTATTTGAGTCTGTTTATGCCTCCATTATAACTTTTCAACTGCATTACTGCAGAGTGACATGTGTTCTTTTACCAGATGGATTTCCCCAAGGACCAGATCTTGATCCTCTATGTCTACCCTTTAAGAAAATAAATGTAATTTGCACAGGAAGATCTGCAGTCTCATACTGCAGATCTTGGCTCATGCTGAGAAGCACCTTATTGCACAGAAATCCTCCCTGAGACAGCTTGTGCTGCTGTATGCCGGGAAGGGTGTCAGAATCAAATCTATAACTTACTAACTTAATAATTCCCTCATATTTTATCCCTGAAACTCTATCCATAAGACAGCAACAGCATACAATGCATTTATTTACATATTTTCTCCCTCTCCAAGGCAATCAGGGCAATGACCATGACCCGCAAATCAGAAACCATCCCAGGGGTCTTGCTTGGTGCAGCCACAGTGGTGAAACAGACTAATGCTGGTTGAATCACCTTCAAATTCAGTGGAAATAGCATGGAAGGAAACAGCCAAACTAGTTTACAGCCAGCAGCCAGAGGAGCATATAAATAGCACCAGGTTTCTTGGTTTCCTGCCCCTTGCATATACCAGAAAACCAGGAACAAGCACAACAGTCATAAGGAGCATGCAGAGTAGCATTGCACAAGTGTCGTTTTTCTTACAGTAGCTAACAGCACAGGCAATTAGAAACTGCAAAGAAGACTTCCGCTCTGTGCAGAGTCAATGTTCACATACTTTGACCCTCTGCAATAAGACAACATCCTTAAAGCCTAAAAATACTTCCCATGTTCATCTTCTTTCCTCCTGTCTACATTGCAAATGGGGCAAGACTTTCTATTTCTGCAGGACTACTCAGACTGCTCCTGGTTCACAGCTGAGCACCAGACATTTGTGGTTTGTCCTAAGCTCTCTCTTTTTATCAGATCCTTTTGTTCTCTGAACACATTGGATCATTTCAGTCTCACACTGACTATGGTCAAACACCGTGCAGACAGAAGCATTCACAGGCATGCAAATAAAGAAGTTCATACTCCTGGTATGCAGAATAACTGCCTGCTCGTGACAGATAAGGGTGTGTGCACATGTGTGTCAGACTGCTGGGTTTGCTCCTGCAGGCTCATCTTTAGGTGCACAACTTCTTACCAGCTCTCTTGAAAGGGCAGATCAAAAACTCAAGAAGTGCAGTAGCAAACTCTCCACTGATTCTCAACAGTTTTGAGTCAGGCACAGAATTTACAAAGATACTTCTTTTAACAAACCTTTTCAGAAACAATTAACTTTTCAGCTTAAGAGTATTTCATAGTCTCCGTTTTCTACAGAGAGTTTAAGTTCAGTGTAGATCAACATGTGGGACAGAAAGACTCCATAAATACCAAACATCTCAAAGCATTTCACAGAGACTGTGGAAATCCAGGAAATGTTCTTCCAGCCCTTGAAAGGAGGCAGAAAGCAAGGCAGGGACACTGTCTCCAACAAAAGGATTATGTGATGGTGCAATATTCGGGTGTGCTCTTGCAATGTTTGAGTCTAGGCTCCCAAGCCTGAGATTCAGGTGTCTCAGTGATGTTTCCAGCATCTGCATCTCAAAGCCACAGTCTCAAAACCTGTCTGATGTCTCAGTCCTGGCTGGTTTTGCAACCTAATATCCCCTCCCAATTGTTTCGGCACAGACAAGGCTAGTAAACACACGCTCGGCCAGCTAAAGTATTTGTCGAGTGATGAGAAATCCCTTTTACATGGTCACCTTCTTTGGCCATATGAGATCAAAGCTTTGGAGATGAGCATCCTCACTTCTAGAGCAGTGCATGGCCACAGCTCTGCAGGGCTCCCTGAGTTACACGGCACTGAAGTCCCCATGGTAGCACCACCAATTTCCCCCATGCTCAGGGCATCCATCAGACACATGGTGGGGTCAGTGCCTGGTCCCACAGGTGCATGAATCCCAGCATAGACCAGTGCAGCTTCAAGGAGGAATCCTGAAAACATCCCACACTTGTGAGCGGTGAGGTCAGACAAGGATTACCTGGGAAAAGTGAGACCCACGGTGCTGCGGGGTTGGGAAGCACATATTCGTTCCTGGAGGGAGTGCTTCACAGAGAGACAAACATCACTGCTTTCTGAAAAAAAGGGCTGATCTAGCTCAAGGACTGAGCGCACGAATAAGTTCCATGTCTAATGCACCTCCTTTCCTTAGCATTTTGTTTCCTACCATCCATTTTAGGCAATGCCTGATCAGTGTGCCAGCTTTCACAAATCCCACTCACAGGTGCCCACCTCGACCCACGAGCTCAGACCTCTCACTGAGCTTCTTCTGTGCAAGAGGCTGTGCCATGGGCTCAGGGCAAGAGCCAGGCCACAGCACCGTGATGCAGACGGGGCGAGATGTAACCCCAGATAGAGCTGTGAGGGTGGATGAGGCGGGATGAGCAGGGCTCGTGCTCGGCACCCAGCCTTTGCCAGATCTGTGCATGCCAGTGGTAAATTCCAGAAGGGCACCTGAGGTCACAGCAGAGCCCAAGCACCCACTTGAGCTAAACCTTCCTTTCTGCTGAGATTGCTATCAGCCCATCTGATGGATCCGTGCATTTAATCCTATTACCTAAACACAAGGAGCTGAGCAGTGTGTCACGCTGAGCCAGGAAACAGGGAGCTTTAGCAATTTGTGCTCATGCAGGAAATGTTTCTGTGCCAGTGGCAAAGCCACATCAACCCACAACCAAAGACAAGCTTCCAAGAATGATGAAGATAACATCTTGTTAGCAGCAAATACAGAGATTTAATTAATTATAATGTAACAGCTTTTCAAAATGTCTGAGAAACCTTGCTGGAAATGAAATACAATACAAAGGATGGGAAAAGTAAATCTGTAGGTATAAAGAAGGGGAAATTTCATGTATCTACTCTTTTCTTATTCTAACTCTGTTCATGCTTTCCTTTACTTGTGCTCCTCTTACTTTCATCTTCTGAAACTGATTGCACCATTACCAAGATGAAAGGGAGAGAGAGGGAAAGTGTTGAGGAAGAGAGACATCACTCATAACTCTACACTATCAGGGCAAAGTCTGTTTAACTTCATACCAAGACTGGTCCTGGTGAAAATGTTGATCTGTGACCTGGAGGAAAGCCTGGAAGGAAAACAGGCTAATGCAGGCAAAGAACCAGTACAAGTGTTTAATTGAGAGTGTGTGAGGAATGGATGGATCTCAAATTGCTCAGAGATTTATCTCGATTTTTAATGATTCATCTAGCCAGGTTATGGCTAGAAAGCTGATACAAACAGATGTTTTTCTATGTTTTTCAAGGCTTCCTGGCTTGAGTCAGATAGGGGATTTGCAGAAAATAATCTTCTTACAGTATTTCCAGATTGTTTTCATAGCTGGAGCCACAAGCAAGCAGTCGTATGCAAAAACCCCATATATCTATGTGGCCATTTTCTAAGCTCAGAAATATCTTGAGCTTCATTCCAACTGTAAATAAACCTCCATACCTGTGATTACACTATCTGAGGGGTTCACCTTTCTGCATTTGTTTCTGGTTCCACCCTAAGACTGAGAAGAAAACTCTCCTGTCAGATTTACACTGCAAATATTCAATATCTTGTTCTTCAGTGCTTGATACTTACGAAAGGAGCAAAATATTGCAGCAAAGATATGCTGTGTGGTAAGGATCCAAGAGGGAATTTAAATTCAGGACAGCTGTGATACAATAAATGCATTTTGCTTTTCTAGCTGGATTTCTTTTTCTCCTGAAAGAAGAAAAAAAAAAGCAGAATAAAATGAAGACAAAAATGTTTTCCTAGAGCTGGACCACTAGTAGTTATTTCTTCCAAACTAAGCTTTCACCTACAGAGGCTATTCAACAGAAGCACTGAAAAAACCTTTTCTTATAGTGTACCTCTTCGTACCTCCAACAGACCAATTTCTTGCAAGTGGATGACCTTGCACATAAGACAAAATTCTTGAGTCCACAGGGAAAATTCTGATTCAGATAGTCTGCTCTTCTTTTCTATGCTGTGGAGCTAAATGATGGCAATAACGAAGCAGAACACAAAACTGTGAAGTCTATAACTTTACATGGCACTTGTTTTTGCAACATTAACCACATGTGCTGTTTTCAGATCAACTTCAGCTAGATGGCTACATACATATGAAATGTCACCAGACTAATACTATTGGTACTAATTGGCCAAATAATCAATGAGTCTGTTTTCTCAGCATGCCTGGAGGACAACTCTTCCAAAGCATAGTTAAGACACTTTGCCAGGGCACCAGCTGCATAAGAAAAAAACCTGCTAGGCTCTGCTGACTCAGTATCTAAAGGGGAGAGTACAAACACCCACGGCGATTCAGCACAGTCTCTCTTGGAAGATCTAAATTTATCTGAATAAATTTCTTTGGGGGGTCTCTCACGGAGCTGCCACTCTAGGTATAATTCAGCAAGGTTTAGAATCAGATCCAAGTTTCTCTCCATCCTTATTATTTTACATATTCACACAAGGCTTCATTATTATTGGTTTGGAACATTAAAATGCAAATGATAGAGGAATACATATTTAAATGTACAGTGTCAGCTTGGTATAAAAGCTCTTCTGGAACAGAATGACACTGTTTTCTTCAGTAACTTCTAAAAGTGGCAAGAATGAAAGGGGAAAAAAACCCTTCAGGTCTATTTGCATTCACGCTTTATTGGCCATGCTGAAAGAAAAAGCTTAGTAAGCTTGAGGGTGGGGGGGAAAGGAAGAAAAACAGTAATTAGTGTAAATGAAACCCACAGCTAACTCTGTGACTTCCCAGGCAGCACTAAGAGGAGGAGAGCACACCAGGAGTGTAAGATTTGAAAATAACGTAGCCTCCTCCCTACAAAAAAAGAAAGAGGAGCTTTGACTTATCTCGTATTTGTCGCTTCTGGAATCAATATCCTCTTCATGTAAACACAAAGGAGAAAGAGTGAAGAAAGAATAAAACCAGGGCAGAATGGAGAAAGCCTCTCTGTCTCCTATCCCATCCTCGTGGGATGCCCTGTTATTTTCCAGATTTAACTTTCGGCTAAGGAGTGACAAAAGGTCACTTATGATTCTTTTCTCAATGCTTATGGGGTTACCAGGACACTACAGAATGTTTCCTGTTTTACTTTTTTAATACTACTGTCCCACTTCCGTATTCAGTTTTTCCTGAAGAGAAAAACCAAGATTTATAAAGTGTGGAAGACATTTTTCATAACCTGAAGCTGTAGCTCACAGCTGTGTGCCTGTGCATTCTCCATTTTCACTCCAGACTCAACATAGGACCTCAACATTTAACGTTAGGTGTTAATGGGTAAAGGAGGCAGGTGGCTGAGCTGTCACTACAAACTACATTTCTGCCGCCTTGACTCACACTGCCATAAAATATCTGTGCTAGCTCCTCTTGCCTCTTCGGACACAGTTCTGCTTCCCACGGAGGGACCGAAGAATTGGGTTCTGTTTTAGCAATAGCAGGTATGACTACAGTATGACAGTCCCAAAAGGTAAGTCTGTATTTAGTCTCTAAACTCTGTGAAGCTGAAGAGCACCTGGACACAGGCCTGGACCAGCTCTCTGTTATGGAACAACCCATCCTGGTGAACTGACAGTCAGCAGAAAACCTAATTCAGGCTCCCCTCCTGCATACAGACACATACACACAGGTACAAACAGTTCTTTTCAGGTAGAGTTTAAATCCATTCCCAGAACTTAGTCTTAACATGTTGTCAAAAATGTTTTTGCTGAAAGAGTTGTGTCTGCGTTAGCTTTTGGCAGGTTAGTGAGGAGAGATGGGCGAGTAACACGCCTGGCTGACGGAGCTAATGAGTTGGCAAAACTGTTGTCGTGGGTACCAGCCTCTAGTGAAAGCAGAATAAGGAGCTTTGAAACTTGTAGCCTTTGCAAGTATTTACACTTCAACTACCACAGTATTGGAATCCAGAAGATTACAGCAAAACAAAACTGAAAAAAATAGGAATGACCCTCTTTTTAGAAAGCCTGAAATTGCTACAGGGTAAGTTACAATTCTGGCAAATTCCTGAAGGGAACATACACTACTCATGTCATTCAGGTCATCTTGAAATAGGACTGTATTACATTCACTGTTTCTAAGTCACACCTGTATTTGTGGATAATCAAGCTGCAAAGTGAGTTAGCTTCTTTGAGTCCACTGCTTACGTTTCCTTTTATTACAACTTAAGCCATCTTGTGCTTGCTCCAAGGATGCGATCACTGCCAGGGCTGCAGCCAGCAGCCGTGGGTGGGTGCCTGGAAGGGGAGCTTTACTCTTTTCTCTGTTGTTCTTACCCTTCGGCACGTAGAAAACTTCTGAGCCATGAGTACACTTTATGTCTCTTACCCTTCAAAAAGTTATCTTCCATAACGCCAATTTACACTTTTAAATAGAAATTCATTCCAAATAGTATCACCCACTCTTCTGCCCCATCCTCATGCTGGCAGTACGCAAGTGAAAGGCCACCAGCTCCCTCTTCTCCGAGCTCCCCTCTTTTCACCAGGGTTGCCTCCAGCTCCAGCCAGGCAAAACTTATTGCTCTGTGATTCCAGCTTCCTGCACCAATAAATGAATCACACTGGAAATTATTACGAGTGTGAATTAAAATAGCCCATGAAAACATATTAAAAAGCTCTTCTTCATTGGCCAAATGTCAACAATAGGGTAATGGTCACCAAAGGGAATCTGATGCTACATGCCAGAGGATCCGGTCAGTTAGACAATGCCTTTCTGGAGGACATGTTGTCCCAAAAGCAAGACAGCTACTTCTCTGTGTTCTGCTCAATAAGGGTCAAACTGGGTAGACACCATAACTGTTTCCTTGTAAACTAATAACCCCTTTCCAAAACAGGATTTCGTTTGGCCTGTTCTGGATGTCTTTACAGCTTCTTATTAATTGTTGGCAATAAATTTCCTTCTGAGACTTACACTACAAATAGCACTGCCTAGAGTGAGGTTTGACACCAATAGAGAAGGTTCTTCCATTTTTCATCCTAGAGCATTCTCACAGAGCAGTGAGCATGCTGGTATTACCCTTTGTTTCTGCTTACACTTTTTTCTTCATAAGCTAAGCTTCTTATATACTTGCATATAAAGTCCATACGTCACTTCAGCTTTTCCCTGGAAGTTCCTTAGTTTGCAGGGTTTTCAGGAATCCATTCATTTGGATGTCTTCCGCAGCATTTCCCTTCCAGTAATCTAATCCCAGTCCTCGGCTTCACATCTCCTGGCCTCTGGAACCACCTTCTTTGACTGATTGACACTACATCTTTTGAAGATCTATTTTACTTTCTGTTTCCTACCTGTTATTCTCTTCACTCGGTAACTTGCTTCTAGTCCAAAGAGTGATGGGAATGGAAAAAAGTCTACCTTGCATTTGCCTAAGAAGTTTCCAGAGGAGCAATTAGCAGCTGCATTAGTAAAATGGAGCAAACTACTGTTAATTCAGACCACTCTGTAATCCCATGTCACCCCACGTTAAGAGGAATGGAGAAGACAATGAGGTTCAATGCCAGCCAGCATGTACAACTAGGGCACAGATTCCCACACAGAGAAGCACAGAGTGTTTGGTACCAATTATGTTACATGTCCTTGCTCCAGAAAAAGTATCTGTCTTCATAAATATCCCATTGCAGTTTCTCAGAGAGTGGTAAGATGTGAGTAAACTGGGTTAAATCTCATCCTCAGGTTATAGATTTGGTAGAAATACAACCTAGGTAACAATTAAGGAGAACCAGAAGGCAAACTGGGTGTTTCTCTTTAGTTTTCCTGGATGTGGGATGAACAGGACATCTGAAGCTGCTGAACAAAGCATTGCTTGTGCAGTATGCATAATAAGCTGAGAGAGGTCTAGTCACAGAATTCCACTGAGACCTTGATTTTTAGCATAAAGAAAAATGGTTTAGATGTGTATATGAACAATAAAGCTACTCCCAGTTACATTAAATAAATTAGGATTTTTTTAAGCATGGATGCACAGCTTCGTGCTTCTACGGGTAAGGCAATGATTAGCACAGGTAGGTCGAAATTTCTGTTATGAGTAGCCACAGTTCAATCACAGAGCACAAGTAATGACCCCATTGTGCTTGGAACCAAGACAGAAAGTATGACAGCGTCCTTCACCACTGAGGGCCTCCGGGCTTTGATGGCTTGGGAACTACTTGCCTGTACTAACAAGCAGTGCTGTACTTCTCTGTCTGCAGTCTGATGTGGCTTCTGCTCCCAGGTAGCTTATGCTTCTCTGGGAATAGGCTCCTAAGCCTGTTTTGCTTTTAATTTCAGGATCCAGCTCTGTTTCCCAGACATGTAAGGAATAGGTCTGGTCTGTCACAGGAAGACATGTCAGCCTACTCACTAGATGGCCAAATGGGCTGGCCCAGCTCCCTCTACCCCTTCTTTAGTCAGAGGTGACACCCAGGCTCAATGACCCCAGGGAGGTTCCCATGAGCCAGGGGGGAGTCTGGCCCCTCAGCCAGCACACAAAGGGCTTTACCTTGCCCAAATGTACCTGGTCAGAAGTGAGGTCTCTCATCCAAGATAGTGTCTGCACTGCCTCTGTAGTCAGCAGCAATGGAAGGAGTCAGCTCTGGCTGATTCATCCCCTTTTAAGCCCCAGGTATGTGGGTAGGTGGGATGAATCACTGTCTGGCACTGCCTCCATTGACTGCAGAAGGAATTAGGCAACTAACTTAGGGGAGATGCTTCATGTCTAAGTGAGGAAAATTAGGTTAAATTAATCTGTCCCTACATTGCGCTGTAATGGGGAAGTCTAACAATGGCACATTATTTGAAGAGAGAGACTGTTCCTCACTTCAGTAAAATCAAATCAGTTTATTACTCATTTTCCATCTGCGCCATTTGTTCTGATGGGTGATTCACTGTTCTCTAATACAGCAGGTAAAATGAGAGGAGATATCTAAATCGGTAATGTAATATTGCCAATTGTTTGTACATGATTACTGATCTCTCGCAACATGTTATGTTTCTTGAAGCCTTGAGCATTGAAAACAAATGAGAATACCATCTTCCTTTTTTAATATAAACCAGAAGTCTATGCTTCTGGTCATCTGGGAAACAAGTGTGAAAAAGCATGATATGCATGTGCGGTACAAGAAAAAGAATTCAAACACAAATAAAAAGTACCCAGGATATACTAAAAAAGAACAATGTTCCTTCATTTTAAACTGGTTTTCAAGTCTGACCCAAGATTTTCTCCCTTTTACTTTCAGTAGTTTTACTGGTGACCCATAAGTCTATAAAAGAACAGAATAAACCCTAAGATTTCTTGCAAACTTATGATTAAATAAAAAGTCTCAAGCTGTAGTATCCACTACAGCATAGTCAGTAAATGGCACCAAAACCACTCGCTTTGCCACCTATTCCTTCATAGGCCAGACCCTCCAGGATTTTCCTCCTATTTTCTTTTGCTCACAGGGGCCATGTACAAAGCTCAGAGACGATCTTTGGCTGTTGCTTGTTAATTGAGCTGCTGCGTGAAAATTGAAGTTCAAAAAGGTTCCTTAACCTGTTGTGTTTCCCTGTGCTGCGACAGATGCAACCAAGGTTACCTGCGTCCCCAGGTTTCCAGAGGGAAAACACAGAAATGCAATTCTCAGATCGGAAGCAAAAATTCATCATCTTGGGGATGATGGTGTAGGAGTCAAAAAGGTTTCCCTTACTATTTTGCTGACTTCTGAGTAAGATTGCTGGTGCATATCATATCTCGAAATAATTTAGGAAGAGACTTGATGCAGAAGGATATCACCCAGTGGTTGGAGATTCAGGACTCATGCCTTGGCAGTTGACTTCTGTCATACTCAGGCAAGTTGCTGCTCTCTCAACCTTCATTGAGTAGCTGCACTTGACACGGACCTATTCCACTTGCTTTTTCATGGATAGAGAATATTTTAAATCACCTCTGAAACACTCTGAAATTCTGCAAGGCAAGGAATTATACGCAGCTCAAAGTATGACTAATGTTTGTGTGAGTCATCGACTCTGTTACCAAAGATAGAGAAATGAATATGCACAAAATAAGGCCGATCCTGCAAAACCCAAAGATCTCCTGCTGTGTGTGTGGTGGATGTGAGCACAACAAACAGTGTGCTGGGATTTTCCCAAGCACCTTATGACAGCCTGCTTCAGCCTGCTTCTGCTGCCTGGGAGGGAAAACGCTGCCTGCTGGGCCAAGGCCAAGTGCTTTGGATGTCCTGCCATGCCTCCTCATGATCTGTGTAAAAACAAGAAAGCCTGGAAGTAATAAGAAAAAGGCATCTCATCTTCACGCAGAGAAAATTTTGGGAATACTGCTCTAAGATGCCCCACCTGGCCACGCTGCACACAGAAGCCCCTGGATGGAGACCTGACCCCAGCGAGCCGGCCATCTGGCACCCGCAGCATGCTGCAGCGGGGAGAATGGGGGAGTTGTTTTCCAGCAGTACAGTGGCCAAACAGCCAGCAGCAGTGACAGCCAGGGAAATGGCCTTATTCTTTTGGCAAAAGCCTCTCTATGTATACATATCTCTGTTCCCTCACCCACCCCCTGTTTGAATGAGAAATCAGGGCCTTCTTGACATGAGGCAGCACATGCCAGATGCTGAGCAGTCAACGAGACAGATGCTGCCAGGGGGACAAAAGAGATAATCATATAAATTCTTAAAAGCTCCTTTTAATCAAAATGCTTATTGTCCTTTTTAAAAGGAAGGTACTTTTTAATAGCTATTTAATTCCTTTTGAAAGCAAGGAAGGGGAGGAGGAAATATTTCTTTACAAGGATGAGGCGCTTTTTTTTCATAAATATAGTAACTTAGTTGAAACTTTCTTCCTTTTCTTTTCACAGTGCTTTTTCCCCACGGCAGATTTAAGGAAAGTAAACTTGGGGCTACTTCTTTGCTCGCGCGTATATCAGTTTTATGAACAATATGAATGGTATATATGCTTAGAAGAGTGGTCCTCAGATGTACCAGCAGAGCCCTGGTAGGAGTTGATCCTGCACAGGACCCCCAGCCTTCTGCAACACCCAGAAACCTGCCGGTTGCATTAGACCCATGGAAATCTGCCTGGCAGTCTCCACTGTCCACTTTTGCTGTTTGTTTCCATATTTATTTCTAATACATCCACTGACTCCCAGTCCTGCTTGTAAGGGCATATAAAAGCTAAGCCTTTGCCCTGTACAGAGTGAGCATGAAGGGGAAACACCTGCCTCAGCTGCTGACCATCAGCAGGCAGCACTGACAGCCCAGTGCTCACGGGTGCAGGGCTCTTCTCTCTCCTATTAGCCAGGCACCGTTACAGCCCCTGCCCCTGCCAGAAGGGGCAAAGGCTTTAGCAAATGAGAAGAGGATGCCACAGTCAGGCTTGATGCTTGGTCCTCAGAGCACCTCCTTGCTCCGAGGAAGGCACAGCAGCATCTGTCTAAAAGTTCACTTTAATTTTAAAGTCCAGCTGCCAGCACAGTCTTTGAGAATAGACTGTGGTCTATTGGTCTTTCTCCTTTTCAGCTATGTGGAAGAAAAGCAAAAAGGGGTGGCAGCAGGACATAGCATCCCAAGTCAGAAACATTTGCATTCTTTCTCCCAGCCTCCCTGCTCCTCTCCCGTCTCCCCGTGAGGATGCTGGCACAGATCATGAGCCTGCTGAAGTCCCAAGGGATGACACCATCTGCAGTAAGGCAGATGAATTTGATTCTGCATGCCAACGGCAGGCGGTACAGACAACACCCTGCCTACTCGGCTGATGCAGAGGTAATGATGGGGGAAGAAACCTTGTTTTGTCATTGTATCTCTTCCTGAACATGTTCCAGCCAAATGTTTCCCTACCTCTTCTCACTTGTAAAGGCAGCCCCCACAAGAGCTCCCACAGCAAATTCACTGCTAGTGATGCCAGCTTCCATGAAGTGATTCTATGAATCCTGTCTCTAGGATTCTGCAAGGCAGGCTCCACTAAGGTGTCTTACTTTGGGTACATAAATAGCATAAGACAGAAGTAATGTTTTTTTCTCATAGTCTGTCTTGCTTATGGGTTAAGCACCTCTTTAACACGGCACAAACAATTCAGAAAGGTAGTTTGGTTACTAGTCACAGTTATGTCCAACACAGGTGCTCTTACTCAGGTTTCACTTTGCCTTTCAATTGGAAAGCAATGCCAGTTTTTTGTCTGATTATGGATTTTTTTCAAACCTGAGGAAAAGTTTGCAGTGTGACCCCAGATAATTACTCAAGAGCATGTCCCAGATGTGTTGCTTCTCCATGACTGATGGCTGCCAGATGATGGCTCTGGAGAGGGCAGAAACAGGTGCCATTTGAACATGTTTTTGACTAACATGAGCCCTTGATCCTCAGGAGAAGGCAGACACACAATATGCAAGAGGTGGTGTCCCTGAGTTAACTTTCTTCACAGTAGCTAGAGTGAGGCTATGTCTTGGATTTGTGCTGAGGAGAAGGACAGTCAAGGACTTTCTCAGCTTCTATGTTGTGCCAGTGTCTGTAGGTACAGGAGAAGCTGGGAGGGAGCACAGCTCCTATTAGCATCCTAGGATTCAACAACAGGTTTAGGATTGAGACCCAAACTGGCCAATAGTCCATTCCATATTGTGCACGTCATGCCCAGTATGTAGAGGAGGCTCTGTCCAGAGGTGGTCTTTCTTGCTCTGGGTTGTGTCCCTCTTGGATGTCCCTCTCTCAGGCTTTTATCTCCATTCTGGGATTGCGGTTTTGGGACTCTTGCTGCCCCAGGATCGTTAGTCAGGAACGTGCTGAGCCTTGGTCATCAGGTGGTGAGCAGCTGCACTGTGTATCACTCATTTGTATATTTGTATATGTTATTATTACCATCATCGTTATTATTTTCAATATTATTGTAGTTTAGTTATTAAATTGTTCTTATCTCAACCCATGTGTCTCTTTTCCCTTCACCCCTTTAATTCTCTTCCCCGCCCTTGAGAAGGGGGAGGGTGATTGTGTGGTTGGTGTGTTTTGCTACCATCTAGGATAAAACTACAACACTCAGGAACTTCTAATTTTGGACTTGGACCATCGGCACTTTCTAAGCTCTGTCCCAGAATCATGAGGGCTGGTTGACTGCATAGGTAAAAGCAGGAAAGCAGGGAAAAGAGGGGAGCCAGGCTGTTCCCATCCTGATGGGAGCAGAGTCTTTGCAGCGCACAAACCCTGACAAAACCCTTTACAAGAATCCCATTGAGAACTGCTGCTGGGGCAGATGCAGCCCTCGGGGGGTGAATCACTCCTCAGCGGTCAAGGGTTGTTCAGATGGTGTGGCAAGGGCACTGCCAGCTCGTGGGTGTCCTGTCATGCAAGACCCCGCTAGTGTTCAGGCTGGCCAGAGGGGCTTGAGCCGTCGCAGTTCAGGTTTCTTCATAGCATCCCTATGTGCATAGGGAATGTCATTCACAACACATTCACAGAACAGGAAATACTAGGAAAACACCAGCTGATATTAATATTTAACATATTTAACAATTGATGCTTGATTTCACACAACACCCCCTCTTTTGAGGTACTGCCCGTCCCAAATTGCTTAAAATCTACATAGAAAAAAAATTGCAGAGAATTTGGAAAAAATTTCTTTGATTTGTATTCAGACCAATGACTAGGTGGTGATATTGACAGCTAACAACACCAATAATGAAAAGCAGTATGTCTTTCTGCATAAGCCTCACTACCAGCAGCTTCGGTGAAGGGACCAGCTCCTTTCATTAGCGACACCATGAAATATGGAGGATCAAACCTTCCTGTGGTAGGTAACTTTTGTGCCTGCTAGGTAAGTACACAAAGAAACTTTCTACCTTCAATGAACAACCTAGTTTGTTATGGTAACAAAGAGCAGAGAGGCACCTGTTTATAGCAGAGGACCCTACTGTACGTAAGCAGACAGCCATTCTCACAAAACCTTTCAGACAGGTGGTCCTTCTACCCACCTTAACCCATGCCCATCTCTTTGTGCCGGGGGAGGAGAGGGAGCACACCTTTTTGCCTCCAGACCTGGGCTGTGAGTTAAGGTCCCTCAGCAGCTTCCTGCAGGGTCAGAATTCATTCCCTGTAATGTGAATACTCAGGACTAGAGAGCCTTGAATTATTTACTGTTACTAATTTATATAGTGAATGCAACACTTTGTTCCCATTCATGAAGCTTCTGCAAAGAGGAAGTGCCTTTTACAAGCATGTTCTTTCTTTCTTTACAAGAGTTTGCATTAGTTCTTGGTTTGGTTTAGAGCTAATAGTTCTGAGCATTAGCAGTCATTTGCTGTACAGCCTGTGACCAGAGCTGCCATCCAATTTCTTCTTTTGTTGGGACAACCAATGAATTGCAACCAGGATTTACATTCTCTCCCATTTGCAATTGCTGAGTAAATCTGACATTATTTTTGGTGGTTATTTAAAAATAGACCCTGGAGTGCTATGTAGGCACAGCTCTTTTGACTGCTGGTGTTTATGATGTTTTGATTCCTACAAGTAATTTTGCAAGTTAGAACCCATTCATGCCTGTAAAAGGTAATAAAAGGGACTCGAGGCACCAACGATGTGAGTCAGCAGCTTTTATTCTTACAGGCACCTGTGAATACTCATTTGTTGTATTAAACAAAGGGTCTCTCTTGCCAACTAAACAAAAGGTGGCAAGCTGTAAGGTAGAGGAAATACCATCACAGAGACTACATGAAGAACACATCCAAGCCCGTGGCCAAGTTGCAGCTAGCTCAGAATCTTATGAGGTAGTTTTAGATAGCATTGCAAAGTGTCCCTCCAGCCTTTCTGTCCACTACCTGATGAATGAAACTTCGTTGCTTCACTCCCTGGTGCTGTTGATGGCTGCGCACACACACCCCCATGTGTGCACACAGTTGTGGAGGACACAGTTGCATACTGTGTTATTGGTCCACCTAGTAAAACTGACTGGATTCAGTTCAGACAATCCACACTTCTTACTTCCCCAAATGGCACAAGAGAAATGTCAGTGACTCTTTTAGTGGCCTGACATGGACATCCCTAACTCTTTGTCAAAGTCCCATTGAATTCAGCAGGAGTTGGATCAAATCAGATTTTTCCCTGCTACTGGCAACCTCTTGCCGTTCTGAAACATGTCACTTAAGGCCTGTTTTCAGGTGCTGATATTCAAGCCAGTCCAAAAAAACAGACCGTGGGATGCGTGTATCTGCAGTAGCACATAAAATACTCAGCTATTCCTTGAGTAGGAGCCAGCAGATTCGTGCTTCATTAACCTGCACAAAATTTGTAGTGTTCCCTCTATCCCTAAGCAATAATTAACAGCTGAGCGCTGTAATGACTTCATGTTTTACAAAGACTTCATTTTTTACTAAATATAAAACAGCACATTTACTAGCACATTAAGGAATATTACCGTCAATAATTAAAAACTGAACTACAACTGTCCAAATAAATGAAAAGAGTATGTTTTATAATGCATGATTCTTGCTCTTATATTGCATTTAGTCACTTCCTAATTTGCAACATCTAGTGATTCACTGCAAATTAATGCCATTCTAATGCACATATGTTTTACGAATTAGTCTTTAGACATCTGTTGTTCTTCTCGCTCTGCAAAAGGTACCTGTGTGTGCAACTGGGACAGAAAGTGACAGCCCAGCAGAAAAGAATGAAGGGAAAGAGACACACAGGAACCCCACAAAGCATGCAGAAAAAGTCCTGCTTCACCCTTCTTGCCTTTTAACCACCAAGACTCACCAGAAGATATTTTGTTTTGCAAGATTTCTGAGATACTCCAGGAAAACCCAAAAGACTGACTAAGCTGCATCAGTGCTGTGCTAATAAACCAGAGTATCATTGAGTGAGGCCCCCTCTGGAGGGCCAGGGGGATGCTGTAGGGCAACATCTGCAAAGGACGGCTGTGTTTGCAGGGCTTGTTCATCAGGCAGAGTTGTGACGTTGCCACACACAGTACAGATGTGGTGTGGGGCTATGGGGCTGCCCACTCACACAGACACCAGCTACAGGCACTCAGAGCTGGAGTGCAGCAATGAAGGGTTAGAGGGGAACGGAGCCTGCCTTCACTTTCATGCCTTCCTTCCTACGACACGGCGGAGGTGCTGAGCAGCCTGGGCAAAATATCCAAAGGAGGACTCACCCTCTGTTCAAAAGTGAGTTGGGCTCTATGGATCCTTGGCCTCATGGAAAATCACAGCAGCTTCCTTAGGACAGGACCTGTCTTGGGCCAATTATTTAGAGAGCAACACACACATTAACACACAGACTCAAGAGCAAGAGAGAGAATGAGACAGAAAAGATGATTGATAATCATAATTAAAAGCCTATGAGACACTCATATATGATGCTTTGTTACTGGGGTAGGTTGTATTGTCTCTGTGCCAGTGAAACTTAATAGCAAGTCATTAGCCATCAAATCACTAATACTGATTTTAAATCAAATAGTGTCTCTTTGAGATTTATCTGTAAGAGCTTGGGTGTCTGAAAAATAATGTGCTACTTAATCATTAGACCAAGTAGGGGACAATAGGTCTGGTTCTGATTTAATTAAGTCAAATATTTGAAGTAATATCCATGAGATCAGGATTTGGCCTAGTCTTCCAGATTTTTATCTTTTTTTCACCCAGTGATTAAAGACAAAACCTCATTACATGTGATCAGCTGCTGTGGCATACTATTAAATGTAAATCTTTCAAAGTGTGAGAATGAGAAAAACAAAGTGGATTAAATAAAAACATGCCTTCCTTTTTTACCTTCCAGTACAATTTACATATACTCACCTTCCAGTTTATATTGTAAAAATAGTAAAAAACTAATTAAAATAAAATCACTTTCTAGCTAGCACTTTGAAAGGAAGCTTGAGCCTGGAGGGAATTTCACAGCTGAGCTGTAGGCTTCTGGGGAAAAGGAGGCTTTATAACACAAGTGCTGCTGACATAACTTTCAGTGCAGTGATGCTGGTAGTTCTTACAATGTGTGCAGGGTCTTTTAGCCTGAGAAGTGCTAAAATCCTTGAAGTCAGTTTGTTTTCAAAGGCATTGCTTTCCATCTTACCATGGGCAGGTTGCATTTAGGAGGATGTGTATTTGCAATCCATGATCTCTCTGACCAAGCTCTCTTTAGCTCTTTTTTTCCAGACAAAATTTTGTTTGAAGTGAGTGAGAAGCTCTGAACAGGGTATAGTTATATATAGTTATACAGCAAAGCCCAAATTACTGAATATAATGTGGAGGACCATAAAGGTTGCAAATTCCTGCATCGAGGAGGAGAGAGGAAGCATAGATGAAGCAGTTCATCTGTTTCCAGCACAGTACAAGTTTTCCTGTATGCCACATCACTACGGAGCATTCAGCGCACTACAGTAATGCAGCTGGTGTCTTGTTCATTCAGGCTGTACAGTCCTTATACATCATGTTGTATGACAGGTTATTATAGCAGACACTGGAGAGAGTCCTGGCTCCTCTTTCTTTGGTCAGTGGAAAAATTCCAACTAAGGATTTCATCTCAAAGATCAAACACAGGGAGAAACAGAAGAGTGAATGACGACATGGATTTACAGAGTTTCATACTATGGCCTCAGTGTTAGGGCAGGACGGTTCAGGTTAGCACAAATAAGGAAAGTTTTGGTGCTTTCAAAGACACTGGAACAGCAACAGTTGGCACTTCTTATGTTTTTTCTTGGGGGTACCTCTAAGAGATTTAATGTCACTTCACTGATAATCTGCAGCAGTCCTCTAGGATGCATTTGGCTAAGCTCCTTTTTACAGCCCTTGAGGCAGGGAGACAGGCACAAAAGCAAGACAGGTCACAGGGACACAGAAGCAGTCCTACATGATTTTAAAGTGAGATCTTCGAAGAGTTAGACTGGGTCTCCGGGACAAAGGGTTACACTGCTGTAATGTGTGCCAGAGAATCGCTAGTGACCATTCCCACGTCACTGCTCTGCAGCTCCACTGAAAAACAGCAACACCATCCACACAGGGATCCCTGTTCCCAATGGGCTTACTGATTTGTCACCTTGGCATGAATCGTCATTACAATTTTCCACCAGTACCTGCTTGTTTGTGAAGCGCCATCATGGAAAGCATAATGAAGAAAATGCAGCCACCTCACAGCAGTGCGTGGCACACGGTATTAAACATGTTCTCTTTAATGCCACACAAGGGACTTCTGTCTGAGTGACTTACCATACACCAGTCAGGGGCACCACTCCAGGCCTTGCTCTTGTAGGAAATCTTTGGGTCTGAATAGAAAGCTGAGCTTTCTTAAATTACAACTATCCACTGCCAAACCCACGCTATTTTTCCTGATGTGGGCTGTGGGCCTCTTGTTCTGCTGTTTGTAATCTAGAAAGTAGAAATCAAGCATCCTCCTTACCTGCCATTTAGCCTCCAGTTTCAAAACCACAAGCTTTTCTTTTCTTTGCCGTTAACTGTTTCCTCACTATTTATCCATTACAGCATTGTTGAGGGGAAATGTTCATCTTTTGCACTAGCATTTCACAGAAACAAAGCAGAGCCTTGAGGGTATGTCTGGGACACCGGGGATGTCTGCAGTGTCAGTTGGTTTCATATCTCTGGAAAGTCATGAAGCGGTGAAAGCCCGAATGGAAGCACCCTTCCCTGTGCCTAAGGGTTATAACCCCATCTGCTGCATAAGCCGCTGACCTCCAACTCCACACCATGTGTGGCCAGCACTAGGGGAGGATGGGCAGGCAGCTCTGCCAGAGCTGCTGCCCCAAGGACTTGACTGCAGATGGTCCATGGGAGCTGTCCTGCCTCTTTCACCTCTTGGGTCCGTCCCTTCAGGGTGGAATTGCAGCCCTCGAGTTGCAAGAAGATTCAAGGATGTGATTCTTCCTTACCTTAACTGGGAAGTGCTAGAAGGACCCAGCTAGCCATCTGGCTTCTCCATCAAGTTGCTGTCGCTGTGTCACAGAGGAGTCTTTAAAGTCAGGAAGTGACCTTGGATCACTGGTGTGGATAGGAAAGAGCTACTGGCCAAACTTTTCTGATTTCAGCTTCTTACGACCCCAAGAATATCACAAGTCTTTGCTGAGGGCTAAAAATCAGCCTACCAGAGAGATGACTTTTATTCAGAGACCTAAGCTACTTTTAAAACCTGGATTTTGGAAAGGCATGAAGCAAAAGTGAAAAATTCATGCTGCAGATTCCTGTTCAGCATTTATGTCTGTCCACAAGAAGCCCAGGAGTTAGTAAATCTGTCAGAGATGTTTTAATAACTCTCAGCTAAAGCCTAATTCACTAATCTCTCAATACCAAAAAGCTTCATTGCTGTGGAAAAGTAGATCCACTCAGTGCAAGCATGTATTTTTCTAAATGTGGGAGGATTACGAACACAGATAATCTCCTACTTCTGCTGCTGATTTATATTGTTTATTAGTTGTCATCTATTCCAAAAGCTCAGCTCTGACTACCAGCTTTTAGGTGGAATTTGTAGCATGTGTGTAATTATAGAGAGACACACACGCAGGGCTACACATGTACAGCCCTACATGTACAGTTTTCTGTGTTGCAGAAAGTGCTGTCCAGGCATTTCCATTAAAAAAATATATTAATTGCTGAAAACTTTCTCAGTCATTAAACTTTCTGGCTGAATTGTGGCAGATCTGAGCAAGTTGCTTCATCTCTCTGCTAAAGCTCTAGGGCTGGAAATGGGGAAAACAGACCCACATATACAGCTCTTCAAGGTTTCTCAGGTCCTGGAAGGAGAAGGACGGAAACCCCCAAGATAAAAATAGAGGACACAACTTGAGGCGTGTTCAAGGTTACGTAGGAAGTTCCTGATGACCGATACGGGTATTTCATCAGGCTCTGCCTGAGACATCGGGCTATGAATTTTCTGATAAGGCTAGATGGAAAACCAGAGCAGGTACACTGTTCATTGCACAGCTCTACAGTGTCCATCCTTCTCAAAGAAGAGGTAAAGGTCCTGAAAAAACAATTATGTGAGTGTGCAGTGACAGTCTGCATTGTGACGGGTACACACACACAGAGGGCTACTGGTGTGAAAACTCCAAGAGCAGCTTTATCACAGTCATTTCCCTGCAGCTGGTTTCACAGCCTTGAAAATCTGTGTGTTCTTCTAATATTTGACTTTTGGTATGGTGTTTTATGGCTTCATTTGTCATATAGTTTTATCTTAGGTACTGCCTTTATTTGTGCTTTAAACTGGAGCATATGTGGAGAAAGGGCAATAACTTGCCTATAATACGGGGCAGAAAGAACAATTTCCTTGCCTATTTTTGCACAAAACAGAGGCAAAATATTCAGTGTAAGAGAGTTTTGATGATACCTTATCTTTCAAGCCTTTCTCATATTTTCCAGTAATGGTGCTATTATGTATCTTTGATTCCTTTTATGATTACAGCCTGTGACATCCTAGTGCAGTGCATGAATTTATCCGTTTGCAATGATATGGAAGCTTTCATTTCCACTTCACTGCTTCCCTTATCTAGCAGCTGCCCATCATTCTCTGTCTCTTTGGCGTCTTCTCTTTTTCCTCACTTCTCACCCCCCTTCCCCCAAAAAGAGGAAATAACTTTTGGTTGAAAAATAATCTTAGTATGATAACTTTCTGACCCTGAGTGGAAATACTTGTTACAAATGGGACCTGCTTGCCCCATGTCAGTGAAGGGTAAGTTAAAGACAGCACCTAAAATGGAGAGTGCATAGGAGTCCAACAGAGGTTCACCAGGACTACCCTGTGCAGAACTGGCAAGGCTGCTGAAAGTGTGTGCCTTTGCTCACATAGGTGCTTTAATCACAGTGGACAAAACAATAACATTTTTCTTTACAGCCTGGTGGCTGTAAAGATGCAGGTGGCTTGGAAAGACTATTATTTGGTGATACGATACATGGTGATACGATACACAGGAATAACAATGATTAATAGATCAGAGAGGTCTGAACCCAGATCCCTAAACTCCCAAAGACAGCTCCTCATGCAGGGAGAGGGGAAGGGGGAAGGGGGAAGCGTGAAGGGAAAGGGAAGGGGAAAGGGAGGGGGGAAGGGAAGGGAAGGGGAACGGGAAGGGGAAGGAGAAAGGGAAGGGGAAAAGGAAGGGAGGACTTTTTCAGGAAGATACAGTACTTACCATGGATGTGGCCCATGGCCATGGCACAGAGCTGGAAGCTGACCTGCTGCAAAGTGATCACATTCTCTAGATCCAGGACGCTAGTGGGAGGCGTCTGAATACTTTTTTTTTTTGAGGAAATACTCTTACCATTGACTGTAGACAGAGTCTAGGAACAAGTCTCTGGCCTTGGCACATAAATTAAAGCTCTGTGAGCATTTACTGTTCCTCCCTCTTTCTTCTTTTCCACATGCCTGAACTCCTTTTTCAAAGAAACAGGTTTATTTTTCATAATCTGGTCTTTTTAAGTAACAAGGATAGAAAAGACTGAGGGAAGAGTTGGGCCCTATTGACTTAATGCCATTAAAGCCACGGGGAACTTTAAGTCCCGGAGGACTGTAGGCTTGAACCTCAGTTCTGTAATCTGCCTGCCACGAGCTGCAGAACACTGGTGATGATGGAGGGGTTTGTGGCTAAGGGACAGGTGTCAGAGTTGGGCAGTCTGAGCTCTGCCACTGCTCCCCTGTGTCACCTTGGCCAAATCACTAAACCCCCCCCCCCAGTGCTTCTCCTTACTGCTGTTTTATTGAACCCCATCTGCTCACAGCTGATGGGAGGTCAGTCAAAGCCACAGAGGACAGGCTGACCGCCATGTTTCTCTGGTTTCCACCTAGTACAGTGCCAAGGTAAAAGCAACCGCAATACCCTGGCAAAGGAGCTCCTCTGCTTCACCTCTCACAAATAGCTGTATGATTCACTTAGCAGCCTGCAGACCACAGCCTTTCCTGCTGTAAAAGGCTGCTTCATTGATTTCAGTAAGCACTTCAATCCCCTCCCCAGATAATTTAACCACAGGTGTATTTTATCTGCACATACTTTCTTGGAGTTACACATGACCTTACCAGAAGGAAATTTGGTTCATCGGGTTTTACCCTTTGATATATCCTCTGATGCAAAATATAGCTTAGAAAAGGTATACGTATCACATTCTCAGTAAAGTGAAAAAGCCACAACTTTTTCCATTAAAAAACCCTCCTTAGTCTTCAAAATTTTCTGGACAAAAATTAAACCATCAGCTTAAGTTCTATTTCCTTTTCCCTTCCCCAGAATGACATTAATTTCTCCTTCCACAAAGCACATACATCATCCTCAGCAGGAAGCCAGGTAGAGCACATTAGAGAAGAAATGATATAGTAGATTGGGGTTTATAAAGAGAAGAGGCAGTGCCTGGTTGGTCTAACCATGAAACATCGTCTGTCTGAGGTATGTTTAATCTTCTGCTATGCAGACACCTTCTAAGCAACTTATCTTCTTATGGGATATTTTTAATAGCCTTTTTGGAAGCAATGAATAAGGCCTTTCTCAGTGTCATGCAGTGATCCAGTATACTGCAAATCCTTCTAGCTGCTAGAGATGCACAGACCTCAGGAATTTCATGTTTAAAATAAATATTTGCTCACTGAGACTTGCTTGGAGTTAAGCATAAGGCAAGGTACTGCTCCAAGACAGTGCTTTGTTAGTGCAAGCCCCATTTAAATAGATTTTTTAAAAAGGAGACACAGTTTGGATTCCCATCCAGATCAAAAGCATCCCAAATTTAAGTAACATTTGGGTTGTAGGCTTTTTAAAAAACACACAGTATCTGTAGGCTGTAGCTAAAATACAATTTCAAATAGCTGCTGGTCAAAGAGGAGATGTTTATGTCTAACACAGACACAGTAGCTGATAAAGGTACTGGATGGCTCTTGAACTTCTACCTTCATCTTATGCTCCCGCATGATTCAGGGACCGATCTTGTGCTGGTGCTGGTGACACATGAGCGAGCAGTACAACATACACCTGGGAGAGCTACAAGTGACAGGGTGGAGGGACCACAGACACATTTAGACCAGCAGCTCCCACCTGTCTGGTAAGCTGGTTTCACCCAAGGAGATCTAATTAATTACACACACCAAGTGCCCTTGGTCACTTCATACAAAGCTGTCATTACCCGGCCAGGCCTGGAAGGGCATCTTTTCTAATCAAAACTGAAAGATGCGTTTATGAACTCAGCTTTTTCTTGTCTTGCTGCTGTTTTGGGGCATGATCCAAAAATCAGCCAAAAACTGCTGCAGTTGGATTTGTCTGAGCTAGTTGCCCTCAGCTCACTTTGTGCCCTGTAGAGAGAAAGAGCCACATTAGGTTAGCTAAGTTTCCTCTGCTCCCACTTGTTGACACCTTTGAAACAAACCATTGGTGACAGGCTACTGCTTTAACTGCCACCTTCAAAATGGGCAAATAGTGTTGCCTGTCTCCACCTCCCAAAGGTTATGCAAGATTTAATTCATCCATTCATCTGCTCACTCCTGTTGTAAATGGCTTTGAGATTCCTGAAGGGGAGGAAATTGGCGGGTGTGCGTCAGGCCAGGTTAGCTCACCCACCCTTTGTTATGGTGCATCTCTGATCATCTTTCAGAGGAAACCTTGTGCTCAAACCAATGCTAAACTCAGCAGGAGTGAAAACCTTGCATTGCCTAAAAAATAATATTTCTCTTTTGACATACACTAATATGCTCATTCCTCATAAATGTTGGTGTTTTTACTTCTGCTCAACTTGAGATCTCAGCCGTGAGTAAAAATATTGCAAGAAGAAAAAGAAAAGACCTTTCTGGACTGATCTGTCACTTGCATTTTTGGTGTTGCAGATTGTGTGGGTTGAGGCTTAGAGGTTTTCCCTGAAAGTTGGTTTGCTCTGGTGGGCATCTTTTTTCCTGCTGTATCTTCATCTTTGCAGCTTGTGCTCTCCCACTGCCAGTCCAGGGACTGCCTGAGTCCCAACAAAGCCTAAGGGGTGCTTTCACTCTAACAGCCTCCTGAGGGCCTGGTGCTATCAGCAGGCCAGCAACAGGAGGGCGTGTCCTGGATGAAGCACTAATGTCAGGAGGCATTTGCAAATGTTTCTTTTTTGGCTGCAGCTGGTGGTAGGGACACAGGCACACTGGCAACTGGTGAAAGTAGGGGAAGCAGCACCCTCAGTCACACCAGCTCATGCACCTTTCCCCACCTTCTCGTCCAGGGGATTTTCCTGCCAACATGGGAAATAGGGCTTGAGCTGCCACGCAGAGAGCTGAGGGGTGCCAGTGGCTGCCCATCCTCCCTACCACCCTGCAGCTGCCGGCTGGGACACGCTGAACCCAAACCCATGTTTCTGCCCAGCCTTGAGTTCTCCCAAGAGGGGTGAGACAAGATGCACCTTATGCTAGCTGTCCAGGTCCCCTGCTCCCCGAGGGCAGCTGAGTGACGCTTTGCTGCGGCACAGACCCTTTGCAGGGTCTTTTTCAACCTTTGAGCATGTTGAACCACCTTCCTCCCCTCCCAGCACTTAAAATGAAGGAAAATAACAGCATCATGTTTTTAACCGACGCAACTCTGCTTTGGTGCCAAATTTTATTGTCATCAGTGTTGTTAGCTTCTTATGGTGGAGCCATCAAGCTGGATCCTTCACCACATGCGCACACAGAGACCCCGCTGGCGTCACCGGGGCCCTGGCTGCTGCCCTGGGTATGAGTGCTACCAGAAACACAGTAAGGATGGGGTCACAAGTCCTTACTCTTTTGTAACTCTAGGTTAAGAAAAGTTTATAGCCACTGTTTGAAAATGCAATGATAACATTATGCTACTTCTGAGGGTTTTGTTAGGGTTTTCTTCCAGCAGGTCCCACACAATGCAGTTAAACCAGCTACCGTGAGGGGAGGAAGCACATACAGGGTCACAAAAAAATGGCCAGGATGGGGCTCAGATAGACTGTGTTTCTCTTGGCTTCCCGTGTGTGTGAGTGACAGTGCCCCTTTTGACAGCTTCTGTTTCTCTGTGAGAGAAGGGAGGTACTGCTTGGGCACAACTCATCTTTCATAGGGATAGGCTCTGGCTCTTGGCAGAGTTCCTGGAGTTTGACTTGTTCCTGCATAGCAAGCTTGAGGAGCGCTGCTTAACACACTGAATTTTCTTAGGAAAATAGAAATATTTTCAGCTGAAATTAGCATTAGGAAACTTCCATTGCCATGCAATATGTATATATATTTAAGGTACCACTGAAAGGAAATATACTGACATGAGGAAAATGTCCAAGAAAATTATGAAGCGCATTAACAATATTCCAATTAATTAATAGCAAGTGACACGGGAAGGAAACATTTGATGCGGGACCATCTGCTCGGAGCTGTGGCAGTTCTGCAGCAGGGGGTGAGCCGGTGTGCAGGAGCTGTGAGTAAGCAAGGGCTTCCTGCTGCACTTTGACGCAGGTGGCTTTGTAGCTGTGAAAGGAGATTTTTGAAGGACACGGGAGTTTACTAATTAAAAAGATAAATCTCCTGAATTGCACTCCTATAATTACATTGTCATTACAGCAAACGCAGCTAAATTAACTTACAGGAGCACAGCTTTTGCCTTGCTCCACTATATTTACATACAAATCCCTTCATGTAGTAGCCCCTTGACTGCTTTGTTGCCTTGTTTAGTACCATATGTTTCCTCCTGTACACTCCAATGGGTAAATCCAGTCATTTTAGTAATCCAAATAACTACATCACAAAGTCCAGAACATCGATTTTGGTCATATGGTGCTCTGTCTCCCCAATGAAAGGGGAGTCTGACTCACTGCCTGAGCTCAGATCACTTGTCAGAACTCATCTTTTCTCCTTAAATCATTGTATTTGGTATTCTTCTACCAGAGCAACACACTCAGACCTTTACCTCTTGCAAAGCTCAGCCCTGCTTCCCCACAACTCAGCATTGTGCCTTGGGATTGTTTTGTGTGGCTCTTTGTGGTGTGATTTAAATGAGGCTGGTTTGTACCATGTGAAGTAAAGCTGGTTTCTCCTGAAGCTGGGAAGCCAGGAAAATGTTCAAACCAGGAGCAGAGGAAAGGAACAGCAATGCCAAAGCCCCAGGCTTTGCAATGAGAAATGTAAGCATGGTTAAGAACAGTCCCGTTTCATTTCCTGTGCCATTTGGGTGATGTCCCTGTGAGCTGGCAGGAAGGTGAAGGGACTGTGCTGCAAAGAGCACCGTGTGGGACAGAGAAAGGGAAAACCTTGTTAAATGTGTCTAATATCAGATGCTAGAAAAAAAAGCATCTGACTTCCAGGAAAAATTATATGACACAAATAACTATACATTTCTAGTCCTCATCTCTGCAAAGATAACTTTGAAAAGCTTGATAGACTTAAACCATTTTTTTAGCACTGCAGAAAAGGTGTTAAACTATACTTGTCTCAGGTTTGTCCTGTAAAGCAAGACTCTGCTGGAGGATGCCAAACCCATGTAACGTTTGGAAGAGCTGGTTTAGCTGTGGGCTTCCTCACAGGCCGCTCATCTAGCGGCTCCCTGCAAGCCTGGGGTTTCCCAAAGCAACATCTACAAATTTGCCCCACTGTACCAGGTCCCCTGCACTGCAGGTCTGGGGCTTGGCCATGTAATGAAGAGCCCCATGCACCAAGGCTGAGCTCAGTGCCTGGGACTGGGGCTCCGGAGTCAGGTTGATCTTGACCAGCCAAACCAGCTGTTTACTGCTCCTGAACTGAACCAATGTTTTTCTTCCCAGGGCTCTGCAATTTGCTGTGGCATCAAAACTAAATCCAGGCACCAGATTTATTTGACACAAAGGCACAACCATCACTGGTTGTGCAACAAGAACTGGGTTTCAATGACCAGCCTGCACACACCAGGAGGCACACGCAAGTGTTGCGTTTGTGCTGCCAAGCCTGATGTGTGCCATCTTGTGCTACCTTGCAGCATGGGATGGTTGATGATGCAGTGGTTCGTGGTGGCTTGAGTGGCCCCGGTGCATGGGACTTGCTGGTATTGCTTAGGAAGAGAGCACCAAGGTAATTGCCCAGGTCTGCTCCCCAGACCTGGTGGCTGCCTCTGACTACAGGCAAAGGTGCTGATACCCAGTGGTTGCTGCTTTGGTGAAGTCTATAAGAAAGCTGCTAGAAGGAGAAAAATGAATGAAAATCACCCTCTTTCCTCACCTCCCTCCGTCACCATCAGCTCCTCAGTCCTCATCTCTGCTGAGAGAGGTGAGGAAATGTGCTGCAACCAGCAGCCTCAGCATGGCTGAATTAGAGGCTCCAACACGGTGTCTAAGGTGGGTGGGGTGGGAGGAGGCCCTGAAGGTGAGAAGGAAGCTGCCAGACCAAAGCAGAATGAAATGCAGAGGAAAGGGGGAAGAAGGCATGGCTGATCCTGACATTCTCACCAAAGACAGGCATGCACTCCCTTCCCCGAGGCAGACAGAGGGAGACTCTCCAGGCTGCAGATGGGCCACTGGTGGTGGGGCACTGCCTGAGCAGGAGACACGCATGTCTAAGTGGCCCCTCCATCTCAGTGGGAGCAATGCCTCCGATTCACACATGCTGAGCAGGACAGCGCTGCCTCCCCCTGCTTGCCAGGGCTGCTGGTGGGATCCTGCAGCGGGTGCAGCCTCTGCTGATGCCAGACATGGTCCAACTGCATCCTTCGAATCAAGAGCAGGGAGCTCCCAGACATTCTGGAAACAAGCACCTGGGAGGCTCAGTCACTGCCAAGCAGAGTTTTGAGGGGGCACCAATGGTTGTGCTGGCCAGACCTGAGCTGGAAGATAGGTAAGCATTGTCCTGGCAGAGCGAAGTACTACCTCCCAGCAGCCAGGCAGCCCCAAGGGCAGCATCCCCAGCTGCCTGCCACTGCTATTGATAGAAAATGTGAGGCTTGGGACTGAATCCTGCCTCCTTATTTCCCCTGAGCAGCCTTCTGATGGAGCAGAGAGGGGATCTGCTATTTAAAAGCCTTATTAAACTGTCTGGGGTCACAGTCTGTAACATGAGGGGTTAAGAGTCACACAGATTTCTAATCCCAAGGCTTTTAAAGGCCTAGAACTAGAGAGGAGATTTTAATTTCATGTTGCAAGTCAGTGCAACAACAGCTTCAAGCTCTTTGTATGTCTTTGCAATTCTTTCTTTTGTGAAATGAAGAAAAACAAAAGGAAGATGACTCGCTGTTTATCTGGCTCGACGTCCAGCTACATGTCAGAAATATCCATAGGTCAGCCAGGTCACGCTCATATGGAGCGAGACACCCTCCCTCGCTATGCTCTTTTATAGGCACAGGATCTTGGTCCCAGGAGGAAGGATTTTATCCCTTGCATAACATACAGTTAATAATCAACAAGGTCAGATGTTCCACTAGGATGGGGCTGTGGGTTAATCATGGCCTTTGGTAGCCAGGTTTCAAGAGGAGTGACACCATTCTGTGTCCCTTGTGTTGCTCTACAGGAAATGTGGGTGAATGGAGAGGAGAGAACGAAAGGGAAGAGGACAAGGAAAGCATCACGGGGTCACAGTTCGGAAAGGATCTGAACCTGCCACACCTTTTTCAGCAATTAGCCAGCTCTGAAATAGAACATGGGCAAGTTCGATACCATTGTTCGTTGCTCTGCTCTTCAGAGGATCTGTCTGCTGAGAGCCAACATAGGAGCTTCCTTCAGATGGTTTTATTTCTGACTTCAGAACAAGAAATTAAAGCTGAGTGTTCAGCTCCACTGTTGAAGGCTGCAATGGCATTTTGTCTTGGGTGACTTTTGTCTGGCCCAGTCTGTCACAGCTTCACTTTGTGTTCAGTGATGGCAACTACAAATAATTTCTTATTCCTTGTAGTTTTTTCCTGAGGGTCTCAGGGAAGAGGATCATCATAAAGAAGGGCAGAGAGGTCACCACCTTTCCTTTTAACCGGTGGAAAACTCTATACATTGCACACTTCATTGCCCTTCAGTGCCCCTGATGAAAGCAGATATATGAAGCTTTGCAGCACTAGAGATGCACAGGTACCATAAACTGGGTACTTGTGAACACAAATTTCGGCTCCCCTGTTTTCAGAAACTACACACAGTAATCAGACAAACGGCAGCTCTGCCAGCCTCTGGCTTCATATTTCTTCTCCGTAAGTGCACCTGAACAGGTTAACAGAGCCCAGCACAAGCTTTTCAACACTACCTGTAAATAACCTGGAAATACCAAATTGTCCTGCTGTACTGGTTCCCCACTTGGCAAAGCAGAGACCTTCGCAGTCCTCACACTGCCACTGTGATATACTTGTATGCAGTTATTTTATCTCTGCATTGCCCGTCAGCTCTCCTCATGAATCCCACATTGTTAGCACCATATGGATACAAAATAAAAGACGATCTGGCATACAGATGGAAGTAAAAGAGGCAATCGCAGGTGAAAAGTCTGATGTACAGATACAATAGAAATAGGATGCTGGGCTGAAAGCAGTCACTGGAGGCATCGTTCTTGTTCATTCTTCCTTCCTGCTGCAAGGCAAGAGCAATGCTCCTGATTCCCCCTGGGTTGCGGGGCAGATAAGGTGCTATTCAGCATGAGAAAGTGCCTCAGGGCACAGTCTGCTCCCTAGTTACCTCTGAGGACCCACTCGGCAGCTGTCCTTGGCCAGGTGGCGATGGCTTTCCCCTCTGCTCAGCCCTGCTGCCAAGCCCAGCTACCAAGCTCAGCATTGCTGACTGCTGTAGGCTGTGTCAACAGATCAGTCACAACATCGCCACCCTCTCCCCACTGCTCTCCCTGACCCACCTGTGTGGCAGGCTCAGGAGCCAGGAATCAGAAAGGCAGGCATGTCCAGCAAAGCCACCCTCCAGGGCTTGCTTTCTCTTCCCATGCAGCGTGGTAAAGGCTTACTCCCCAGGTCCCACCACACGAGAGAGCTGCAGAAGTAACCACAGTGCCTGGTGGTTTGCACAGTGACCGAAACCAGATCCACCCCCATTGCAGACTAAGGTGAGGAACTCTTTTCTAAGTGTCCGTGTACCGAGGTATGTGTATGCTTGAATACTCGGGCAATGCTGTTACTGCCGGCCACAAAGACGAAAAAAAAAAAAAGGAGAGAAACAAAGCCAAGCCTTTCCATGTCCAGTACCATCCTGTGAAGCAGGCCATGCATTTAAATATGGCTTCAGGCCTGGGTAATCTCAGATCAGTTTTTTTTACTGAGAGCATTTCTTTTCCATTTTTACTTCATGTATTTTCTGCACAGTAACCCTGGCAATGGAAGGAGTGATGAGTTTGTATGCCTGTCATGCTATCTTGAGCTGTTTCAGGAGTCTCCTGGAGAGAACATTTTACTGTAGACCTTTGCTTTTTAGTATATTGTACTTCTTTATTGTTTGGTTTGGTTGGTGTTTTTTTCCCCCTGAAAAGTGTTTATGGGTTACTCCTAAAGTAAGAGTGTATCTGCATTGCTGTCATGCAACAGACTTCCCTATGGGCTGATTTGACCAGCACCAAGCTCTGTCCTACTGCAGCTACGTGATTACCACTGCTAGAGCCAGTTGAACCAGTCCTGGCTCAGGAACTAGCACGCTAATCTGGCCGTGTCTGTGCTGCCTGACCCAGCTGGGTATCACAGGAGAGCACAGCTTGGTGGCACGGGGAGCACCCCCTCACCAGATATTTGGACTCCTGAGATCAAACATGAGAGCAAAGTTATCACCAGGAGATGTGGCTATGGCAGCAGGGGAAAAGCATAGTTACCTTCGTCCCTTCCCTGGGGGGAGGAAAAGCTTGGGCTGTGACTTTCAGGTGAGTGGAGGAGGCATAACATCTTCCAGAGGATTTCCATCCGTTTGTCCTCCAGCACATTGATGAGCTGCCCCTGGTGTGGAGACACAACAAACAGCACTGCCAGAACTCCTCAGCACATCGTGGTGGTCTTTGCAAAGCCCCAGGAAAGAGTTTCAAGTATGCACAGAGCTCTGCCTTGAATATTGTCTGTAGCTGCTGTTTGCCAAATCACACAATGAGTCTGTCTCTTCTCAGATCCATTCAGCTCCAGTTTTCAGCCCGTATGGTCACAGCTCACGACCATCTTGATAAGGCGTTGTGCCCCTTCTCATAAAGGTTTTTTAAAGACACAGTGCAAAAGCATCTGGAATGTGTTGGAGACCTATGCCATCACCGGCATCTTGGGAAGTAAAAGGCTGGAGGCAAAACTGGTAAAGTTTCATCATCTTGAGTTTGTAAAGCCAAAATCACACAGAGCTGTCATGCCTTCTTTTCACTTCTCAAGCAGCAGCATGCTGGAAAACTTTTTTTCTTTTATTATATTTGCTGCAGGTGTACAGAGCTTGATAATTAAGAACAATGGCATACTCAAGACACATCCACCAAACCTTGATTACTATAGATGTTTCTCCTCAATTTAAATTCAGCTGAAACTATATTTAACAGGTTTTTGTGTTATTGCTATTGTCATACAAAAGTTCTTGGCAGCTGTAGGGACCAGGGAGAGCTGGCTGACTGAAAAGCAAAGTGGCATCTAGCTCTTCTTTCACATCCTTTCCTCCTAGCTCCTGCTTCCTCTCCTGCCAGAAGCCCACACACTTCTCTCAGGGGTGAAGTGCATTAGTGCTGTAGAAACTCAATCTAGCAGAGTATATGAAGCCTTACAAAATATAATTTAGATGTATTTTAAGATGGACTAGTAACGTCACTTATTGTTGAGACTTCCTCAGTTGTAATGGTATAAGCTCTTTTTGTCTGCTGCTTATAATTTTGACAAAGGCTTTAAGGCTTTGGGTCCTGAAATTTTCCATGCCCCTGTGTCCTTTCCACAGTGAGGAAGAGCTTCAGCCAGAAAATCTTATCTGTTTTTGGAAAATAAACCATATCTGTTTTTGGAAAATAAAACTCAAAAGAGCATAGCCAAGCAAAAATATTCCACTAAAAAATTGCCTATTTTTGGTTTGGTTTAAAAAACCCACAGCAGTGTAGTTCAAAGTCAAAGTCTGAAACCTGCAGCAGGAGTTGCCTTTTGTCAGTGACAATTTTCATTTTATTATCCCCATAAAAAGCTGCCTCAATTTGACCATAATGTCAGTTTGACGAAGCTCATTAAAGACTGCTAGCTGCTTGGTTAGCTGTGGGCAGAATCTGGCCAGGGAGAGCATGACGTTCCCACGGCGGTGGGTCTGTTCTCACAGCAGTTTAGCAGGCAATGGCAAGCTGTCCTCTGCCACAACATCTGGCTGCCTTATGCCAGTGTTGTGCCCCACACCGAGTCCCCTGCCCTGTTCTCTGTGACCCCAGCAGGGCAGATGGGCAACACCTCCTGCACAGTATGTTTTGGTGTGGAGCCTCTGAACCTCTGAGCCTCTGGAAGAGCTCGTGAGACCCTGCAGTGCCTTGCAGACCACGACACGTCCTCAGTGCTCTGAGGGCACACGGGGGCTGGGCTGTGGCAGATCACCCTCACCTTCTATGAGCCCTGTTCCCCTGCTTACCTCTCCATTAGCATTCTCCTTTGGGTCATGGTCACTAGAAACGAGAAGCTTGCTTCTTCTGACCTCTCCAGCTACCTTTATTCTAGTGTATGAAACAAGGCCAGGGTGTGCGCTCAAACACCAGCCTTTGATCACCCGCACACAATTTCCATGCTCCTTGGCATGGTTGTTGGTCTTTGGCCAACAGTGCCTGGGCACAGTTCAGTGGCACATGCCAGGGATGACTCTCCACAGACAAAGCCTGCCCAGGGGCAGGAGAAAGCCTTGGTGGGCAACACAAGCTGTGCCATATCTCTTAGCCTTAGGAGCAGAGAGACATCCTGGGTTTCATAGCTAAAACTTCAGTGGTGTCACTGCGGGGTGCAGGCAATGTGAGACTGGGAGGGTGCTGCCCAGCTCCAGGCAAAATAGGCAAGGAGAGTTGCTTGGGAGAAGGAGCAAGGAAGGCAGGAAAACTAAGAAGATTGCATGCTCCATCACACATGTTCCCCATATAGCACCCTCAGTGCAGAAAAAAAGGGATTTGGAGCATAAATTCCAGGTAGTCAAAGTATAGAAGATGCCTGTGTGAACCCAGTTTTTCCTTTTTCTTTGCTCATTAATTGCAGTCTTTAGAGCCATTTATTCAGTCCCTGTAGCACACAGTATACGGACACCTTGTGGATGCATCATGGTTGGGTAGAGAGGGAGTCTCTTTTGGTGAAGAAACTAGAGTGAATGGTGAAGAAAGGGATTTCAGGAAGAGATGGACCAATTTCATGGAGGTTAACTGATCTGAATGCTGTTCAGGAGCACTAGATGTTAGCCCAGCTTTTGCCATAAGATTCCTGCACAAAGCTGAGAGTGTCAGCCCAAAGGTCATCACAGTTTCTTGTTTTCTGCATACCTAACTTGAAATTTGGGTTTGGTTAGTAGCAGAGATGAGCCCTCAGAGACACAAAGCTTTTCCTTCTGTCTCCCATTCCTCAGTCTCATGGGGTTGTTCTGGAAAGAATTTAACTGATGCGTGAAGTCCTTCCATGTCATAGTGATGAGTCCCAGAGAAGAACCTGGATGAAAAGAATAGCTCCCGTTTGACAACAGTGCTTACACAGCAAACTGCAAATAAGGCATGGGGCCATATACTGAACAAAGTACCAGCCAGTTGCTTCTAAAGCCACTTTTGTTTTTTCTGTGCACTCAGGCAGTCAGAGGTGTAAAAGCAATTTGAAATTTCTCTTCCTTGCAATGCCTGCAGGAAGTTTGACAGTGATAAGGAGCCCGGTGCTCTAGGTTCCTGGCTTGCCTTGTTGATGGGTGCTTTCTTCCTCCACTCCTTTGTGGTTTTGGATCTATCATTTTCCCCATCTACCACTTTGGGTCAGGGAAGGGGCACGGGATGGCTTGTATTGATACAGCTCTGAGCACAATGGGACCCCCAGCCAAAAACAAGTTTCAGAGGTTACTTCAATGTGTATCCTGAATGACTGGGATAATATAAACGTGTACACAAACCTTGTGCCAGTCTTCTCTCTCTCTTCTGTAGCTTCCTCTTCGTCTCCTGTTTTCCCTCTTTGCTTTAATGAAGCTGCAGCTCTGCAATGTTGTAACTTGGATCATCTCTGTGCCCTGGCTTACAGCCAGCCCGGGAAAGAGTTGTGATGGGAGAGCTGTCAGGACACCGGGCTGCAGCAGACGGGTGGGCATGGGAACGGGGGGCAGCTCTTTGTGCTGGTTACAAGCAGCATGCAGTAAACTCCCAGTGTGAGATCTGTGTCTGACAGCTCAGGGAATATTAAATGTGGGCCTCAGATCTTGGCCCAGTAAAACTTAACATCTCTTTTTATCTTCAAAGCACTTCATAAATGTTAACGATTTCACCCTCATAATACCACCCCGAGCTGGGCGGGGAAGTTAAAGTCTCAGTAGGGGAAGAGCTGAAGGAGTTGGGCACTTGTAATTCATGCTGGAGTTTGTGAAGCATTTAGTTCCCCCTGAAATGCTTCAGCACAAGTCAGATTTTCAGATGGGTTCTGAACTCACCTCCAGAACTGCAATGGAGCTTCTGCAGTGCCTCCTTCCCTCTGCTGGAAGATGACTTCTGGGGCTATGCTGTCTCCAGCTCAGATCTGCACTGAGACAAGGAGGCAGTGATGTCATCTCTCACAGGGGGTGTCTGTCCCTCTCAGGGGCAACTTCTAGAGGTTTTTTTTTTTTCCCTGTCGTCTTCCCCAGCTCTCAAACTGGGAACCCCCTGCCTCTGCCGAGAAGCGTTGACCCCAGCAGCCGAGCACTGCCCTTTGCTGAGCTTTATTGTGCAAGTGCAGCGCTGACACCAAAAAGCCCTCACAGCATGAAAAATGTGCCCTCTGGCCTCTGGCTCACCCTGCCCTTGTCACCGGAGCATTTCCTTTCTGTCACTCATCAAGCTGTTGCACGAGCAAAGCAGAACCTCATTGTTTCTCCCAGTTTCCTGCAGCCAATCTGCCTTCGTGCACAAAATGAGCTGTCAAGCGCAGCAGCTAGATATACAAAAGGGCCCATGCTCTTCCACAGAGGCTGCATTCCCAAATCCCTCCCCTTTTCAGCCAACAGGACACTAGCAACAGGAAAATGCTCATGCCAGAAACATCCAAGCTAAGGCAACAAGTGCTTTGCATGCTTCTCCAGCTTGTCTGCACCACAAGGAAAGGAGAGGCAAGGTTTTGGATTTTTCTGTCCTGTGCTGCTTGCTATTTGCTGAGTTGACTCCTCTCTTTTTCAACAACCTAATTTTGCTCCCACCATGTCTCCCTGCCACCTGTGTGACTGTGTTTCTACAAGCCCACTTCTACAAGCCAAGCCAGGCTTCAGGGCTTCCCTTCTCCCCACAGGCAGGGTCCCCTCCTGCCCGATCCTGCCAAGTGCTGGCTGGTGCTCCCCCAGCCTGCCCCTCGCCAGCGCTCTTCTGGGAGAGGTGCAGGTGGCACAAGGATTCGCTTGCTTTGCTGAATAAGATGCCACGTAGCAGAGTCATCGCCTGACACACAGCCCCGGGATGCTCACTTGGGCAGCATGGGGTGTTGCACTCCATTCACTTCGCACTGAACAGTTTACAGGAGGGAGAGCCCTGTCTTCTTCTGCCCACACAGCCAGTACAGGGCAGCACATTTAGGATAAGCCTCTCTACTCTCAAGTAGCTCACAGGGAAACTTTGCCTTTCCTTAGCAAGAAGAGCAGGATGTGTCTCGCAGTGGCTTGACACTTCAGATCGGGGAAAAGCCTGTGGCTGAGGGATGTCAGACTCATCCCTTTGCAGCAAGCGGCCAGAGACCTGCTGGCCTAGAGGTGCTCTCAGAGACTCAGGCTCGGATAACAGTGCTGTGATCTGAATCAATGTTTCCCCTTCCAGGATGTAAAATCTTGCTAGCAGTGCTTAACTAGGGCACCCGTTTTCCTCCCTCATCCCCACGCTGACTGAAGAGTCGTGAAGCAATTTCTTTTCCAGTAGCAAGACTCCTTCCCCTCAGTGCACAGCTCTGCAGCTGCTCACTGGAGCCCAGTCCAGGATTTTGGCCTTTGGGAATGATAATCATTTCTAAATTATTTTCCATTTTGCAGAGTGCATCCTGAGCACACAGCCCTGCTTGGGGCTCTTCATGTAACACCTGGGGCCTTTATTTCCTCCCATGCTCCCTGACATCCCAAGAGCCTCCTCCGAACAAAGCCCCAGACAAACAGCCAGGAAGGCTTTTCAAGAGCCTGTGCGTGCTCTGAAGTGGAAACTGCATTTCGCCCGCAGTTCCCAGGGGGTCAGGGCCTGAGAACTTTCGCACTGAAGAGGAGAGTAAGCCGGGGCACACAAGGGGCTGCTGACCCTTCCCAAAAAGGAAAGGAAGGGAAGGCATCACCAGGAGCTATGCCTCAGTGGGGCACAGCAGGTGGGCTGTGATTTGGGAATACTGCAGTGCGAACAAAGGTGCTAAGTAGGAGAGAAGAGAGACTGCCAAGTGCCACAGCTTCAGTAGCAATTCATGGATCCAGCAGACGAAGAGGCTCTCATATTTTTTGGATGGCTGCTATGGTTTTGTGTGGTGCATTTTTTTGGTGGCAGGGGAGAGGACTACAGAGCTTGCCTGGGGCTCATGGAGATTTAACGGTGGAGCAGATTCCACCCTATAGCCCGTGAGAGGGACCCCGCCGTGGAAGAGGTGGCTGTGCCCAAAGGAGGCCACGACTCCCTGGAAGGGGCTCATACCGAAGCAGTTAGTGGAGAACTGCGGTCCATGAGAAGAACTCACGTTGGAGTAGTTTGTGAGAGACCCCGGGCTGGAGCAGGGAAGACTGAGAGGAGCCCTCCCCTAAGAAGGAAGGGTTGGCAGAGACAGCACGTGATAGACTGACCACAACCCCCATTCCCTGCCCCCTCCACACTGTTGGGGGGCAGGAAGGTAGAGAAATCAGGAGCAAAGCCTTTGGGCCCGGGAAGAAGGAAGGGGTGGGGAGAGCTGCCTTTTTGAGATGTAGTTCTCTTTCTCATTATCTTGCTCTGGTTTTTATTGTTAACAAAGTAAATTGTTTTTGTGTTTTCCCTAAGTCAAGTGTGTTTCTTGCTCGTGACCATGAGTGGTGGGTGAAGCCTTCCTGTCCTTGCCTCAACCCACGAGGTTTTTACCTTCTGGCGTTTTTTCTGGTTCTCCCTCCCATCACACCAGAGGGAAGGAGAGAGCAAGAGGCTGCATAGTGCTTATTGACAGGTGGCCTTAAACCACGACAGTGGCGTACAGTGACCTCGCTGCAGGTTTGGGAGGGGTGAGCCTGCCAGGTAGAGACCTGCCTTCTGTCCACGGCGAGACCAGGCAAACAGCACCAGGAGGAAGGGTTCCCCCTTGCCTTGCAGGGATATCCATGCCACTCTCAAGCAACTACCTACAGACAGGTGTGCTTGCTCTGCTTAAGCCACTGGCTCAATTGGTGAACTGGTTGTCTACCTTTAGAAATACATAGTTGCCCTTATTGTCCCGCCTCGTGCCAAGGAATGCAACAGCTCTGATCTGACCGAAAACACTTTTCCCCTTCCAGATTATCAATAAAACCTTCCCCTCCAGTCCCTTGCTCTCTGCCTGGCTTGGTGTGGTGCTTCATCCTGGCAAGCCAAAGCAAAGTCAGCTGTCCAACTCTATGGGGAAATGATTTTGCTGGCATACCTCAATGTGCGGCACCCAGGCGTCATCTAGAGCTCTGCCACTGCCTGTCATGATGGCTCTGCTTTTATTCAGCCCATGACTTAGGGACAGATTTTCAGAAATACTTAAAGGTTGCAATTTACAGATAAGAAGTGCAGGTTGTCTTGAAAATCCCCTAGCCACTTACCTGCTCTGAACACTTATGTTTCTAAATGTATTTGAAAACACTGGCCCAGAGATGTTCAAACAACAGCAGCAACACCCCCACACATACCCTAACTAACTTCCAGGCGTTTAACAAAGTGACCCTTGACAGGTCCCAAATGGACTGAAATGTGTTGCCCTGGCTCAGATTTTTAATGAAACAAAACAGCAGCTGAGAACATCAGTCACAGCAAAGACTGTTTTGGCAACACAGGGAAACTGGGTTAGGTCATGTGCAAATGGCATATGTGAAATTACTCCTTTAGTTACAGGCTGAAATTTGTGTATCATCTCACACAGAAAGGACTATTTTTTTCCCCCGACTAAGTATTTTAAGAACTTTTAAGTTAAAAAGGGAGAAGGGGAGCTGATGTGAAGGGGTTATCATCAAGCAATGAAGTTTGGGTCCTGTCGCATGTCACATGTTGAGAGGGTGGGGAGGAGAAGGGAAACATGGCAAAAAAAAGCCTCCAACAGGAGACCACATCCCCAAACACAGCCAGATGAACACGTATGTGCATGTGTATATGTGCCTGTGCATAAAACACTGGCAGGATCCAACTGTGCTTACTGTTCCTCCCAGAGGTACTATTACAGCAGCACTTCTAACTAGGAAAATTTTATGGCTTTAAGCTGATGGAGAGACAGGCGGTAGTGGAAGTCAGGTGGGGGGGGGGTGGGATCCCTTAATGCCAGAGCAAAGGGAGAAAAGGAAGGGTTTTTTCCTCTGTCTTTGCAGAAAGGTTGCCCTTGCACAATGCAATGCAATGAGGTTTTACCCCTCTTCTCTTTCTCTTTTCAGTTTTGCTGGGCAATGCCAGGATCCAGGCCCCACTATTTTACAGGAATATCCACTACATAGCCCCTCGTGCAACCAGGGTGTCCAGTGAAACTGCTGATCCATCACTTCCCCTATGTGAGGCTGATGCCTACGCACTGCCATCAACATTTTCATGGACAGCCAGGCCACTGCAAGGAGCCAGATTATGCTGGGATTTCACTGCATCACCACATCTCTACTTCTCGAACGGAGCTATGGGCTCAGCGCATTGTGGGACTGCTGATCAAGATACCAGTTTTGCTGGGAAAAATATCCAGGCCACAGTGTCCTTGAGAGTTCTGCTGCAGACCCTCTGCCCCCAGGTCCCACCATTGCCCTACATGACAGGCTCGGTGGTGCTGCAATGACATTCTCAGTGGTGCTGCATTGCCTGGCCCTTGCCCCATTCACAGATTGATAGAAGCATGAAGGGGTGGGCAGACTCATCCCCCCCACCTCCCTCAAGGTGTTTGTTTCTGGGAGGCTGCAGCTGTAGCTGGCCTCATGAGCTGGCCCTTGGCCAAAACCATGGCTTTGGTGAGATCACTGCCTCAGCAGGATCAAAATAAAGTGGACAGCTGAGAAGCATAGAAAACTCTAAGATTTGCTTCCAAGAATAATCTCCTTTTATTGCTTTTTTTTTCCTTTTTAACAGAAATATATTAATGGCAAGTATCTAGTAAATTATTGTAACAGATACGAGCCAAATATACACCAGAAATCTGCACCATGAGACTATTCCTAGCAAACGCTATTTCTGTCTTGCCATTCATTGAAAGTACACATCAATGTTCCTGCATTGTCTTGCTGCTACTCAGACAGGGACCCTTTCTTTCACCGCCAGAGCACCCAGATGCTCAGTATGGCACAGGCCCGTGGGAAGCACTGAGAGCCAGGGAGGGAGCAGGGAAACAGGGTGTGTTTCCAGACCCCATGGGAGCTGTGTGGAAAATGCATCTCTTCCAGTTCTGGTAGTGTAAGGACAAAGGAATTGAATTGTTACACAGAAGAGTGTAAGAGAAAAAATTCTGAGTAAAATCAGTGTTCTGTCATGGCACCTCCTTAGGATGCGCTTTCCACTTCTTTTTTTACTTATTTATTTTTCACTACCTAGGTTTCATTTATGTTTTACACCCACCGTATGGCCCCAGCTGTGCCACTGCTGAATGGACCTGGCTTCTAGCACTCACAAACCCATAGCCCTGACCACCCTAGAAGCCACCCACCTCCATGGCCCCATGCATGCAGAGGCTTCCTGAGAAGCACCACTACCCACCAAGGACCCCATGAGGCCACCATGTTCCCCACCAGGGGAACTGAGTTGAATAAGGACCAAGGACAAGCCCAGGGCTAAGTGTCTAATAGGTAAAAGAGTGGCTTGGCAAGTCTCTGATGTGCATAACTTAACAAATGGGAGGTAAATCTGCTGTTCAGATAATGATGGCTCCTCCTTATGATCTCAGACAAAACACCACTGAAACCTCACAGAATCAAATTGCTGTTTAGTTTTTCTAGTGCCAAGCTACAAAAAGATTGGAGATTGCTGAAGGCTGGAAGAAGACAGTACTGCAGCCCATAACTCCTTGAATTATGAGTGGTAAGTGTTTAGCAAGGATTTCTGCCAGGAAAACAGGCTCCTTAGGCTAGCAGTTTTCCAGTAATCAGGCTTCTAGGCTGCAGCTCCCCTGAGGCTATATATTCAGTAGTATAGCAAAGGGGGGAGTGGTAGGGTCACCAAATGGGAGCAAAAGGATGAGATGGGCAAAGCATCAGTCCGCCATCAGTTCTGCCTCTTTTTGTATTTCCCCTTATGCCTTGGAGGTAGCACAGACACCTCTCCTTGGGCCAGGAGTAACACTCAGTTTGAGCACTCGAGGCTGAAATTCACCTCCCTCCTTTTAGGAGTCTAAGGTTTAGTCTTACCTAGTCTGTATGGACACCCTTAACAGTCATGGGAGAATGAGAGACATTGACTCCTAGAAGTCGAAATATGCCACCCATTTTGGCAACCTATTTTGTGAATATGACCCTGGGTGGGCTGGTGAGAGACCAAGCTTCAGAGAGTGAGTCCAAAAAGCTAAGAGGGCCTCCACAGGTAAAAGAAGATCAAACATGGGCTGTGTCTCTGAGACCTCCACTCAGTTTGTCACTGACCATCAGTAGTGTCATGGGAATACAAGTATACAGTGACAAAATAAGCTCTTTCACCTCCTCTAGATTAAGGAGGAACAATTAAATGACTGCAAAATCAAACAAATAGCAAGCAAAAGAGAAAATATTTCCATTTCTTCTGCTCTCTAGAAACCCTGGGGACACCTACTGGAGTAGTGACAGACCAAAATACTTAGTATTTGCCTTGGGAAGACAGCAACACACAGCAAACAAACTTGAGAGAGCAACACGTGCAGGCTTAGCACTGCCATTGTAGTTATGCTGGTGTGCACAGATGAAGAAAATCATCAGTAAATCTACTTAAGGGGAGAAAGGCAAAATCAAGGCCAATTAACTTCTGAGGTAGCTCAGAAAACCTGGCAGCCACACAAGGAAAGCAAAGAAATCAAGAGAAATACCAGACTGTGAGGGATCACCTGCGAGAAACACAAGCTGGTATGAAAATCTCCTCAATCCTTCTCTAAATAAGACCTTGGGAACAGAGTTAATCTGTACAATATTGATCTAATGTAATAATATTGCTGTTCCTGAGCCTACAGCCAGAGATGGGTGCATGGGGTTGGAGAAGAGCTGCCATGAGTCCATAACTGTCACGAGGCAGAGTGTGGACCAGCTCTTGGTCTGCACACTGCCGAGGTGCTCCTGGGAAGAGCTGGCTCAGGAACTGGGCATGAGAAAAGCAAGGCTTTGAGTACCCAGATGGAGTAATTTGTCACCTGGAATGTGGCAAGGCAGCAAGAGCTGCTCCTTGATATTCCTCCCTGACTTTGGACTCCCAATACTCACTTTATTGCAGTTTGTCTACGTCTAGTTTTGCTCTCACTGGACTGCTGCTGAGTGTAGGCAGCTACACAGAACAGGCCACCTGCCTTTCTTGGTGGTGACACAGTCTTCTCTCCTCTTTGCTGTACTTCTTGCACTGGGAGTTTTCCCCTTTTGCGTCTTCCTAAGGGTCAGTGGCACAGGATAGCTGGGCTTTCCCTCCAGTGGGAGGAGCAGCAGGTGCTGTGTGTGTCTCACCACCCTTCACGAGGCTGCACTCAGGGAACCTCTGGTGTCTTGGACACTTCTCTTTCAAACCCCTTCATGAGGGGCCCAACTGCAACACTTTTATAGGGTTACTTTGCAGGGAATGAATGAGCTTTTGACTAAGAAAGAGAAGTTGAAAAAAGGGAAACCAAGGAAGGAAGAGCTGGTGGACAAAGCCAGTGAAACAGAGAAGAGCAAGAAAAGTTCATGCTGCGGTCAGAGGCCACCTGACTTGTGCACCCTTGATCCCGTGATACCAGGGCATGGCCTTTGTCTGGGCAGAAGTTGCAGCTACCTGAAGGCAGCTGTAATTTATTGTGGACTGCCAGCAGTCCTATGAAGCAGCTACAGCATCTATTACTGCAAAAGAAAAGGAAAGCCTGTGAGTGATGTTCACGCTCTCAGGCAGAAAGGGCAGGGTGGGAGAGCTCTGTGGCATTATGGGAACCAGTGTGGCATTTCACCGTGACTGCAATGCTAATGATGACCTGTTGTCCGCATCTCAGTCTTGAAAATACTGGATAGCTTCAGCTCCTTGGCTGTTATATCACTTTGAAGGCTCTCACGCTTGTGGGCTGCTGGGCTGCAACATCTAGTCAGAGACAGATACTTCACACCACTTAGCCCAGCAGCCAGCAAAAGTGGTGTAAGGAGATATGACTCAGACTGAAATTGAGGTGTTTACCTTAGGGGAAACTGCAAGGATTAAAAAACAGATTTAGAAAGCTTTTAACACCATAAATGAAAGGCGAGCTCACCACAACAGAGCTCAGGGTAAGTGCTGGCTGTGGGAATGTCCCCAGAGGGGAGGATGGCGGGGCAAAGGCAGCATTTGGAAGGGCAGGCGCAGTGTTTCCCCACTAGCCCCCAGCAGGCAGATGCAGGCAGGCTGCAGCTGTGAGCAGCCAGCCTCTAACTCTCTGCTGGCCTCCCTGGTCCTGGGGAGGAGCAAGGCAAGCTGCATGGACAGTTTTTTGGGTGGAGACCTCAGTTACTGGTGACTTCAAATAAAGTAACTAGGGAAAACTTTACCTTTTTTCTGCTGTTCCGAGGATATTAAGGATCACAGACCCGGAGCCTTACTTGCCATGATGGTGTTAACTCTGCCCAAGGAGTGGCCTATACCTCTGGCTCCGGATAATGGCAGCTCCTTCAAATACTCGAAGGATCCCTGCAGAGCCCCCAGTGATGCTCCCCTGCTCCTCACAGCTGGTCCAGAGGTGAAATGCAGAGAGCCTGCCCAAGTCCCTGGACTCTGTTGAATTAGTGCTTTGGATCTTCCCTTTCCTGAGGACTTTCTTTACTGCCATGCAAGGTGCTGTTTTCTTATGAGCACAAACAAGTGCTGCGCTTTCCAGGGAAGAGTGACCAGATATGCCCGGCAGCTCTCAGGGGACAAGGTCTTGTTTCACAGAGGAGAGACAGACAAGAAAGTGAAGTTATGAGTGACAGCCCAGCCATCAAGCATGAGGAGGAGAGGTCCCTCTGGGCCTCGCTTCAAAGAAATAGCCCAGAAAACCCCAGAGGAGAGTGGGAGCAGTGACCTTGAAGATGCCTGGTGCCCCTGCAGAGGCAATGCCAGTAGGAAGGAGAGGGGAGGATGGCTTGGGAAGAGCAGAAAGTTTTTCACGCTGTGTTTAAATGGTACTTGGTGCCTCTGTAACACTGCATTTGAAATGTTCAGGTCTCTGCAGCTGTTAATGAGCTTTACACCATTCGTTGTTGCAACTGTTGTCTACAGCTGAACAAGCACTGTTGTGAGCGGGCTCCATGCAGCTCCTGAGGAAGGCAGTGAGCAGAGCCATGTTTTCTTCCTGGGGTGGCTGAGCCCAAGGAGGTGGTAGCACCATGCCAGAGCAGAATGGTGGGTTTCAGGCCTGTTATCCCTGGCCCTCTAGGACTGGTACCTCTCCTTTTTAGGAGAGACTCAAAGCCTGGTCAGAGGAGGCCTGAGATGAACTTAACGCTGCTGTAAGTGCCACCATCTTGTTCCCCACAGCCCAGTGGTTTGGTCACTCTGCTGAGGCTCAAAGCTCCTCAGCAGCTGGAGTAGCCAGCTATGGAGGGCTGGCTGATTATATTCTCCTGTCTGTGAATGCTTTTATGTGTATATTTATGTGCATCTTCATCCCATAGTGCATAACGTTGGGGTGCCTCTGCAACCAAGAGAGGGTGAGGGTTTGTACAGATGCTGAGAGAAAAGGAAGCACAATTAGACTGGCAATTAGGCTAACAAGAAAGACAGGCAATAGCAATATTGAAGAAAAAATAAACAATTTTAGCACTAGCTGACATTGTTTGGAAAGGCAGCAGGAACTTTTGTTATCTTCTCTGCCAGAATGCCCAGGTCCTGGTTTATTGATATTATCTTAAAGATGACAGAAAAGTGCATTAATCCACCTGAAATGAGAATCTGGGCTTTGAGAACAGCAGTTGACACCTTCTGAGGGACAGAGTGACTGAAATCAATTACATTTTATAGTTTACAGCAGTTTCTGTAACCAACTCGAAGATCCACTACTTCCAGTTTTCCCTCAATGACTACAATCTGGCTGTCAGAAGTAGCTTCTCATCTCAAGTTGTCTTTGCAGTAGTGGTGGCAAATGAACAAAACCGTATGACCCCTCTACGTGAATGTCTGACCAGAAGTGCAGCAGCTGAAGAGGCAGAACTGACTGAAGACTAAACTGATTTTTTTTTTCATCCCAAGGCCAAGGCATATGAGCCAACGTACTCCTGACAAATGAATGGGGAGGCTAGAGGAAGGAGAAAAGACTGAGATTTGCAGACTGCAAGTGGAATGGGAAGCAACAGTTCAAACAACACAGTCATGGAGTACTTTTGCCTGAAAAGAGCCTCTGGAGTTTACCTAGTCCAACCTATCTCTCAAAGCAGGCCCAACTTCAAAGAGAAAGCAGGTTGCCTGGGGCCTTGACGAGTTGACCTCTGAACATCTCCTCTAGAGCTGGAGATCCAGCCACCTCCAGGGGCAACATGTCCCAGTCATGAACCATTCTCACTGGAATTTTTTTTTTCCTGATAGCTAATCCAAGCATCCCTTGTTGTATCTTGTGACATGCATCTTGTCTTTTCTGTACCTTGGAGAAGAGTCTGGCTCTCCCTTCCCTATAACCTCCACCAGCTAGTGAGATCCAGCAATTATTTCCCCACCCTTAATCTGCCAGGCTGTATGAGCTCACATCTTTAGCCTCTCCTCATCTGTTATATGCTCCAGCCCCCTAATTGTCCTGGAAGTTGTGTGCTGGCCTTGTCCTACTCTGTCCAAAACTGGTCACTACTCCTTATGTGGCCTCAAAAGTGCCAAATAGAGAGGCACAATGTCTTCTCCCAACCTTCTGGTATACTCTTGCTAGTGGTTAGCCTTCACCTCTGCAAGGGGTTCTGCTGGCTGCTGTGCAGCCTGTTGCTCACCAGGGTCCCCAGAACTTTTCTACAGAGCTGCCTGTGCCATTGTATGAGCTTGTTCTGTACTGGATACAGGTCTATGTTGGTCTTCATAAGATTTTTGTCGGTCCATTTTCTTGGATTGTTGAAGTCCCTCTGAACGGCAGCCCTAACATCCATTGTGGTGACCACTACCCACCACCACCACAATTTGGTGTCATCCACAGATTCACTGAGGATGAGCTCCACCCCACCATCCTGGCTGTCAATTATGATGCTAAATAGTATCAACCCTGGTATCAATCCTTGACAATGACCACTTATAACAAGTTGCTAGTTAGACTTTGAACTGTTGATTGTTATAGTCTAACCAGAAGATGGTGTCTTCATGCCCCCCTCTCCTCTCTTCCCATTTCTGTTTTCCTCCATGTGCAGTCTATTACCCAGTTAGTATTGCATGTGAAGGTGGGGACAATAACTGACAGAATGTGCAAATGTATCCTAACATAATATGTTTTTCCTTTAAAGTAACATTTCCATTTGTATGTCTGGCAACACTACCTATGCAATTCCCTTCTGGTTTATTAACGCTATCAGCAGGAGACATCAGAAATTCCTAAGAAATAAAAAAAAAAAAAAAATGACACTTGTCTCAGAAGGTATGAGCCTCATGTGCAAATACTTCTATTGCTAAAGCCAGAAATGGGCTGATTATTAATTTTTACCAACTTATTTGCATAAACACACACAGACAGCCCACTCAAGAGACTCAAAGAATGACATTGTTGTCATCAATGGTCCAAGGGCAGCAGAAACCCCCTCTAGCATGCCTCAGCTCTGACACCCAGGGGTCATCTAAAGCATTCAGCTCCACACCACATAGGGTCCTGCACTTCCCCTGGGGTCATTAATCAGTGCTTTGCTATTGTGGTAATGTGGGGCAGAGCTGAAGAGAGAGAGTGCAAGAGCAAAGATGCCAATTAGCACTAGGTAGGATATGAGCTCCTGCCCACCATGACAGGGATCGGGGCTTCATTCCTGCTTGTCTGTTTGAAATTTGACTTGTGCTACCCGTTCGTACAATACATGTCTTGCAGGGTGCACCGATGGAGCTGATGGTGATCCAAGCTGCCTGCTGTCAGATGCACAGCCACAGCCTGAGCTGATGACTCTGATCCTGTACCTCTGACTCCTTCTGTCAGTGAAAAGTGACAAACACAGCATCACAGTAAATCCAGAGAGTTAACAGAGAGAAAAAAACAACACTGCGATCTGATATATTTGTGCGCGGCAGTGCTTTACCATATACAGTCACCATGCTTGTGCTTATGAAATGCAAAGCATGCAGGTATTAAGCACAAGCATTTTGTTATATCCACAATCTTCTTCTCAGTAAAGATACATCTGTTTTATACCAGGCTAAAATCAGAGACTTGGAGGAACTCATTTTCAGTCCGGACTATGCTCTGAATCAGTTTTGAGTGAGCAAAGGCTTCTTATTCCAGGCCCTCACCCAGAGCATGCAAGGAGGAATGCAGGAGTATTGGGGTGAAAGCCTCCCCACACCTGGGCTGGTGTGTGCTCTGCAGCCCGTGGGGTCAAACACAACTGTCTCCTCAGCTGTGTCAGCTTTGGTTGGCTTTGAGGCAGCACACCAGAATGTCAAAATACTTGGATCAGGAGAAGATACGGGCAGGGATGTGAAGAAAATAACACAGGCGTCAGCACAGCTGCCACAGTTCAAACCTCAGCCAGCTCAAATACACATGCCAGCCTGTGCACATACTCAGCCTGAGAGCTCTTCTGAGAGAGAGGCATGTAATTAATTAATTAGTCAATAAAAATATACACTTGGTTATTGTTTGTTGGTCACTAGCCATCACACAGAGCTATATTTACCCAACACTAGAAAGATACCACCAGAAAGACCTGACCCCACCTTGTTGACTGCCAGCCTCAGCAGAGATGGCATCAGGACTAGGGACTGCTCCATACCTGTGTGGCCAGCTGCTTTGCCTTCTGGGAGTGGTTGAACCAATCCAGACCTTCCCTTTGGGGACATCATTTAGACATAGATCTGTTTTTCTCAGGTAAGCTCGATGCCTTGAAAACCTCCTGGAAAAGTAGTGCCCAGCCCTTTCTTTCTCCTGCTATACTGGCAAAGGGATGCCAGATCTTCATCTCTTTCCATCAGCAGGAGTTTAGCAAAGCGGAACCAATTACTCCTCTGCCCAGTGTTCCCTTTCTCACCTGTACAGGAGGATCAGATCCACAACTGGGATCTTCTTAGAAGACAGAAAAAAACCTTGTTATTTCTGTGTCCTGATGCCTCACAACTGATGCTGCAGTAACTAAACATTTTAATCCTCCCCTATCTTTACCTTGAACGTTATAATACAGCTTAATAAATTTTAATTTAGATAGGAACAACATGCACCTAAATGCAATTCTTCTCATGCTCTAATGCACTCACTTAATGGTAATATTCATAAAACTGAGTAATATCAGCAATATATATCCCTAATTATTTATGGGAAGTGGGATCTAAATTGAGTTTCTGAACCTGTCCTTCACTAAATGCAGCCAGGACCAAAAAGAAGTTGCTGGCTCACTGCAAATTAACCAGCCCAGAGCTTGGCCTTATGAGTTTTGAGTTCCCTTTATCAAACCCCTGAGTGCACAGGAATTTGTTGGCTCTTTCCAGAGCAACAATGGTTATCATCTGTGCTCGATGTTTTCTGATGAGTTTATTATGCCCACGGTAGCATTTTAAATATATGACTTGATTTTTTTTTCATTACTTTGTTTCTGCCTCCTCAAATGGAGTTCATTATATTATTTATAGTTCAAATCCAGACAGAGTTTTCAGTGTGTATTACATGGACTTGGTACATACGATTCAGCAACTGCTGTGGATGGGGCATGCCTTCAAGCATAATGCTTGGAGTATCGCTGCACTCTTTGCAAGCCTCGTCATACATAAACGTGCCTTGCAACCACACATCAGAAATTGAAGATGCCTGTACACACTTAGAAAAGAGATGGCAAGCTGCCATAGCACAGCAGAGGCTTAAACTGACCACACGTCATCAGACCTGAGGCAAGAGAAACTCTTTGGCCCTGTTTGACACCAGAGGTCAAACATGGCAGCTGCTGTGCTCCATTTGCGCCTGATCATTTATGAATTGGCTCTCTTACCCTAAGAGGCAGCAGGAGAGCCTTTAGAGAGAAACACAAGTGACTCGTGGGAGATGACTCTCTCCTGCTGAGAATACAGATGTCCTGATGGAGACATTCTGATGGAGACATCCTCTTGAACATGCAGGCAGTGCTGTACTGAGGAAAGCCCTAAGTTCACCAGAGGTTGTCTGGCTGCTCCTAAGGAGAAACGGCAGACCTCCAGCCCTCACAGTGTATCTATAGCTACAGTGTCTTCTGCCTCTGTAATCCAGGGTAGGACTGAATGGTCAGCTACCTCTGAAAGGGCAACCCAGATGCTCAAACCACAACCCAGCTGCCTGGAAGTTTTGAGAGGTGTGGGCAGGTTTAGCTCTCTCTCCATCCTTCACAACCTCTTGTGCTGAAACCTGCTCCTTGCAATGGCCATGTTCGCTTATTATTTTGGGTTGCTGCCAACTTTGGAGAAGGTTAATGAAGGAAAATAACACCCGTAGCAGTTTATAAATAAGTGAGCTAATCCTAAAACAGATTTATGTGGGTGAAGACAAGGTATATCTGTAGATCAACATACATCCAGATGCAAAATTCTAACCATCTGCTGTTGGCAATGACAGAAAAAAAATCCTTAGAAAAAATCTCATACAGGAAAGCATGCAGCAGCCCAAGTATATAGGTAGATATCAGCAACACCCAGGCTGTACTATTTAAAACAAAACTTAGGAAACTGAAGGAGAAAGCACCTCACAGAGCTCTTGTTTTATTTGAGTTTCTGTGTTTCCAGTACCAGGCAGAAGAAAGATATGAAAAACTGTCAGTGGAAACTTACTTGGATATTTATTTTTAAAGAAACCCAAGTGTAGCCAGTGAATGTCTTGTCTTTGCTGGAATGCAAGCATTATTCTAGGGCATTATCGTGTAGATTTGAATTTTTTTATTGCAGCTCACTATCTTTTTTCAATAGCCTTCTTTCCTCTGTAGCTATGCACTAAGTGCTGGACGGCTGCGCCACCCAAACCCCGAATTGGCAGTACTCCCATGTAAGTGGTGACAAAACCCTCATGCGGTGTAAGGGGCTGCTACTATTGCAGAAATGTGTGAGGACAGAGTCCACAGTGCTGAACTAGAAAGCTGGAGAGGAGGACTTCAGGCTGACAGTGAAGAAGACCAAGAAAAGAAAAAAGAAGAAAAAGAAGGAAAAAAAATAGTATTATTGTGAACAGTACATCACAAAGCACTTAATGGTATTTTTAGCAAGGATTCCTGTGACGTTTGTGGCAGAGATACATCTTTCTGCATGTCCCCCCTCAACACACACATACACACTTTAAGATACCCAACAGCATGCTGTGTTTTTCTGTAGTTGTCAGATCACATTGAAGATTATAATGAGTAACTTTACTAGTGTATTATTACTGCTATTATTCAAGTAATTCCTTCTTTAGATGTTATGAAATATGGATCATGAACAGAATCTGAATAAGCACATATTTTCTTTGTTATGTTAATGGCCTGGCGGAAGTCCACCAAAAGAGGCTTGTGTGTGCGGCTGACTGTTTTGTTTCACACCTCTGGATACTTTATACATATGGGCTAGAAAAAGGGTGCTTGGCACAGATCTGCTCATTTGATGCTGCCTCAGCCACGACAAAAACCCTGTTTGAAAGCTGGATTTTAATCAAGACATTCTCACGCTAATGAAAATAATTTAATCACTGACACTTGGAGAAAAATTCTCCTAGCAGTAGGCAATGTGAGAGTTGTCTTTGGGCTCTTTCTATAAAATAACATATTTCTTATGTTTATCAAAGCTTAATGCAGTGTCAGGAGATGATTCAGTGAAGCTACAGAATCACATGGATGAGCCAGTTACTAGAGTAAGTTCTAGTTTCTGTGATGTGAAAACTTGCCCAGACAATGAAAACGCAGTTAAAGCACAAGCTAAAGAGGTGAGTGAAGTTTCTAAAGGTTGGCCACTAAATCCTTTCAAGGTGTACCCACCACCTTGGTTTAGGAAAACTGCTGTAAATAGGATTTCCTCTAAGATTCACAGCATTTTTGGCCTGATTTGAATAACACAGCAGTGAGAATATTCTAATTTTTCCATCGCCCATTTTGGTGTCCTTGCATTTTAGCCCCTCACCTGATTAGCATCCTGTATTCTCAGACCCCAAGCTCTTAGGAATCTGGTAGAAGACCATTTTTTTCCCAGTAAGGAGCTGGGCAGACCATACAGCTGAGTCTCATGAGATGCTCAAACACCTGGAAATGGAAGAGATGTAAGGTGGCCAGAAGAATATAACTGCCCTTCAGTCTTTGAAAATTTCTTGGAGGAACTGAGATAGTTTCCTGAAGTGTTCAAATGGCAAGGCCTTTTCATCCACAAAATAGTCCTGTGAACCCCGGGCATCTGCCATAGCCCTGGAAATTGCCACACACCGGCAGCCTTCACTTTTGTTTTGTTTTACTGACATGGATTTGGGGTTTGGGAGAGCCTCCCCACTGCCAAGCCCCACCCAGCAGCTCTGTGCACAGTCACACAGGACACACGGAGTTCCCTCACTGTGTGCAATGATTGCATTTCACGTCTGAACTGGACAAAGCACATTTGGGGTGAGTCTCCTGTCTGTAACTCAGTCTTTTGTCTCCTTTCAAGACTGACAACAAAAGTGCCCGCTAGCATCGGTCGTGATATTAATACCTTTTAGAGACATTCCTAAGTACCTAATTGGAATATGACAACACACTGCCTCACCACATCTAGGCTACCCAAAAACCTGCTGCTTGCTTTGTTCCCTGCAGCTCAAGGAGGAGTGCAGGGAATGGGGCAGTGAGGAGGAGGAAGGACTGCTGCTCTAAGCATGTAAGGTACAACCAAAGCACTGAATCCTCCTCTCTCTGTCCCTTACTTTATTCTTAAGCCAGAAGCAGTTACTCTCTTTCTGAGCACAATGTTAAGTCATCAAAGGTGTTGCGCCTGCCAAATTGTTCACTGAAGATGCCGTTCCCTTTAGCGGTGCTCCTCTTGAGCCATTGCCTTCTCAAAGCACAATTCTGACACCACACCAGGTAACCAAACAGAAGAACTAGTTCCCAAGGATTTGCAGGCTGTGGGATCTGACATCTGACTCTGCTTTTATACCCCTGTGAAAATCAATGGTAATTCCTGACTGTGAGCAACCTTAGATCTGGGCTCCCAAATGGAGACATTCCTCCTTGGCTCCTAAGAGGAGCAGGCGCAAGCCCTTGAGCTATACAAGTGCAAACCATTGGATGAATTCTCCCATACAAAAGTTTCAGAAGACATAAATACAGACCTGCAATTTCACTTTGAGGCTAGCCAGAACTCATGTGTTCAAGGGAGGCACCTGGAAGCAAATAACAAGAGAGAGGAGGAGTGATCCCATGTTAGACCTTTCACCTGAAGCAAATGCCGTCTGCGGTGCCAAGGCTGCTGCTTCACCTGCCGCATCCTGCTTGCCTGCCCTTTTCTTCTTGCAAGATCCCAGGCTGGAGCTGGCAGAAGCAAGTGAAACTCTCTGTCTGAGCCATCCTGTGGATGAGAAGCTTTCTTCAAGGGAGTTATCCTACTCAGGGAATCTGGCAGTCTGTAAATCACAAGACTAATGTTCATTGTAAATCAAGGCACAATCAACCAGGCAGAAAACTCCAGTGGCTGAACATTTCATGCATTATAAATAGGAGTAGTTGCTTTGTACAACATGAAATAACCAAGAAACAACAGGACATCCCTTACATTGTGGCTACGGAGACTCCATGCACCTGGAGGAAGCATGCACTGTAATAATATCACATATTTTATGATCAATGCTTAGGCTTCAAAGACAAAATCAACTGCTTTTTCTTGGCTGCTCTCGGGTGAAATTGAGTTTGTTGTTCACTTCCTGCACTAGAGACAGAACAAAGATTTATGCATTGTTCATCTTTTATTAGCAAGGAGAGAAATAAATGAATTTCAATTTAACATTTCCCTGGCTCCAATTCATATCAAAGTGCCATTGAATCTGCTAACAAATTGAGAATTAAGGACATATTTAGAACAATGGAAGCACCCACGTCTGACTTAAGGTTTCTCCAGGGTCAAGAGAGAGCCCTAAGGACCAGGTTTGGAGCACATTGTCAGCAGAATATACTGCAGGGATGGCAGTGACTCTGGCTTCCCAGACAGTCTCCTCATCTTCTGCTCAATTTAACCCAATTGCTTCTCCCAGGTTCATGGCTCTGGCACAAGCAGAGAAAACACTGAGACAACACTCATTCTAAGACCATTGCTACCCATCGCTTGAAGCAGCAGAAACCATCTGCTGAGGAAAGAGGCATACCTCCAGAAACAAGTCAGATGTCTGACATTAATGAGCTGTGTCAATGTTTTTTCATTCTTAGAACAAAAATTGGTGTGCCTTCATGTGCAGTGATGGTGCTTAAGTCACATCTGGCCATGGCAATCTGCATGTTGGGCACTCCTGGGAGGTGTAACAGCCTGCTCCACCTGGGATGGGAAGCCACATGGAACCACCAGCAGATGTAAGAACATGTCAGCCCAGAGCTCCAGGAGGAATAACTGGCCAGAGCCTGTCACTCCCATGCTCTCCATCACCTTCCTCTTGCTGTAGCTGCACTCACGTCCCCCTTGTCCCCACCTTCTAGTTGTTAAAAAGTTCTAGAGATTCATAGCCAACTGCCTTTGAAGCTCTCCTGACCCTCCCATGCATGCACAGCTCTTGATGGTCTCTGAAATGACGAATCAATGGTCTGTAGAGTGAGCAGCCAGGTAAGGAGTCTTCACTGCAGCAGTTCTACTTAAGTGGTAGGAAAATGCCATTCCTGCTGGGAAAATATCATTCCTCCTCATTCTCCATGGGGAGAACACAGTCTCACCATGTTTCTAGGGATGCTTCATATTTTTTCCTCACTTTTCTTTATGTCCCAGATATCCAACCTTTGCTCATGCATGAATAACACTGGGCAAATCATGCTCAGGTAATGAATATCTTGCTTTGCTCTCCCTATTTGCTTCAGTCTGTAACTTTCTCATTTCCCCTGGATGATAGCAACATCAGAGGGTCTCACGTTGTTTGCAGCCACGGGTGAGGTAACCCACATTCCCTGACAACCACTGGAGTGTTCACAAAATACTCTTTAGTGTCTTCAATCCCTGACCTAAGAACAGAGTTCAACCAAGTCGTTAGCAAGCACATCAGCTCAGAAAAAAAACATGAGCAAAGCAGAGGCAGAATGTTTGCATTGCAGAACATCCAGAGGACATGTAACTGTGACTCTGTGCTGAGGAGTCTGCTATCTACCTGACCATTTACAACTTCATAGAACAGGGTTTTTTTCAATTTGTACTCTCCTTTATCTTTGAGTGTCCTATTTCCCTCGGCAGCGGTGCCATTTACTCCAAGGCTATCAATGAGCATTTTTTAAGGCCTTGGGAGATGAAGTCACTCTATGAAATCCTGTACTTTTAAAATCTAAAAGGACATTTGATACATGGTTAGAGATTATTATTAAAAAAATACATGTCTGGTCCCAAATGTAGTCTTGGAAAAGCCTTGTATTCCTTCCCTAAAGGAAAAGAACCAGATATAGACTGGAACTCGGGGACAGTGTGATTTCCCATTCTGAAAACAGGTCTCCTCTGCCATGAGACTAGCAGTATGTATTCATAATTAACAAAAAAAAAATCAGGTTTTTTGTCTGCATTGGGAACCCAAAATATAGCATTCAGGCTTCAGCTGGTTTCGTTTTCTTCCACAGCACTGCCTGAAACGGCCTTCTGAAAAAAAGGAAATGGACATTTTCTCAGTAATGATCACAGAAACTCATGATTTCACAGAGACACTTTGACTGTCATCTGTGTATAATGAGGCAAGTAATAGGAACAGCATATCTTCTGCTGCTTACGCTTTCAGTGTGTCAACATATTCACCTGTATATATCTTACATCACTCTGTGTATATTGGCTCAAACACAGTTACTTAGAAAATCTGTGGGAAAAGTGTGACTGTGATTGAAAAACTGAAACATGGTATAATCCCAATAACTCCTTGGTAACCTAACATAGTTCTTATCACAACCTCTCTGCTCATTTGATTTTGCTACTAAATCCCTCATGCTTTCTCAGGCTACTTGTCCTTGCAGGCTGGAGGTCAGGTTGCACCCAGAATGGCAGATTCTTCTCTGATAGCATGTCCAATATGAGGGAGATGCCCTACCTTCAGCAAGCTTTTTAAATGAGATTATTGATTTCACTTTGCAAGCGAATCAAAGTAGACCACCTGACCAAGAGCGCTGGGATTTCATTTGAGGGGTAAGGACAAAAGGTGAAGGTTTTTCTGCGGAGTGAAGAGCAGAACAAGCAAAGAAAGGCTCTAGTTTTGAAACTCCCAACTCTGCCTTGGACCTTATCGGAGAAAACAGAGTGCAACAGAAACCTGAGTCTTTTTGAAGCTTGTTGAGTTGTGGTCACTTAAAATTATTTAAGATCTTCCTTAAGACATTCACCTGGTAGAAGATTACCTTCTCTACATTGGGTATCAGATCTAGGCACTGAAACCTTTAAATGCAAAAAGGGCCTTCATCTCTCAGTCTGTGGAGCACATGGAAGGAAGGCCAAATGGTCTGAAATACAGGATAGTCTCAAAAGGAGATTCTCCTGTGAGGTTTGACTTATATGCTGTTGCATTATCTATCTCAAAACATGACTGTTCCTAAGCCCTGCCCTACTGGAGAAACACATGTAAAAGAAAGATTACTTATAGGTTAAGGGTAGTCTTGCAAAAAGCAGCTCTGGAGAAACAAATATGAGCTCTTCACAGGAGATATCATCCATACTGTTGCCATAATCATTGTTAGATTATGGGTCATTTGTACCCCTCAAGCCAGTGCCTGGCACTAGTATATTCACCTCTGGGGTAAGGGGCTCTGTCAGCAAAACCAAAGAGGCTCTGACAGAACTCCGAGCTCTGCAGATCTGGGCTGGTTCTGCTACAGCACCAGTTTACGTCAAAGGCATGATGCTCCTGCCAGACTGAAGGTAGTGCCTTTCAATGCCTGTTTCTGTCTAGGGAATGCATGTAGTTCTCTCCAGGCTCCGAAGAAAGGAGACTAACCTCAGCTAGGGCAGCAGTACAGACTGCCCCAAGCACAGCCTCACATTAATAAGTCAAAATAACCACATTCCCAGCCAAAATTTTCCAAAGGTATAAGTGGGAGGAGGGAGGAGCCTTCAACCTCTCTACAGATTGGTGGGTAAGGCACTCAAGCCTCCTGGGGTTCAAGTCTATGGGAGATATCCCTGGCTGCAGCAAGGGAGCCCAGAGCATGGAGAGGCAAGCAGAGCTTTTGCTCTTTCAGCTGCCCTTCCTCTTGAGAACCTGGATCTGTTCCCCAGTTTAATTCCCATTATCTTGAAGAACAATCCAAACAACTCCAGCAGCGGCATCAAAAGAGTATGAAAAGGATCCGGAGGTGATTCAGTATGCTGGTACCATGAAGGCATAAATATACGGCTGTATCTCAGTTGTCCCCATTCTCTGCTTCCTCCCATGCTGCCGGAGGTGCTCTGAGCATCAGCTGCCCTTGCAGTAACAGAGAAAGCACAACTGCCCTTAACATATTTTCTACAATTGCTGTATTTGGCCACTGATGGAGAAGGCAAACGCAGAAACATTTCACCGCTTTACATTGCTCTACAATAGAAATAACATCCTCTGGAACCTCAGGAGTTAATTTCCACACACAGTTATTGGGTTTTGCATATTTTTGCTCTTTAGAAACTTTCATCTGTGGATTGTAAGACAAAGACATAGGAAAAAAAATCCTTGTTATTGTTTACTTTTTTGTTTGATGGTGCTTCTGGTTTGCTGCTAATGTAGTTTGCAAACTGATCATAATAATAAATTCATTTATTGGTTACTTGAATCATGTAGCATATTGTGTTTCATCACAAGTATCCAGAAAACATTTCTATTAAGATAATCCCTTATGGCCTTAATGTTTGAGGATCAATTTGTCTCACAAGATGAAACAGAGGGCAGAAATTCAATGCAGTGTGACAACACTCTGTTATTCAACTTATTATTATGGCAACATGCACTGGTACCACAAGTGTTAAGACTTGCATAAACATTCCAATTTTAAATCTTATTTTTAGAGATCCGCAGCTCAGTCATAGAGATTTGCTGTAGGCAGAACTTGTCATACAAATATTCAGCCTAGAACTAATTTTCTTTAACATGTTTCAACATCTTCCAAAACAAACACACAAAGACTTCAGTACTTTTAAAAACACAGTTCTCTGTGTCTTGATCAAAACACGGGACTTGATTCAACAATGAACAGCCCTAGTTTGAAGCTAATATACAGTATAATAGGATTAAAGGAATTCAGTTACTCTAGCAGTAAACTAGAAAAACACACTGTTAGGTCAGGCTCAAAGTCTCTCTGTTTATTAGAGACTCTATTGGAGGCTCTACTAGATTCTACTTTAACATCTGTGGGTCAGAATCAAAGGGAGGGCAGGGTCAGGGGACATTGTAGTGGGGGTCTGCTACAGGCCACCTGACCAGGGAGAGCAAGTGGATGAGGCCCTCTATAGACAGATAGGAGCAGCTTCACGCTCACAAGCCCTGGTCCTCATGGGGGATTTCAACCACCCTGGTAT